>JARWIR010000111.1:0-600000 GCA_029959085.1 Nemophila menziesii
GTTAAACTCGATTTTTGTAATCGTTTTTTCCGTGTAATTGTTATTCGGTTGTTGTAATCGCATTTCAATTTCTTGTAATAGTTAGTCTATTTCAAAACCTTTCTTTTTCCTTTTCATTTGTTTTTTGTTTTACGGAAACCATTTTTCTCTTGTAAAACTGGTGGTTATTAATATAACAATTTAAAAGATATTCATTTTCTTTTCCACCGGTTATTTAAGAAAATGGCTCTTCCTGTTTCGGCTGTTGGTTCTTCTTTGAACACTAAGCCTCTTCTCGACGCGAACAAGTTAGAGCCCCTTAATGGTTCTAACTATAAGCGTTGGGCGCAAAAAATAATGATATGCCTTGAACAGTATGAACTTGACTTTGCTATAGTCGAGGCTCCTCCACTTTTGGAGATTGGAGCTCATACTGAACAAGAGCTAGCTAGGCATGCTGCCCTCGAATCTAGGTTCAAAAGAGCTAACACCATGGCTCGGGGCTGGATGTTGAACAATGTTACTAATCCCATCTTTGACCTCCTTGCCAAAGAGAAATCGGCAAAGGTCATATGGGAAACTCTCGAGAAGAAATATGGGGCTGATGATTCGGGTAAGAAAAAGTATGTGACTGGGAATTGGTATAACTTTAGACTTACGGATCAGAAACCTATGACTGAACAACTTCACGTGTACGAGAACCTATGCGCGGAAGTTATCGCCGAAGGCATGAAGATGTGTGAAATTCTTCAAGCCAACATTTTGCTTGAGAAATTTCCCCCATCTTGGAGTGAATACCGCAACCACCTCAAGCACAAAAAGAAAGAAATGACCCTCCAAGAGCTCATCAGCCACATCCAAGTCGAAGAAGCGAATCGATTAAAGGATAAGACAATCTCTTTCCCTTCTCATTCCTCCAAAGCTAATCTTGTCGAAGGTTCTGGCCAAGGTAACAAAGATAGGTTCAAAGGGAAGGGAAAGCAACAAGGGTCTAACAAATCTAAGTCTGGGGGAAACAAGAATCGCGGCAACACCAACAAACAAGGTGGAGGATTCAAGATCTCTGGTAAGATTCAAAAAACTAAAGGGGCCTGTTATTGTTGTGGCAAAGAAGGGCACAAAGCTTTTGAATGTCCCCAGAGAGCTGGCCAGGGTCCCAAAGCTGCCGCGAATCTGACTGAGACCGAAGAAATCATCGCTGCGGTAATGGTTGAGGTAAACTTGGTAGAGAATAAGAGCGAGTGGATCCTTGACACTGGAGCTTCTCGCCATTTCTGCGCAAACAAAGCCTTGTTCAAGAAATTCGAAAAAGCAACTGATGGTGAGTGTGTGTACTTGGGTGATTCTTCCACCGCTACTGTCCTTGGTAAGGGTCAAGTTCCCCTCAAACTCACATCTGGTAAGACTCTTGAACTGAATGATGTTCTCTTCGTTCCCTCTCTCCGTAGGAACTTAGTTTCCGGGGCTCTCCTTAATAAAGTTAGTCTCAAACTTGTTTTCGAGGGGGGTAAAGTCATTATCACCAAAAATGACGAATTCGTGGGGAAAGGGTACCTTAATAATGGCTTGTTTGTTTTAAACACTGTAACCCTTAATGAGAATGCAACTAATTCCGCTTATATTGTTGAGTCCATTCAAACGTGGCACGGTAGACTAGGCCATTTAAATGTTGCGTCTATTAAAAGGCTTAAAAATCTTGGACTAATACCCGTTAACAACGTGGATGACTTTGAAAAATGTCAAATATGTGTAGAGTCCAAACTTGCGAAAAAACCTTTTAAACCCGTTACCACGAGACTAACTAAACTACTTGAATTAGTTCATTCGGACTTAGCTGATTTTAAAAACTCCGCTAGTAGAGGTGGAAAACTTTATTACATAACCTTTGTAGATGACTACTCTAGGTTTACTAAAGTGTATCTTCTTAAAACTAAAGATGAGGCGGAAAATGCGTTTTTAAAATATAAAGCTGAAGTTGAAAACCAACTAGATTGTAAAATCAAACGACTTAGGTCCGATAGAGGAGGCGAATATAGTTCTAATTCCCTTAAAGAGTTTTGTGAAACAAATGGGATTATCCACGAACTTAGTGCCCCTTACACACCCCAACAAAACGGCATAGCAGAAAGAAAGAATAGGTCCCTTAAAGAGACTATGAATGCCATGTTAATAAGTTCAGGTTTACCAAACAACATGTGGGGGGAAGCTGTCCTATCAGCCTGTTATGTACTTAATAGGGTACCTCATAAATCCCTAGAAAAGACCCCGTATGAAATGTGGAAGGGTTTTCCACCAAACCTGAAATTTTTAAAAGTGTGGGGGTGTCTAGCCAAAGTCAAACTACCTGATTTTAAAACAGTCACCGTTGGTCCCAAAACCATTGACTCAATTTTCATAGGGTACGCTCAAAATAGTGCGGCATACAGATTCTTGTCATTAGAAGATAACTCTATTTGTGAATCTAGAGACGCTGAGTTCTTTGAACATGTTTTCCCTTTGAAAGATTTAAATACTGTCAATGCTTCTTTTCCTGTTGATAACTTATCTACTAATGATGTTGTACCTCTTTGTGATGTTTTTTCTAACCCCTCTACTTCCATGGAGCCTAGTAGTATTCCCGAGGAAGAACCTAGGAGAAGTAAGAGGCGCAGGATTGAGTCTAGCTTCGGCCCTGACTTTATAACAACATTTATCACAGAAGGTTCTCACATTGATCTATTAGACGAACAGGTAGTCAATTGCTTCCTCATGGAGGATGACCCAAAAACTTATGATGATGCTTTAAAATCTATAGATGCTAGTTTTTGGAAAGAGGCTATTAATAGTGAACTTGAGTCAATTAAAAGTAACCATACATGGGAATTAACCAACTTACCTAGGGGTAGCAAAGCGATTAATAGCAAATGGATTTTTAAGAAGAAATTGAGACCCGATGGCTCAATAGAAAAATTCAAAGCCAGACTTGTTATTAAGGGCTTCACCCAAAAGAAAGGTCAAGATTATTTTGACACCTATTCCCCAGTGACCAAAATTGCCACGATAAGAACCCTTATTGCCTTAGCCGTCATTCACGAACTTGTAATACATCAAATGGATGTCAAAACCGCGTTCTTGAACGGAGATCTAGATGAAGAGATCTACATGGCCCAACCTGAAGGGTGTGTGGTCCCTGGTCAAGGGGACAAAGTGTGTAAGTTGAAAAAATCCTTGTATGGCTTGAAACAGGCACCGAAAAAATGGTATGAAAAACTAGATAGTACTCTAATTTCATATGGGTTTATAGCTAACACTTCTGATTCATGTGTTTACTCCAAGGTAACAAATTCAGAGTGTGTTATCATCTGCCTTTATGTAGATGACATGCTCATCTTTGGTACTACTATTCATATTATAAATGAGACTAAACGTTTCTTGTCTTCCAGATTCGACATGAAAGATATGGGAGAAGCTGATGTGATACTTGGGGTAAAAATCATTAGAAGCAGTAATGGTATTACCCTGAATCAGTCTCATTACGTAGAAAGGATGCTGAAGAAGTTCAATTCCTTTGATGTAACGCCTGTAAATACTCCTTATGACTCTAGCATTAACTTATCTAAACATGTAGGGGATGCTGTATCCCAAAATGAATATGCTAAAATCATAGGAAGTGTAATGTTCTTAATGAACTATACTCGACCCGATATTGCCTATACCGTAAGTAGACTTAGTCGCTATACTCATAACCCAAGTAGTGACCACTGGGTTGCACTTCGCCGTCTATTGAAATACTTGAGGGGTACCATCGATCTAGGCTTGCACTATAACAAATTCCCTGCAGTCCTTGAGGGTTTTTGTGATGCAAACTGGATCTCTGATAATGACGAAGTAAACTCCACCAGTGGTTATGTGTTCTCCTTAGGGGGAGGTGCTATATCGTGGAAGTCTTCCAAACAGACTTGTATAGCACGCTCCACCATGGAGTCTGAGTTCATAGCACTAGAGTTAGCTGGGCAAGAAGCTGAGTGGTTGAGAAGTCTCTTATCGGATGTGCCACTTTGGGAAGGAAGTGCCACACCTGTATGTATCCATTGTGATTCACAAGCAGCCATTGGAGTCGCTCATAATAGCGCCTATAATGGGAAGAAGAGACATATTCGCATCAGACATGGGTCAGTAAGACAATTACTGAAGAATGGTGTGATAGCCTTGGAATTTGTACGATCAGAGGAGAATCTAGCTGATCCGTTCACCAAAGGCTTAACCAGGAGACTAGTCCTGGAGACGTCGAGGGGGATGGGTCTAAAACCCATTAAGTGGGAACATGTGACTAACGAGTCAATGTGATTTCCCCATCCCTAAGGCTCAAACCTAAATCGTCTCGTTCATAGCCACTTGTGGTGGTCCTTTTGAGAAGGACTTGATGAACAAGACGTAACGAGTGCTGAGACTCACATTTGAATTCATAGCCTCTATGGTGGTTCTTCTGATAAGGACTTGATGAATTCAAGGGTAACTTTGAAACCCAAATATTCATGGTAGAGTGTTGAGGAGACGTCCTTACACTACTCTCAAATGAATAAATCCACCAAGTTCATAGCCCTTAAAGGGTGGTCCTTAGAGAAGGACTTGATGAACCAAAAGGTGATGTTAGAGGGAACCATAACCTTGAATCGGGTAGAGTATGTGCTGTGAGGGTCTCGATCGATAACCGTTAAAGTTCAAGAGTAAGTTCACTTAAACGGAATTCGGTGGTTGCCTCACTTCACTACGTGTCAATTCAAATCGCAAGATATTGACACTTAAGTACAATTCACCCATTCTTCGTCTTGGAACCTTCTTTCCAAACCTTTTTGTAAACATTCAAGTGTGTGGGGGATTGTTGGAAAAACTTGAATATTAAAAGAAGTTTTTTGGACTTGTGTTAAATGTCTTTCCCACATCGGTAGGGGAAGAGAATGGTTTGCTTCTTTTATATGGAGTATTTTTAACAATGTCCAAATGGCCAACAACCATGCACATAGCAAAGCAATGGGATAACCCACACGCGCGCACCACCACCACCACCCACCCACCCGACCCGGCCCGGCACCGGCACCGGCACCGGCACCGGCGACGGCGACGGCGTGAGGCGTGGAGCGTGGGTCGTGGTTCGTGGTTCGTGGGGAGTTTGGGGAGTCAAAAAATGAAAAATGAAATGGATTTTGAACCAGCTCTTATAGTGTGGAGGGTTGACTACTCAACTTAAACGTAGAGACAAAGCTCCACGAATCTCGCACACGTTAAGATGGAAGGATATCCCAGCAGTTACTCAATCAAATCAAAACGTGGGGGTTACAAGACAATCAAAACGTCAACCCAATTAAGCCAATTTCGGGAGGAAATCGTGGGCCTTAATGGGGACGTTTCTGAAGGCTTGAGTCCTCCCCTCCACTCCCCTATATATAGAGCACTCTCTACACTTAACAGCTTACGAAAATAACACTAAAGAAAAACACTCTGCCTCACCACCCTCTCTATATTTTCCGTTGGAATTCTCTGTTAGAGATACCGGTCACGCCGGAATATCTTTTAACAACGGTGACGCTTTGTTTTTCATTTTCCGTGTAAGTGCTTTGTTATTTCCGTTTCCGTGTAATTGTTAAACTCGATTTTTGTAATCGTTTTTTCCGTGTAATTGTTATTCGGTTGTTGTAATCGCATTTCAATTTCTTGTAATAGTTAGTCTATTTCAAAACCTTTCTTTTTCCTTTTCATTTGTTTTTTGTTTTACGGAAACCATTTTTCTCTTGTAAAACTGGTGGTTATTAATATAACAATTTAAAAGATATTCATTTTCTTTTCCACCGGTTATTTAAGAAAATGGCTCTTCCTGTTTCGGCTGTTGGTTCTTCTTTGAACACTAAGCCTCTTCTCGACGCGAACAAGTTAGAGCCCCTTAATGGTTCTAACTATAAGCGTTGGGCGCAAAAAATAATGATATGCCTTGAACAGTATGAACTTGACTTTGCTATAGTCGAGGCTCCTCCACTTTTGGAGATTGGAGCTCATACTGAACAAGAGCTAGCTAGGCATGCTGCCCTCGAATCTAGGTTCAAAAGAGCTAACACCATGGCTCGGGGCTGGATGTTGAACAATGTTACTAATCCCATCTTTGACCTCCTTGCCAAAGAGAAATCGGCAAAGGTCATATGGGAAACTCTCGAGAAGAAATATGGGGCTGATGATTCGGGTAAGAAAAAGTATGTGACTGGGAATTGGTATAACTTTAGACTTACGGATCAGAAACCTATGACTGAACAACTTCACGTGTACGAGAACCTATGCGCGGAAGTTATCGCCGAAGGCATGAAGATGTGTGAAATTCTTCAAGCCAACATTTTGCTTGAGAAATTTCCCCCATCTTGGAGTGAATACCGCAACCACCTCAAGCACAAAAAGAAAGAAATGACCCTCCAAGAGCTCATCAGCCACATCCAAGTCGAAGAAGCGAATCGATTAAAGGATAAGACAATCTCTTTCCCTTCTCATTCCTCCAAAGCTAATCTTGTCGAAGGTTCTGGCCAAGGTAACAAAGATAGGTTCAAAGGGAAGGGAAAGCAACAAGGGTCTAACAAATCTAAGTCTGGGGGAAACAAGAATCGCGGCAACACCAACAAACAAGGTGGAGGATTCAAGATCTCTGGTAAGATTCAAAAAACTAAAGGGGCCTGTTATTGTTGTGGCAAAGAAGGGCACAAAGCTTTTGAATGTCCCCAGAGAGCTGGCCAGGGTCCCAAAGCTGCCGCGAATCTGACTGAGACCGAAGAAATCATCGCTGCGGTAATGGTTGAGGTAAACTTGGTAGAGAATAAGAGCGAGTGGATCCTTGACACTGGAGCTTCTCGCCATTTCTGCGCAAACAAAGCCTTGTTCAAGAAATTCGAAAAAGCAACTGATGGTGAGTGTGTGTACTTGGGTGATTCTTCCACCGCTACTGTCCTTGGTAAGGGTCAAGTTCCCCTCAAACTCACATCTGGTAAGACTCTTGAACTGAATGATGTTCTCTTCGTTCCCTCTCTCCGTAGGAACTTAGTTTCCGGGGCTCTCCTTAATAAAGTTAGTCTCAAACTTGTTTTCGAGGGGGGTAAAGTCATTATCACCAAAAATGACGAATTCGTGGGGAAAGGGTACCTTAATAATGGCTTGTTTGTTTTAAACACTGTAACCCTTAATGAGAATGCAACTAATTCCGCTTATATTGTTGAGTCCATTCAAACGTGGCACGGTAGACTAGGCCATTTAAATGTTGCGTCTATTAAAAGGCTTAAAAATCTTGGACTAATACCCGTTAACAACGTGGATGACTTTGAAAAATGTCAAATATGTGTAGAGTCCAAACTTGCGAAAAAACCTTTTAAACCCGTTACCACGAGACTAACTAAACTACTTGAATTAGTTCATTCGGACTTAGCTGATTTTAAAAACTCCGCTAGTAGAGGTGGAAAACTTTATTACATAACCTTTGTAGATGACTACTCTAGGTTTACTAAAGTGTATCTTCTTAAAACTAAAGATGAGGCGGAAAATGCGTTTTTAAAATATAAAGCTGAAGTTGAAAACCAACTAGATTGTAAAATCAAACGACTTAGGTCCGATAGAGGAGGCGAATATAGTTCTAATTCCCTTAAAGAGTTTTGTGAAACAAATGGGATTATCCACGAACTTAGTGCCCCTTACACACCCCAACAAAACGGCATAGCAGAAAGAAAGAATAGGTCCCTTAAAGAGACTATGAATGCCATGTTAATAAGTTCAGGTTTACCAAACAACATGTGGGGGGAAGCTGTCCTATCAGCCTGTTATGTACTTAATAGGGTACCTCATAAATCCCTAGAAAAGACCCCGTATGAAATGTGGAAGGGTTTTCCACCAAACCTGAAATTTTTAAAAGTGTGGGGGTGTCTAGCCAAAGTCAAACTACCTGATTTTAAAACAGTCACCGTTGGTCCCAAAACCATTGACTCAATTTTCATAGGGTACGCTCAAAATAGTGCGGCATACAGATTCTTGTCATTAGAAGATAACTCTATTTGTGAATCTAGAGACGCTGAGTTCTTTGAACATGTTTTCCCTTTGAAAGATTTAAATACTGTCAATGCTTCTTTTCCTGTTGATAACTTATCTACTAATGATGTTGTACCTCTTTGTGATGTTTTTTCTAACCCCTCTACTTCCATGGAGCCTAGTAGTATTCCCGAGGAAGAACCTAGGAGAAGTAAGAGGCGCAGGATTGAGTCTAGCTTCGGCCCTGACTTTATAACAACATTTATCACAGAAGGTTCTCACATTGATCTATTAGACGAACAGGTAGTCAATTGCTTCCTCATGGAGGATGACCCAAAAACTTATGATGATGCTTTAAAATCTATAGATGCTAGTTTTTGGAAAGAGGCTATTAATAGTGAACTTGAGTCAATTAAAAGTAACCATACATGGGAATTAACCAACTTACCTAGGGGTAGCAAAGCGATTAATAGCAAATGGATTTTTAAGAAGAAATTGAGACCCGATGGCTCAATAGAAAAATTCAAAGCCAGACTTGTTATTAAGGGCTTCACCCAAAAGAAAGGTCAAGATTATTTTGACACCTATTCCCCAGTGACCAAAATTGCCACGATAAGAACCCTTATTGCCTTAGCCGTCATTCACGAACTTGTAATACATCAAATGGATGTCAAAACCGCGTTCTTGAACGGAGATCTAGATGAAGAGATCTACATGGCCCAACCTGAAGGGTGTGTGGTCCCTGGTCAAGGGGACAAAGTGTGTAAGTTGAAAAAATCCTTGTATGGCTTGAAACAGGCACCGAAAAAATGGTATGAAAAACTAGATAGTACTCTAATTTCATATGGGTTTATAGCTAACACTTCTGATTCATGTGTTTACTCCAAGGTAACAAATTCAGAGTGTGTTATCATCTGCCTTTATGTAGATGACATGCTCATCTTTGGTACTACTATTCATATTATAAATGAGACTAAACGTTTCTTGTCTTCCAGATTCGACATGAAAGATATGGGAGAAGCTGATGTGATACTTGGGGTAAAAATCATTAGAAGCAGTAATGGTATTACCCTGAATCAGTCTCATTACGTAGAAAGGATGCTGAAGAAGTTCAATTCCTTTGATGTAACGCCTGTAAATACTCCTTATGACTCTAGCATTAACTTATCTAAACATGTAGGGGATGCTGTATCCCAAAATGAATATGCTAAAATCATAGGAAGTGTAATGTTCTTAATGAACTATACTCGACCCGATATTGCCTATACCGTAAGTAGACTTAGTCGCTATACTCATAACCCAAGTAGTGACCACTGGGTTGCACTTCGCCGTCTATTGAAATACTTGAGGGGTACCATCGATCTAGGCTTGCACTATAACAAATTCCCTGCAGTCCTTGAGGGTTTTTGTGATGCAAACTGGATCTCTGATAATGACGAAGTAAACTCCACCAGTGGTTATGTGTTCTCCTTAGGGGGAGGTGCTATATCGTGGAAGTCTTCCAAACAGACTTGTATAGCACGCTCCACCATGGAGTCTGAGTTCATAGCACTAGAGTTAGCTGGGCAAGAAGCTGAGTGGTTGAGAAGTCTCTTATCGGATGTGCCACTTTGGGAAGGAAGTGCCACACCTGTATGTATCCATTGTGATTCACAAGCAGCCATTGGAGTCGCTCATAATAGCGCCTATAATGGGAAGAAGAGACATATTCGCATCAGACATGGGTCAGTAAGACAATTACTGAAGAATGGTGTGATAGCCTTGGAATTTGTACGATCAGAGGAGAATCTAGCTGATCCGTTCACCAAAGGCTTAACCAGGAGACTAGTCCTGGAGACGTCGAGGGGGATGGGTCTAAAACCCATTAAGTGGGAACATGTGACTAACGAGTCAATGTGATTTCCCCATCCCTAAGGCTCAAACCTAAATCGTCTCGTTCATAGCCACTTGTGGTGGTCCTTTTGAGAAGGACTTGATGAACAAGACGTAACGAGTGCTGAGACTCACATTTGAATTCATAGCCTCTATGGTGGTTCTTCTGATAAGGACTTGATGAATTCAAGGGTAACTTTGAAACCCAAATATTCATGGTAGAGTGTTGAGGAGACGTCCTTACACTACTCTCAAATGAATAAATCCACCAAGTTCATAGCCCTTAAAGGGTGGTCCTTAGAGAAGGACTTGATGAACCAAAAGGTGATGTTAGAGGGAACCATAACCTTGAATCGGGTAGAGTATGTGCTGTGAGGGTCTCGATCGATAACCGTTAAAGTTCAAGAGTAAGTTCACTTAAACGGAATTCGGTGGTTGCCTCACTTCACTACGTGTCAATTCAAATCGCAAGATATTGACACTTAAGTACAATTCACCCATTCTTCGTCTTGGAACCTTCTTTCCAAACCTTTTTGTAAACATTCAAGTGTGTGGGGGATTGTTGGAAAAACTTGAATATTAAAAGAAGTTTTTTGGACTTGTGTTAAATGTCTTTCCCACATCGGTAGGGGAAGAGAATGGTTTGCTTCTTTTATATGGAGTATTTTTAACAATGTCCAAATGGCCAACAACCATGCACATAGCAAAGCAATGGGATAACCCACACGCGCGCACCACCACCACCACCCACCCACCCGACCCGGCCCGGCACCGGCACCGGCACCGGCACCGGCGACGGCGACGGCGTGAGGCGTGGAGCGTGGGTCGTGGTTCGTGGTTCGTGGGGAGTTTGGGGAGTCAAAAAATGAAAAATGAAATGGATTTTGAACCAGCTCTTATAGTGTGGAGGGTTGACTACTCAACTTAAACGTAGAGACAAAGCTCCACGAATCTCGCACACGTTAAGATGGAAGGATATCCCAGCAGTTACTCAATCAAATCAAAACGTGGGGGTTACAAGACAATCAAAACGTCAACCCAATTAAGCCAATTTCGGGAGGAAATCGTGGGCCTTAATGGGGACGTTTCTGAAGGCTTGAGTCCTCCCCTCCACTCCCCTATATATAGAGCACTCTCTACACTTAACAGCTTACGAAAATAACACTAAAGAAAAACACTCTGCCTCACCACCCTCTCTATATTTTCCGTTGGAATTCTCTGTTAGAGATACCGGTCACGCCGGAATATCTTTTAACAACGGTGACGCTTTGTTTTTCATTTTCCGTGTAAGTGCTTTGTTATTTCCGTTTCCGTGTAATTGTTAAACTCGATTTTTGTAATCGTTTTTTCCGTGTAATTGTTATTCGGTTGTTGTAATCGCATTTCAATTTCTTGTAATAGTTAGTCTATTTCAAAACCTTTCTTTTTCCTTTTCATTTGTTTTTTGTTTTACGGAAACCATTTTTCTCTTGTAAAACTGGTGGTTATTAATATAACAATTTAAAAGATATTCATTTTCTTTTCCACCGGTTATTTAAGAAAATGGCTCTTCCTGTTTCGGCTGTTGGTTCTTCTTTGAACACTAAGCCTCTTCTCGACGCGAACAAGTTAGAGCCCCTTAATGGTTCTAACTATAAGCGTTGGGCGCAAAAAATAATGATATGCCTTGAACAGTATGAACTTGACTTTGCTATAGTCGAGGCTCCTCCACTTTTGGAGATTGGAGCTCATACTGAACAAGAGCTAGCTAGGCATGCTGCCCTCGAATCTAGGTTCAAAAGAGCTAACACCATGGCTCGGGGCTGGATGTTGAACAATGTTACTAATCCCATCTTTGACCTCCTTGCCAAAGAGAAATCGGCAAAGGTCATATGGGAAACTCTCGAGAAGAAATATGGGGCTGATGATTCGGGTAAGAAAAAGTATGTGACTGGGAATTGGTATAACTTTAGACTTACGGATCAGAAACCTATGACTGAACAACTTCACGTGTACGAGAACCTATGCGCGGAAGTTATCGCCGAAGGCATGAAGATGTGTGAAATTCTTCAAGCCAACATTTTGCTTGAGAAATTTCCCCCATCTTGGAGTGAATACCGCAACCACCTCAAGCACAAAAAGAAAGAAATGACCCTCCAAGAGCTCATCAGCCACATCCAAGTCGAAGAAGCGAATCGATTAAAGGATAAGACAATCTCTTTCCCTTCTCATTCCTCCAAAGCTAATCTTGTCGAAGGTTCTGGCCAAGGTAACAAAGATAGGTTCAAAGGGAAGGGAAAGCAACAAGGGTCTAACAAATCTAAGTCTGGGGGAAACAAGAATCGCGGCAACACCAACAAACAAGGTGGAGGATTCAAGATCTCTGGTAAGATTCAAAAAACTAAAGGGGCCTGTTATTGTTGTGGCAAAGAAGGGCACAAAGCTTTTGAATGTCCCCAGAGAGCTGGCCAGGGTCCCAAAGCTGCCGCGAATCTGACTGAGACCGAAGAAATCATCGCTGCGGTAATGGTTGAGGTAAACTTGGTAGAGAATAAGAGCGAGTGGATCCTTGACACTGGAGCTTCTCGCCATTTCTGCGCAAACAAAGCCTTGTTCAAGAAATTCGAAAAAGCAACTGATGGTGAGTGTGTGTACTTGGGTGATTCTTCCACCGCTACTGTCCTTGGTAAGGGTCAAGTTCCCCTCAAACTCACATCTGGTAAGACTCTTGAACTGAATGATGTTCTCTTCGTTCCCTCTCTCCGTAGGAACTTAGTTTCCGGGGCTCTCCTTAATAAAGTTAGTCTCAAACTTGTTTTCGAGGGGGGTAAAGTCATTATCACCAAAAATGACGAATTCGTGGGGAAAGGGTACCTTAATAATGGCTTGTTTGTTTTAAACACTGTAACCCTTAATGAGAATGCAACTAATTCCGCTTATATTGTTGAGTCCATTCAAACGTGGCACGGTAGACTAGGCCATTTAAATGTTGCGTCTATTAAAAGGCTTAAAAATCTTGGACTAATACCCGTTAACAACGTGGATGACTTTGAAAAATGTCAAATATGTGTAGAGTCCAAACTTGCGAAAAAACCTTTTAAACCCGTTACCACGAGACTAACTAAACTACTTGAATTAGTTCATTCGGACTTAGCTGATTTTAAAAACTCCGCTAGTAGAGGTGGAAAACTTTATTACATAACCTTTGTAGATGACTACTCTAGGTTTACTAAAGTGTATCTTCTTAAAACTAAAGATGAGGCGGAAAATGCGTTTTTAAAATATAAAGCTGAAGTTGAAAACCAACTAGATTGTAAAATCAAACGACTTAGGTCCGATAGAGGAGGCGAATATAGTTCTAATTCCCTTAAAGAGTTTTGTGAAACAAATGGGATTATCCACGAACTTAGTGCCCCTTACACACCCCAACAAAACGGCATAGCAGAAAGAAAGAATAGGTCCCTTAAAGAGACTATGAATGCCATGTTAATAAGTTCAGGTTTACCAAACAACATGTGGGGGGAAGCTGTCCTATCAGCCTGTTATGTACTTAATAGGGTACCTCATAAATCCCTAGAAAAGACCCCGTATGAAATGTGGAAGGGTTTTCCACCAAACCTGAAATTTTTAAAAGTGTGGGGGTGTCTAGCCAAAGTCAAACTACCTGATTTTAAAACAGTCACCGTTGGTCCCAAAACCATTGACTCAATTTTCATAGGGTACGCTCAAAATAGTGCGGCATACAGATTCTTGTCATTAGAAGATAACTCTATTTGTGAATCTAGAGACGCTGAGTTCTTTGAACATGTTTTCCCTTTGAAAGATTTAAATACTGTCAATGCTTCTTTTCCTGTTGATAACTTATCTACTAATGATGTTGTACCTCTTTGTGATGTTTTTTCTAACCCCTCTACTTCCATGGAGCCTAGTAGTATTCCCGAGGAAGAACCTAGGAGAAGTAAGAGGCGCAGGATTGAGTCTAGCTTCGGCCCTGACTTTATAACAACATTTATCACAGAAGGTTCTCACATTGATCTATTAGACGAACAGGTAGTCAATTGCTTCCTCATGGAGGATGACCCAAAAACTTATGATGATGCTTTAAAATCTATAGATGCTAGTTTTTGGAAAGAGGCTATTAATAGTGAACTTGAGTCAATTAAAAGTAACCATACATGGGAATTAACCAACTTACCTAGGGGTAGCAAAGCGATTAATAGCAAATGGATTTTTAAGAAGAAATTGAGACCCGATGGCTCAATAGAAAAATTCAAAGCCAGACTTGTTATTAAGGGCTTCACCCAAAAGAAAGGTCAAGATTATTTTGACACCTATTCCCCAGTGACCAAAATTGCCACGATAAGAACCCTTATTGCCTTAGCCGTCATTCACGAACTTGTAATACATCAAATGGATGTCAAAACCGCGTTCTTGAACGGAGATCTAGATGAAGAGATCTACATGGCCCAACCTGAAGGGTGTGTGGTCCCTGGTCAAGGGGACAAAGTGTGTAAGTTGAAAAAATCCTTGTATGGCTTGAAACAGGCACCGAAAAAATGGTATGAAAAACTAGATAGTACTCTAATTTCATATGGGTTTATAGCTAACACTTCTGATTCATGTGTTTACTCCAAGGTAACAAATTCAGAGTGTGTTATCATCTGCCTTTATGTAGATGACATGCTCATCTTTGGTACTACTATTCATATTATAAATGAGACTAAACGTTTCTTGTCTTCCAGATTCGACATGAAAGATATGGGAGAAGCTGATGTGATACTTGGGGTAAAAATCATTAGAAGCAGTAATGGTATTACCCTGAATCAGTCTCATTACGTAGAAAGGATGCTGAAGAAGTTCAATTCCTTTGATGTAACGCCTGTAAATACTCCTTATGACTCTAGCATTAACTTATCTAAACATGTAGGGGATGCTGTATCCCAAAATGAATATGCTAAAATCATAGGAAGTGTAATGTTCTTAATGAACTATACTCGACCCGATATTGCCTATACCGTAAGTAGACTTAGTCGCTATACTCATAACCCAAGTAGTGACCACTGGGTTGCACTTCGCCGTCTATTGAAATACTTGAGGGGTACCATCGATCTAGGCTTGCACTATAACAAATTCCCTGCAGTCCTTGAGGGTTTTTGTGATGCAAACTGGATCTCTGATAATGACGAAGTAAACTCCACCAGTGGTTATGTTTTCTCCTTAGGGGGAGGTGCTATATCGTGGAAGTCTTCCAAACAGACTTGTATAGCACGCTCCACCATGGAGTCTGAGTTCATAGCACTAGAGTTAGCTGGGCAAGAAGCTGAGTGGTTGAGAAGTCTCTTATCGGATGTGCCACTTTGGGAAGGAAGTGCCACACCTGTATGTATCCATTGTGATTCACAAGCAGCCATTGGAGTCGCTCATAATAGCGCCTATAATGGGAAGAAGAGACATATTCGCATCAGACATGGGTCAGTAAGACAATTACTGAAGAATGGTGTGATAGCCTTGGAATTTGTACGATCAGAGGAGAATCTAGCTGATCCGTTCACCAAAGGCTTAACCAGGAGACTAGTCCTGGAGACGTCGAGGGGGATGGGTCTAAAACCCATTAAGTGGGAACATGTGACTAACGAGTCAATGTGATTTCCCCATCCCTAAGGCTCAAACCTAAATCGTCTCGTTCATAGCCACTTGTGGTGGTCCTTTTGAGAAGGACTTGATGAACAAGACGTAACGAGTGCTGAGACTCACATTTGAATTCATAGCCTCTATGGTGGTTCTTCTGATAAGGACTTGATGAATTCAAGGGTAACTTTGAAACCCAAATATTCATGGTAGAGTGTTGAGGAGACGTCCTTACACTACTCTCAAATGAATAAATCCACCAAGTTCATAGCCCTTAAAGGGTGGTCCTTAGAGAAGGACTTGATGAACCAAAAGGTGATGTTAGAGGGAACCATAACCTTGAATCGGGTAGAGTATGTGCTGTGAGGGTCTCGATCGATAACCGTTAAAGTTCAAGAGTAAGTTCACTTAAACGGAATTCGGTGGTTGCCTCACTTCACTACGTGTCAATTCAAATCGCAAGATATTGACACTTAAGTACAATTCACCCATTCTTCGTCTTGGAACCTTCTTTCCAAACCTTTTTGTAAACATTCAAGTGTGTGGGGGATTGTTGGAAAAACTTGAATATTAAAAGAAGTTTTTTGGACTTGTGTTAAATGTCTTTCCCACATCGGTAGGGGAAGAGAATGGTTTGCTTCTTTTATATGGAGTATTTTTAACAATGTCCAAATGGCCAACAACCATGCACATAGCAAAGCAATGGGATAACCCACACGCGCGCACCACCACCACCACCCACCCACCCGACCCGGCCCGGCACCGGCACCGGCACCGGCACCGGCGACGGCGACGGCGTGAGGCGTGGAGCGTGGGTCGTGGTTCGTGGTTCGTGGGGAGTTTGGGGAGTCAAAAAATGAAAAATGAAATGGATTTTGAACCAGCTCTTATAGTGTGGAGGGTTGACTACTCAACTTAAACGTAGAGACAAAGCTCCACGAATCTCGCACACGTTAAGATGGAAGGATATCCCAGCAGTTACTCAATCAAATCAAAACGTGGGGGTTACAAGACAATCAAAACGTCAACCCAATTAAGCCAATTTCGGGAGGAAATCGTGGGCCTTAATGGGGACGTTTCTGAAGGCTTGAGTCCTCCCCTCCACTCCCCTATATATAGAGCACTCTCTACACTTAACAGCTTACGAAAATAACACTAAAGAAAAACACTCTGCCTCACCACCCTCTCTATATTTTCCGTTGGAATTCTCTGTTAGAGATACCGGTCACGCCGGAATATCTTTTAACAACGGTGACGCTTTGTTTTTCATTTTCCGTGTAAGTGCTTTGTTATTTCCGTTTCCGTGTAATTGTTAAACTCGATTTTTGTAATCGTTTTTTCCGTGTAATTGTTATTCGGTTGTTGTAATCGCATTTCAATTTCTTGTAATAGTTAGTCTATTTCAAAACCTTTCTTTTTCCTTTTCATTTGTTTTTTGTTTTACGGAAACCATTTTTCTCTTGTAAAACTGGTGGTTATTAATATCATAACTGAGAAAACTATAAAGACAGACTAAAACTGACTAAATTATTTATCTTGGGTTTCCTCAGATTCGTAAAATGGATCTAGAGGCTAGAAGTTTACCACCAAATGTGAAGGCCATGCTTTTAATGACGTTAAGAGAGTATAAATCTGATTTAAATCATTTAAAAAGTGAAGTGAAGAAAATTGCATCATCAAATGCTAACCAATCTGCACGTGATGAGTTATTGTAATCTGGAATGGCTGATACTAATATGGAATGTAACAAACACTTTTTGGACAATGAATCAGTAAAATTGTTGATTTTTTATTCAATTTTAGGTGGCCGCTGATCAAAGAGGAAGGTTCATGATGTCAACTGAGAGGTTAAATCAGTCAAGTAATATGATTAGAGAAAGTCGAAGAACAATGCTTGAAACTGAAGATCTTGCTTTTTTTTATGAACTATGTGATAAACGAGAGAGAGAGAGAGATTGATTTCTATTATTGAATTATCAAGTGTGTTACAATTGTATTATGTAGTTACATTTATATAGTAGATTGTATATATACATACACAATACATACACTTAACAACCTCTAACAAACTAACTAATTCCAGCTGGCTTGGTTATTGACTTCTCACTATCATCCCCCCTCAAGCTGAGCACGGTGATGAGGGGAAGCTTGGAGAGAATTGATGAGAAGGGAGTTGGAGCAAGAGCTTTGGTGAGAATATCCGCTAATTGTTCAGCAGATGGAACATGATATAGTTGAAGAACCTTAGACTTCACTTGCTCTCTTACAAAGTGAAAATCAACATCAATGTGTCTTGTTCTAGTATGAAACACGGGATTTGAGGCAAGAGCAATTGCAGAGAGATTATCACAAGCAATTGTAGGTGTTTGTACAGGAATATGCAAACTATTCGGTAAGAAAGTAAACCACTTCAACTCAGCAGCCACATAAGCTAAGGCCCTATACTCAGCTTCAGTAGATGATCTAGACACGGTGGATTGTTTCTTTGAACCCCAAGAAACCAAATTTGCACCTAAGTAGATACAATAGCCAGTAACTGACCTCCTATCAATGGATGAACTAGCCCAATCTGAGTCAGAAAAGGCTCTTAAATGAGGAGTTGAAGCAGTGAAATACAAACCATAATGGGTTGTACCTTTAATATATCTAAGCATTCTCTTCAAAGCTTCATAATCTGCATTTGTAGGCTTGTGCATAGACTGACACAACTGATTTACAGCAAATGCTATATCAGGTCTAGAGATGGTTAGATATTGAAGACCACCAACTAAACTTCTGAATAAAAATGGATCCTCAAAAGGTTGTAGTCCATGAGCCGAGACAACTGAGTACTTGTTTAAGCATGGAGTAGGAGAAGACTTACACTCAATTAATCCAGCTTTTTGTAACAATGACTTAGCATAATGGCACTGTGTAATAATAGTATGATCATTTGATTGGAGTACTTCCAATCCAAGAAAGTAAGATAATGTCCCTAAATCTTTCATTTCAAATCTTATCTTAAGTTCAGAAATGATAGACGATATAGAATTCGAATCAGCTCCAGTGACTAATATGTCATCAACATAGATCAAAATAATAGTGAGGGAGGATCCTGAGCCTCGAACAAACATAGAGGTGTCAGCTTGACACACAATAAACTTGTGACTTAAAAGAAAATTTGCAAGAAGTTGGTACCATGCTCTTGGTGCTTGTTTAAGCCCATAGAGAGAGCGTTTTAACTTGCAAACATGGTGAGGATAAGATTGATCAACAAAACCCGAAGGTTGAACCATGTAAACTTCTTCATCCAGCTCTCCATGAAGAAACGCGTTTGATTGGTGGTCCTTTGTGTGTTCTAAAAATAAATGCAAATAATAATCGAACCACAACCGCAAGTGTACGGTTGTCCCAAGTAGTAATTCTGATAATCAGATTCGTTCCAAGGACGGATGGTTGATCACAATGTTTATGCAAATAGTGATTGATGCACTTATGAAAATAAAAGACAATAAATTGTTTGTTTTGGTTTTGTTTATTAATTCTACTAAATGAAAGACAAATTATAAATGCAAGTAAAAGCTAAGACGCAAGTAAAATAAGTGAAAACGCAATATGAGATGTAGTACTTGAGAACGCAAGGATCCTCCTAATTTTACTTTCTAACTCATGTTGTTTAAGGGCTAAATCAGTCAATTACAATGGTCGGGATTCTAAATTCCTTATACCCCCGTCAGGGTGGACTATAAGGCAATCCTAAAGTGTCACTAGTCCCGTCAGGGTAAATATGATCCACCGTTGGATGATTAAGATTTATTACCACTTGGGCCCTAGGATTAACTAAGTTCGTCAGAATCAATAGTTTTTATCCTAGATTGAACAATTATTTCTGTACCTAAACCCCCCGTCAGGATGATCCATACGCCACATATATGGAATAGCTTAGATACTAACACCTAATTTTAGTTCGCGACTCTAAAATCAGTAAACATTCACAAATTGTCGAAAAGAGTAAAAGCCCTAATTTAATTTAATTCAATAAAAACCCAAATTCAACATTCGTTATAATAATAAAATCAAGATTCACCCATTGTTTTGTTCTCAAGCACTAATGGAAATTTAGCTCATATTAAAATTAAAACTAAATAAAAAGAAATGGAATTCATATTCATTACAAAATTAAAATATAAGAAAAACCTAATTTTCGGAATCAGAATGACTACGAACGGAGTTATAGACCCACTCCAGCTCTTGTAGCTTCTCCCTTCTTCCTGCTGTAGCTTCTCTGGTGTTTTTTAATCTTGTGGAAAGTGAATTGTGTGTAAAATAGAAGTCCAGACCTCCTTTTATAATAAGAAAAACGGATTAGGGCTTGGACCAGAAATTAAAAGCCTAATTAAATGTCCAAGCCCACTCTTTAAGCCCAAAATCCCGTAACTGATGACAGGCCTCCACTAAAACTGCTTTTCCCGATGCGTTACAACTCCGATTGACCTCATTCCAGTTGCTAAAGTTCCGTACTTCGATAAGGAATGTTTTCTCTTCAAAGGTCAGCGGCTCAATCAGCTCTTAAGTCCCTCGAAAACAGCAATCAAGGGCCTGGAAAATGGAATTTCAGCTCTAAAAATAAAATCTTCGGGATTTCTCTTCAAGTCTTGACTCTATCTTTTGATCTTTGACTTTATCTTCGGATTCCTTTCCTAGCTAACATCTAAAAACCTGCAAACTTTACACTAAAAATACCAATATTACGCGCAAAAGTTTAATAATTCGAAAATGCAAGAAATAAAAAGGGAAATCCGAAATATTGCATATTTAGTCCAAAAGTCTATCGAATTAATAAAATAAACACCAAAAATGATGTCTCCTAAGGGTCTAAAATAAGAACAATTAGGGAGACATCAAGACCCCCAACTCAAACCTTTGTCGTCCCGACAAAGCAAAACAAAATAAAATGAGGGGTAGAAGCAAACGTATAAACACATAGAAGCTAGCAAATAAACCCTAAAGCAATTCCTAAGATAAATCTCATATAGCAAACTTTAAAAATTAACATCTACATACACTAATCATGCAACATCAAACATAAATAATCTCAATCATAAAATTAAGGTCGCAATGCTTGAAGGTTACACTTGTACTCATCTCTGTATGATGGCTATAGGGTGGTCATTAATCCTAAATCGCTTTGAACGTTCCACCTAGTCTATTCCCTATCAACAGAATCATAAATTCACTATGCACTTAGGAATCACGAGGTCTTTACGGTTATAATATTGGCTTAAGGACGGGTATGGATGTATATTTGGTAAATTTGAAGTGAGCTTTTGGCTCTCTCCTCACTTACCATCAACAATGTCCTCGAGCTTGAGTTAACGCTCAAAAAGATGTTCTCACTTACCCATATACGCAACAATTTAGCGTCCCATGTCTACCCACTAAAAATAAGATGATTTTCAGAAAATTCCACTTTGCCGGATGTTTTATTCATTCATATTTTTCTTTTTCTTTTCTTTTCTCTTTTTTTTTTTTTTTTTTTTTTTTTTTTGTACAGAAGCAAACCGGGTTCCCGGTTTTGATGAATCCGGGTTCCCGGATCCTACTGTATGATTTTTCAAAATTTTTCATTTTTTCTTTCTTTTTCATTTTTCTTCATTCCCGGCAAAGGGTTACAAGTATATATCATCTGCAATTGTGCTACAATACAAAACACATCGATCCCTACCCATTTAATTCCCCATATGTGGTCCCACCACCCCAAACTCAAGCTCGAGACATGTCTCAGGATTGTGATTCAAGTGCGGGTCATATGGTCATGCCTAATAATCTAAGGGATAATGGCTTATATCGTGGCTACAAAGAAAAGGCTAAAGGCTCAAAGTGGGCTAAGACGGATAATAATTAATACAAGGGATAGAAGGCTAAAAAGGCACAAATGGCTAATAAAGAACTGCCCCTATCATTTTCCTAAGTACATAGCTTGTCTTTAGTTCATATCTAGGTGGGTTCTCTACTAATTAGGATTTCACGTTCTACACACCAAACATATTCCTTGAGTACAAGCTTACTTCATTTGCATTGTTAATTAATTTTTCCTATCAATTACCTATGTTCGCATGCAATTGTAAGTGCGTTTTATATCAATCCCTAAAGTCCACTATTTACTATCATAGATTTATCAAAAGTATGCTTAAAGGGATATTTAAAAATTTCTACAGTCAAACGCAACTCCGAAAATTCTTTTATTGAAAGCAAATAAAGCAAATAACACATAAAAATTGGGATGAGGCAACGAACCCCACCCCAAACTCAAAAATGAGTCGTGTCCCCACGACTCGAAAAGACTCAATAAAGCATTTAAACTAATATATACTAAGAGGAAAGTTTAGAAAACGTATCTTAACCAGCCCGAGGCTGGTTATCGGTGTTGCGTTCTGGACCTTTATCTCGCGTAACAGCATCATAAATTGCGTTTTGAAGTGTATTTACGCCTAGGATTAAATTTCGAAGTAGGTCCAATTCTTTTGTAACGTTTCCCAAGGTAGCAATCATCCTCTCCTGATTCTCTTCCAACACCTGAATCTTCGCTTCCAACTCAGGTACAGTTTTCGCTTTCTTTGATTGAGGAGTTCTTGGACTTCTTGTAGCTCGTGTTGCTTCTTCATGGATGTTCTTGATTGTGCTCAAAGCTATACTCACACCAACTGAAACAGTATCAATATCTGCGTTCTTACGCGGAATCTTTGCGTCTAGACACAACTGAGTAATAGTACAAGGAAACTTCAGATTTTGTTGTTTCATTGGTGATTTCGCGAACTCCATGATTGTATCATAAATGATCTTAGCAACATCCAATGGTTTCTCCTCCAAAATACACTTAATAACAAATATGTGCTCTTTCTTCAACTCGGAAGTGTGTTTAATACCAAAGAAAGTGGGTATTATGAAACGAGACCAAACCTTCGCACGAGGTGTCAAACTACTGCTGTAAAACTGTCCAGGATACCTTTCACCTTCAGGAATTGGGCTAGTCCCATTAACAAGCACGGTCCCCCAAAGGGACTCAAAATCAAAAGAAGGGTCATTAAGAGTTTCTTGGAAGGGGCATGTTCCAGAAAAGTTGGGTAGTTTCAATGATTTCCGAATACGTTCAATAGAGAAAGGAACTACCTTTTTGCGGATATCAATGGCATCATGTGAGGTAGCTAAACCTTCGTAAAATTCTCGCACAAAAGTAGGAATAAACTCAAGCTTCCTTTCTTGTAACTCTTTCCAACCAAACTTAGCACATGTCACAGCATATTCCTTGTAATCACTACTCATAATACCCTTAGGAAAATTCGTCTCCTCACCAAATTTCAAAAATTCAATTCTTTCACGAACCTGAGTATTCCAACAAGTGTAAACCCTCTTAGGTTTGTGGGCCCACATCTTCATACGCGGGGGTTTTTGAACAGTTGCTTCCGGAATCTCTTGTTCAGTTTCCTTCTCAATGGTCTTCGCAATTTCCTCTTCTGGTTCCATCTCACTTTCAATCTCATCAATCAATCTCCTCTTTAGACCTGTGATTACTTTTCTGTTAGAATCAAGCTTAACTTCGTTAATTTTTCGTTTAGGACGCGAATCAGGAATCTCAATAGCTTGTTCTTGTGAACCACCAATGGTGGTCTTTCTTCTAGGAGCAGTTCTTCGAAAATCACCGGTTCTGTTAGTCATCTCTTTTCACCCCAAACTCAAAACTTCAAATAATGAAAAACTTAGAGAAAAAGTTTAGAATTTTGATGTTTTGAGGCTTAGGAATTGAAGAACTAGGGTGAATATGAGATGGGTCTTGATTAATTTGAGTGGGAGAAGAAAGAATTGGGTTTTAGTTTAGGATTTGATGAAGAAGAATCTTGGGAAAAACTAAGGATTTGATGTTATTTTGGAGAGGAGGTGAGTTGATCTTATGTTTTTGTGGTGAAAGAGGGTAGGATTTGATGATATATAGTGTTTTGGTAGATGAATTTCGTAGGTGGGGAGGCTATTGGTGCGTTTTAGGTAAAAACTTGCAAAAGAGGCTAAGAAAACTAGGTTAAAATACCCAAAACCGCCTCTCACAGCTTTCAAACCGGGTTCCCGGATTTGGAAAACCGGGTCCCCGGTTCCGCGTCGCTGTGACGGCGCGGAAAAATAATTGTGGACTCTTTTTTTTTTTTTTTTTTTTTTTTTTTTTTTTTTTTTTTTTTTTTTTTTTTTTTTTTTTTTTTGAAAACGCACCAAAACGCTGGACCCCAAGACGCTGGGTCAGGGATTTTGCTCGCCGAAACCGGGTACCCGGTTCTGTGGAATGCGGGTTCCCGGATTTTCTCGATGGCGCGAATGAAAACGCGCCAAAACGCAGCACCCTGAAACGCTGGACCAGAAAATTTCACCAACAGCAGCTCCGAAACCGGGTACCCGGTTCTGCCAAATGCGGGTACCCGGATTTGTGTCGATGGCGCGAATGAAAACGCACGAAAACGCAAGCCACCAAGACGCTGGGTCAGGGAATTTCAGAAATTACAGCACCAAAACCGGGTACCCGGTTCTGTGGAATGCGGGTTCCCGGTTTCTCCTGGACATCCAACCTCTTTTTCTTCTGTTTTCGCCAAATCGACCCCAAACTCAAGTCCTTTTTACCCCTGAAATCATCAAAAACAACTACCCTTCCTCATTTCTTAATAAAAACAATAAAATTACGGAAATCAAACTAATCTAAATTGCAAAAATAGAAAAACTCAGCTAATATACAAGTAATTGGCTTTTGTTTAACGTCGTTAAGCTCGACGGGTTACCTCACGCTTCTAAGGATTCTCGAGGAGATACATGACCTCCCCGGGATGTGGATCTTCCGAGCGATTGGTATTTTCACCTCCATGGTATATCTTCAATCTGTGACCGTTAACCATAAAGGTACGGTTCTCCAGCGGATGTTCTATTTCTATCGCCCCATGAGGTGTAACTTTGGTCACTATGTATGGACCTGACCACTTAGATCTTAACTTCCCCGGAAAATTACTGAACTTTGAATTATATTTTAATACTTTTTGCCCCACTTCAAAGTTCTTTGGACGAATCCGATTGTCATGCCATTTCTTTGTATTTTCTTTGTAAAGTTTAGCATTTTCATAAGCATGCAATCGGAATTCGTCAAGTTCATTGAGCTTCATCATACGATTCTTTCCGGCTAAGATAGGATCTAAGTTCAACTGCGCAATCGCCCAATAGGCACCCATTTCAAGCTCTAAAGGTAAGTGACAAGCCTTACCATACACCATTCGATAAGGAGATGCACCAACTGGCGTCTTAAACGCAGTACGATAGGCCCACAACGCATCATCTAACTTCATTGACCAATCTTTTCTTGTAGGACCAACGGTTTTCTCTAGGATTGATTTGACTTCACGATTCGAAACTTCAGCTTGACCATTGGATTGTGGATGGTATGCAGTGGATACACGGTGTCTAACTCCATATTTCTCTAGAACGGTTTTCAGATATTTATTAACGAAATGAGATCCTCCATCGCTAATAATCACTCTAGGTGTGCCATGTCTAGTGAAAATATGTGATTTCAAGAACTTGATCACCACTCGTGAATCATTAGTAGGTAAAGCCACCGCTTCTACCCACTTAGATACATAATCAACAGCTAATAAGATATAGAGGTTACCATTTGAAGGAACGAAGGGACCCATAAAGTCTATGCCCCAAACATCGAATATCTCAACCTCTAACACATTATTACGCGGCGTCTCATCCCTCTTAGATATGTTTCCGGTAAACTGGCATCTCGAACACTTCTTAACATATTCATGACAATCTTTAATAAGAGAAGGCCAGTAAAAACCTGATTGAAATACCTTCGCAGCAGTTCTATCTCCTTTGAAATGTCCTCCATATAGAGAATCATGGCATCCAGCTATAATGGCTTGAGTCTCTTCCCTTGCCACACATCTTCGTATCATTTGGTCAGCACAAACTTTGTAGAGGTAGGGATCCTCCCAAAAGAACTGTCTAGCCCGATGAGCTAACCTCTTTCTCTCTTGGTAAGTAGAACCTTCAGGAAAAATACCACTCACTACTAAATTCGCAATATCTGCATACCACGGAGCCTCATAATCTCGAACAACGAATAAACTCTCATCAGGAAACTCTTCTCTAACTGCTTCAGCACCACTATTCATCTCTGAACCCTCTAAGCGCGATAGATGATCTGCAACCTGATTCTCACAACCCTTCCTATCTTTGATCTCTAAATCGAACTCTTGAAGCAATAACACCCATCTGATTAACCTTGGTTTCGCATCTTTCTTCTCCATAAGAAATCTGATCGCGGAATGATCTGTATAAACAATAACTTTCGCTCCAAGAAGATAAGAGCGAAATTTATCAAACGAATATACAACTGCTAGCAACTCCTTTTCTGTAACTGTGTAATTAATCTGAGCACCACTAAAAGTTTTACTAGCATAGTAAATCGAATGAAAAACCTTCTCTTTCCTCTGTCCTAATACAGCTCCCATACACAAATCACTCGCATCACACATAACCTCAAACGGTAAATTCCAATCTGGAGGTAACACTATAGGAGCAGAAATAAGCTTTTCTTTGATTGCTTTGAAGGCCGCTAAACAAGCTTCATCAAAAAGGAATTTGCAGTCCTTTTCGAGTAAGTTGCATAGTGGTTTAGCAATCTTAGAAAAATCTTTAATAAAACGCCTATAAAAGCCAGCATGGCCAAGAAAACTCCTTACCCCTTTAACAGAAACAGGAGGGGGAAGAGTTTTAATTACCTCTATCTTTGCTCTATCAACTTCTAAACCAACACTCGAAACTTTGTGACCCAGAACAATACCTTCGCGAACCATGAAATGACACTTCTCCCAGTTGAGCACCAAATCTGTTTCCTTGCATCTCACTAACACTTTCTCCAAGTTATCCAAACATATATCAAAATCATCACCAAACACGGAGAAATCATCCATGAACACTTCAAGGAAATTATCTATCATGTCCCAGAAGATGGCCATCATGCACCTTTGAAAAGTAGCGGGAGCGTTACACAACCCAAATGGCATTCTGCGATATGCAAAAGTACCAAATGGGCATGTAAAGGTAGTCTTATGTTGATCTTCTGGAGCCACGTAGATCTGATTGTACCCAGAGTAACCATCCAAGAAACAGTAATATTCCCTTCCGGCTAATTTGTCTAACATTTGATCAATGAAGGGCAAAGGGAAATGATCTTTTCTGGTGGCCTTGTTCAGCTTTCTGTAATCCATGCAAACTCTCCAACCAACTACTGTTCTTGAAGGGATCGCCTCATTTTTGTCATTAAGAATTGTTGTAATTCCTCCTTTCTTCGGTACACACTGAACCGGACTCACCCATTCACTACTCGAAATGGGATAAATAATCCCCGCATCTAAAAGCTTAATCACCTCCTTCTTCACCACATCCTTCATGGCTGGCATTAATCTTCTCTGACCTTCAACTGAGCGTGCATTAACATCTTCTAGTATGATTTTGTGTTGACAATAGGATGGACTAATGCCTTTGATATCAGCAATTGTCCAGCCTATTGCTTCTTTGTTGGCTCTTAACACACGCAACAGTTTATCCTCTTGAGGACCTGTTAAATTAGCTGAAACAATAACAGGTAGAGTTTCATTAGTACCCAAATAAGCATACCTCAAGTGTGCTGGCAAAGGTTTTTCTTCCAATTCCGGAGGAGATTCAATTGAAGGTTTCTTTTTAGGAATAATCTCCCCTGGTTCTCTCACAGGTTCATAGGCAAGACGCCTATACTTTGGATTTTCAGAATTGAGAGCTGCCACTGTTTCTGTAAGCTCCTCCATCATCTCAGGTGAATCTAATGTCAAAGCAGCCTGCAAGATATCATCAAAATTTAAACAATTAAATACCTCTTGCGATGCTTGCTCTACTACATCCATTCTGAAGCAATCTTCCTGAGAATCTGGGAATTTCATGGCTCAAAATACATTGAATTTCACTTCCTCATCTTGTATCCTCATCGTTAATTCGCCATTCTCTACATCGATCAATGTCCTCCCTGTAGCTAGGAAGGGTCTACCCAAAATAATGGGGACATTTCTATCTGCATTGTATTCAAGAATTACGAAATCAACAGGAAATATAAGTGTACCTGCCTTAACAAGGACATCCTCAATACGGCCTTCAGGATGAGCAAGAGACCTGTCCGCCATTTGCAAGACCATAGAGGTAGGTCTTGCGTTTCCAATTTTAAGCTTATCAAAGACTGACTTGGGCATCAAGTTGATGCTTGCCCCCAAATCGCATAGTGCCTTTCCTTTCCATTCTTCTCCAATCGATATGGGAATCGTGAAACTCCCCGGATCAACTAACTTCGGAGGTAATTTGCTCTGGCAAATCGCACTACACTCTTCAGGAAGGCCAATCATCTCATTATCACAGTAGGGCCTTTTATTAGTGAGGGCCCTCTTCAAAAACTTCGTATACTTAGGAATATCTCGAATTGCCTCAAGTAACGGAATATTAATACTCAAACCCCTAACTCTATTGAAGAATTTCTGAAAATCACCCATATCACCCTTTTTCTGAACTCGCGATGGAAACGGTGGTGGAGGGCGATTGCTTACAATTTCATCTCTCTTTTTCGGAATTTCTCTTGGTCTTTCTATTTCTTCAACCTCACTATCTTTCTCATTCTCTTTCTCTTTCTCACCCCCTTCCTTTTCTTTTCTTGGAACTTCTTTCTCTTTCATAACGGGAAAAGGAGGTGGAAGGAGGTTCTTACCACTTCTTAATGTAACAGCCTTGCAATCTTCACGTTGTGTTGGATTTTCCGTATCGCTTGGAAGTTGTCCTTGTGGACGTTGATTGAGCTGTTTACTGATTTGACTCAGCTGATTCTGGAACATCTTCATATTTGCTTCAGCTGCATTTTGTCTTTCTATTGCAGCGTTCTGACGTTCTATTGCTGCGTTCTGACGTTCCATCGCTTGTGCTTGTAGAGCAATCAAATTTTCAACAGTTTTCTGAAGGGTGAGTACCCCTTCTTGTGGATGTGCAGGTAAAGCTTTCTGGTTTAGCGTTTCATCGTAAGTATTCTGAGGAGCTTGTCTTGGTACATAAGTATTCTGATTCTGTCCTCCTTGATAATTGTTTTGTGGTCTAGGATTATAGTTGTTACCTTGGGGACGCGGCTGATACGCATATGTAGGATTGGCTGCCCCATTAGGATTCGAATATTGAAACCCAGGATGGTTTCTGTTAGGTTGATATCCATTACCACTCGAATTAAAATTACCTCTGTTGGACATAAAATTCACTGATTCTTGATTATTCGGACAACTTTCCTCATCATGATCATCTACCTTACAAATTGAACACATATAAACTTCTTGTGCAGCATGCACAGCTACCTTCTTACCCGAAAATCCTTCTGTCACAGCTAGAGTAAGCTGCTTCAATTGTTGCTCTATGGTATTCTGGATCTTATTCTCAAACGTAGCAAATTTCTCTTCTATGTCAACATTATTTACTCCCTTGACTGGTGTTCTTACTGAGCTCCACCCAACTTCATTCTTGACTGTTCTCTCTAAAATGATCTTGGCATGAGCGGGTTGAACTTGAAGAAAACCTGCTCCACATAGTGTATCCAACTTCTCTCTCGAAATTCCATCAAGGCCTCTATAAAAGATCTTTAACTGTTGTTGTTCTGAAAAGCCATGATTAGGAACTTTACGCAAACACATCTGAAATCTTGTCCAACTCCTACCCACGGTTTCCTCATACTCTTGACGGAATTGTGTCAATTCTAGTTCAGCATCTAACCTCATGTTACTTGGGTAATACCTGTCAAAGAAAGCGATTTCTAATTGGTCCCAATTAGTAATCCTCGTAGGATCTTGCGTATCGTGCCATTCACTTGCTCCATCAATGACAAAGAATTTGAAAGCAGCAAAATACATCTGTTCTCTTGAAACCCCTTGTGTGATATAAGAATCACATATCTGCTTAAATTTTTGTACCGCTCTAAGAGGATCTTCCGATGGTCTTCCGCGAAAATTTCCAAAGTTTTGGAATTGAGCTAGCATACCCGGATCTGGACGGAATCTCGGAACATTAATATCTGGAGCACCTACTCCTATAGCTGGAGCGCGGAATGGAACTTCTGGAGGGCCATTAGTGAACCACGGATCATGATTCATCACTATCTGGACTGGAGGGTTAGGATTTAGTGGTTGAACTTGAGGAATAACGCCTGGAGCTAAAGGTTGGCCATTTGCATCTAACTGGCCTTGTCCATTCTGTTGACCTTGAATAATGATATTCTCCATTCTGTTACTTAATTCTTCTACTTCTAAAGTTTCTCGTTCTCTTCTTCTTCTGTTCGCAAGTCTGATCAACGATTCTGGATTACTAAGGATCGGAGGTGTTGGCTCTAGATCCTTGAATAGCCTTCTTCGCATACACCAAACCTAAAAACCTGAAAAAGCTAACAAACAAAAAGCGTAAAACTGATAAAATAAAATAAATGCACTTATCACTAAAGGATAAACACCGTGGTCACACGCTACCGTCCCCGGCAGCGGCGCCAAAAACTTGGTGGTCCTTTGTGTGTTCTAAAAATAAATGCAAATAATAATCGAACCACAACCGCAAGTGTACGGTTGTCCCAAGTAGTAATTCTGATAATCAGATTCGTTCCAAGGACGGATGGTTGATCACAATGTTTATGCAAATAGTGATTGATGCACTTATGAAAATAAAAGACAATAAATTGTTTGTTTTGGTTTTGTTTATTAATTCTACTAAATGAAAGACAAATTATAAATGCAAGTAAAAGCTAAGACGCAAGTAAAATAAGTGAAAACGCAATATGAGATGTAGTACTTGAGAACGCAAGGATCCTCCTAATTTTACTTTCTAACTCATGTTGTTTAAGGGCTAAATCAGTCAATTACAATGGTCGGGATTCTAAATTCCTTATACCCCCGTCAGGGTGGACTATAAGGCAATCCTAAAGTGTCACTAGTCCCGTCAGGGTAAATATGATCCACCGTTGGATGATTAAGATTTATTACCACTTGGGCCCTAGGATTAACTAAGTTCGTCAGAATCAATAGTTTTTATCCTAGATTGAACAATTATTTCTGTACCTAAACCCCCCGTCAGGATGATCCATACGCCACATATATGGAATAGCTTAGATACTAACACCTAATTTTAGTTCGCGACTCTAAAATCAGTAAACATTCACAAATTGTCGAAAAGAGTAAAAGCCCTAATTTAATTTAATTCAATAAAAACCCAAATTCAACATTCGTTATAATAATAAAATCAAGATTCACCCATTGTTTTGTTCTCAAGCACTAATGGAAATTTAGCTCATATTAAAATTAAAACTAAATAAAAAGAAATGGAATTCATATTCATTACAAAATTAAAATATAAGAAAAACCTAATTTTCGGAATCAGAATGACTACGAACGGAGTTATAGACCCACTCCAGCTCTTGTAGCTTCTCCCTTCTTCCTGCTGTAGCTTCTCTGGTGTTTTTTAATCTTGTGGAAAGTGAATTGTGTGTAAAATAGAAGTCCAGACCTCCTTTTATAATAAGAAAAACGGATTAGGGCTTGGACCAGAAATTAAAAGCCTAATTAAATGTCCAAGCCCACTCTTTAAGCCCAAAATCCCGTAACTGATGACAGGCCTCCACTAAAACTGCTTTTCCCGATGCGTTACAACTCCGATTGACCTCATTCCAGTTGCTAAAGTTCCGTACTTCGATAAGGAATGTTTTCTCTTCAAAGGTCAGCGGCTCAATCAGCTCTTAAGTCCCTCGAAAACAGCAATCAAGGGCCTGGAAAATGGAATTTCAGCTCTAAAAATAAAATCTTCGGGATTTCTCTTCAAGTCTTGACTCTATCTTTTGATCTTTGACTTTATCTTCGGATTCCTTTCCTAGCTAACATCTAAAAACCTGCAAACTTTACACTAAAAATACCAATATTACGCGCAAAAGTTTAATAATTCGAAAATGCAAGAAATAAAAAGGGAAATCCGAAATATTGCATATTTAGTCCAAAAGTCTATCGAATTAATAAAATAAACACCAAAAATGATGTCTCCTAAGGGTCTAAAATAAGAACAATTAGGGAGACATCATTGATACATCTAACTGCCTTATTTGCCATTTGTTTGAGACAGCTAAAGATAGAACAACCCGAATTGTTTGGTGTTTGATAACTGGACTAAATATCTCAGTATAATCCAAGCCATATTCTTGAAGAAAGCCACGAGCAACTAATCTTGCCTTATAACGAGAAATATCACCATTAGCTTTTCGTTTAATCTTATAAACCCATTTACATGTGATGAAATTTCTTCCAATAGGTGGTGGAACTAACTCCCATGTATGTTGCTTCATAAGAGCATTGTATTCTTCAAGCATAGCCTTGTACCAACAATCATATTTAGAGGCTTCTTTGAATGAAGAGGGTTCATGAAGGGAAGGGGTCATAACTAAGGCTTGACACTTATAAGATGGTTTTAAAGAACCAGTTTGGCGCCTTGTGACCATAGGATGAGATGAATGAGATTGAGAATGAGCATTTGAATTGTGAGAGATAGAAGATGTAGGTATAGGTTGTGTGTTTGAATTTTGGGGTTGAGATGAAGGTGGAGGCTGAGTAGGTAGAAAAAAGGGATTTGATATTGAGTCAAGATTAATGGAACTTGAGAACAAATCTGTATAACTTGTAGGTGATGGTTCAAGGGAAGATGTAGAGGAAAAATTTGAAAGGTTTTGAAATGGGAAAGTAGTCTCATCAAACCTCACATGTCTAGAGATATATATTTTGTGAGATGAAAGAGACAAACACTTATAACCTTTAGAAAAGCTACAATACCCCAAGAACACACATTGCTCAGACTTAGAGGACAACTTATGTGATGAGTAAGGCCTTAGCCATGGGTAGCATAAGCATCCAAAGGTCCTGAGATGTGAATAAGATGGTAAGCAATTGTAAAGAAGTTGATATGGAGAATGATTTGAAAGGTTAGGTGTGGGAAGTAAGTTGATAAGATAAACTGCAGTTGAAAGAGCTTCAATCCAATAAGTAGAGGGCAAGAAACTGTGAGAAAGAAGAGAAAGAGTTGTCTCCATAAGGTGTCTATGTTTTCTCTCTGAAACACCATTTTGCTCAGGTGTGTGTGGACAAGACGTTTGATGCACTACACCTTTCTCTTGAAGAAACAACTTGAAGTTAGTACTCATAAACTCTCCACCATTATCAGACCTTAGCACTTGTATCTTGAGTTGAAACTGTGTCTCCACCATTGTATAAAATGTTTTGAAAACCTCTCCAACCTGAGATTTAAGACTCAAAGGATAAACCCAAGAAAAACGTGTGTAATCATCTATAAACACAATATAATATCTGAAAGAGGAAGAAATAGAAGCCACAGGTGCAGGACCCCAAACATCTGTATGAATTAGTTGAAAAGGTTTACAAGTTTTATTGATAGACAATTTAAAAGGCAACTTATGGGCCTTCGATTCACAACAAGCTTTACACACCATGATAATCAAGTCTAACATTGATAACATTGGAGAGAGGTATTGAAGCTTGTCTAGAGGGATGCCCAAGTCTATAGTGCCACACTTGAGCATTGGAGTTATTTGAAGAAGAAACAGGAACAACAGTTGAAGATAAACACACTCTATCCGTTGAACTAACTGCAGGAACTTTAGTTGATCCAAAATGAAGAGGATAAAGGCCATCTTTACAAGGGCCCTGAAACAATATTCGTTTGGTGGTGGAATCAATAATAGATACAGAAGAAGAAGTAAACACAATGGAACAATTATTTTCACTTGTGAGTCGAGAGATGGATAATAAATTCGACTTGATACAAGGAACATGAAGAATAGACTTTAAAAGAAGAGAAGAAGAAGAGGAGTAAATCTTACTGTCACCAATATGAGCAATATTCAAGGGTTGACCATTACCAACTGCCACTGAACTCGAGCCATTATAAGGCATGGAAGACTGAATTAGCGAAGAGTCATGTGTTACATGAGAATTAGCACCTGAATCAAGGTACCATTGCTCAGGATCATAAGATGTTGATTGAGTAGTTTGAGCCACCATAGCCACACGATTTTGAGCTTTAGGAGAAGGATAAGTTGCAAAATCTGATCTATACCAGCAGTCTAATGCAGAGTGACCAAATCGAGTGCATATTTGACAGCTAACAGAGGGATTCATACCAAATTGTTGAGAAGGTGAAGGAGGAGCACCTAATATGGAAGGAGATGAGTTGAAATTGTTGAAATTGCGTCCCCGGCCTCGATTTGAGTAACCACGACCATGATTTCCTCCACCACGACCTCTGTTCTGATTTGTAGAGCCTCTTCCTTGATGTGTAGTAGATGATGAAGATTGATTAGTAGCTGATGTGAATAACGCAGAATGTGAAGATTGTGATAAATCAAGCGAATCATTCATCTTCATATGCAATTCTTCAGACACAAGTAGACTTCCAAGAGAATGAAAACTCAAAGTTGAAGATTGAGCATTCGTGATTCGAATGCTTGATTTAAATTGGTTGAATTCAGCTGGTAATCCCTTAAGTGTATACATTATCACATCTTCAAGAGGAAGAGAAGCATCTGCAGTATCCAAAGCATCACATATTTCTTGAATCTCATTGAGATAGCTTTGCATCGATTTGTCATTCTTTTTGATGTTGCATAAACGCATCTTTAATCCATGAACGTGTGTTCGGCACTGGTTTATGAAGATTTCTTCTAGTTTAGTCCATACATCATGAGCATGACTCAGACGAACAACTTGAGCAAGGATTGAGGGAATCATTGAGGAATTTAGTGAAACCTTAAGTTGTTGATCAACGATTAACCATGTGGAATATGCAGAAGACGATTGAGCAGGAGGTAAGGATGTGCCATTAACGTGAGCTAGATATCCATGTGCCTCAAGAACGGACTCCATTTGAGCTCTCCATAGCACGTAATTGGTAGAATCTAACTTGATTTGAACCAAAGAGGACCAGTTTTGACGAAGAAGAAGAAGTCCAGCAGGAATTTCTGAACTAGATTGAATGTTGAGAGTTGATGTTTGCGAAGTAGATGCCATTGCAACGGAAGATTTTAGAAGATCGAGCAGAGAACTGATAGCTTCGTTATATCGCCATTAATGGCGGATTTTGAGCTTTATTCTCAATAGCTCTGATACCATGATAAACGAGAGAGAGAGAGAGAGAGAGAGAGAGAGAGAGAGAGAGAGAGATTGATTTCTATTATTGAATTATCAAGTGTGTTACAATTGTATTATGTAGTTACATTTATATAGTAGATTGTATATATACATACACAATACATACACTTAACAACCTCTAACAAACTAACTAATTCCAGCTGGCTTGGTTATTGACTTCTCACTATCACTATATTGTTGTGTTTGGTTAATGTGATTATAGTTTAAGGCCTATTTTGAAATGTACCCTTTATTGTAATTTGATGAATGGCTAAACATTTATAAAATGACGAAAATATGTTAAACTACCCAAACAATAGTATACTATACAGAATAGAATTGCCTATACACTACTAACCCTCAAGGCTCAATCCTCAAAGTAAAAATAAGGTCTTAATATCTATTTACACTGATTCCATAATGTATATTCCTAACATAGAAGTGTTACATTTATCTTGTGTCTCAGCTCAATAAACTCAAACCTATCATTTTTCTAACCCCCAACGCTTTCATTTTCATTCTCACCCTATACGCCTCAACCCATCTCTCTTTCTCCGCATAAATATTCGACAAAATAACATTATTTTGACGGATCCATCTCCATCAAAATTCTCGCTACTTTTTCCCCTACTCTAACCTCACCATGTATACTACACGCTCCAAGTAATACTCCCCATACCTCACTATTCACTCCATCGGGTAAATCCCGAATAAAAATCTCCGCTTCTTTTACCAAACCGGCTCTCCCAAGTAGGGGTGAGCATGGTTCGGTTCGTCTCGGTTTTTGGCCAAAACCGGAACCGAACCGAATATTTCGGTTTTTTATAATTTAATAACCGAACCGGGTGGTTCGCATTTGGTTCCACATTCGGTTTTTGTTTTCGAATTGGTTCGTTTCGGTTCGGTTTTGGTTCGCTTCGAATTCGGATGCTTGGTCAATAATATTTTCACCCTATTTCTTGAAATACATTATCCAATAGAGACTAATATTTCAATACAATTATGCTACTATTACTTGCCCATGTGGGCTATTAATATATCAATTAAATGTAAACTTATGATCTAAAAATACTTATCTTAATTTACAATACGACAACAAATTCAAATATGTTACTCCCTCCGTCCCAAAAATAATGTCCACATTACTAAATATGGTGTCCCAAAAATATTGTCCACTTACCATTTCAAGACAACTTTTTCTACTTTTTTCCCTTATTACCCCTACTTTTCTTTTAATTTATAATTATTTGAATTATTATTTTATACTTGATTGCATTTTCCTAGGCATAGGAATAGGTGTGTATTATGACATTTATTAGGGGTATTTTTGTACATGTAGGGTTCAATAATGACATTTCTTAATCTGTGTGAAAATGCTAAGTGGACATTATTTTTGGGACGGAGGGAGTACTTCCTATTTTATACAAGTGATATAAAAAACATTCTCACTAATATCACCATAGAATAGTATAACTAAAATTTCACGTAGATGATAAATTCTTAACAAAAGTTTCTCCCACATAATTCTTATAAAAGAAGTTCACACATTCCCTATTTTTTCCTTCGTTAGTTCGGTTTTTGTTCGGTTTTTTTGGTTCGGTTTTTACGTAGTAAAGCGAACCGAACCAAAAAGTTCGGTTTTTAAAAAATTGAAAGCCGAACCATTTGGTTATTCGGTTTTTGGTTATTTTGGTTCGGTTTTTTCCGGTTTTTTGGTTCGGTTTGGTTATCTGGTTCTCATTTGCTCACCCCTACTCCCAAGTATATCCACCATACAATTAAAATGCTCACTCTTCGGTTCAACTCCATATACTTTCTTCATCGCATTAAAGTACCATCTCCCTTCTTTAACTAACCCACCATAGCTACAAGCTAATAAAACAGCAATAAATGTAAATTCATTCGGTTTTATCCCGAAACCAATCATTCGATTAAACAACTTAATCGCTTCCTTAGCATAACCGTTTATCGCTAATCCGTTAATCATAACACTCCAAGCCAGAACCGACTTTTTATTTATTCCTTTAAACACGGTTTGACCATTTTTTATAGCTCCGTTTTTGCAATACATGTTTATTAACGCGGATTCAACTTCTTCTCCGTTTATATTGCGTTTCACCATATACGAATGAATTGACTCCCCGAGATGAAACGTGGATACTGAAAATAGACTATCTAATGTTATCCGATCTGGGTTTATTTCTAAATATAGCATTTTTTTAAATAATTTTACACAGTTTTTGTATTGATTTGATTGAGCGTACCCAACTATCATACTGTTCCATGAAACTATATCTTTATCCGGGATTATATTAAAGATGTTTTCTGCAGAAGGGATATCATTTACTTCGATAAATCCATTGAGCATTACATTCCAAGCTGTTATATCCTTGTTAGGGATCTGCTAAAAAAGCTACAAGCTTTTTTAATATCGCCTTTTTGTATATAACCATCAACCATAGAAGTCCAAGAAAACACTGTTTTAATTATCATTCTGTTGAACAATTTCTCAGCAGACTCCATATCTTCGAACTTTGCTTACATATCTAGTAACCCATTTCCTAGATTTTCACAGAAATTAATTCCCTTTTTAATGATACAAGAATGAATTGACTTTCTGACACGAAAATCCCCTGTTTTAGCACAAGAAGAAACAAGTCCCAGAATGTTATTGAACTAGGCTCGATTCTATAATAACACATTTCCTTAAATGTAGCCAAAACATGATCAAAACTACCATTTTTAGCAAGATCATCAATCATAACATTCCATGACACAACATCTGGTTCAGGCTTCACTACATGAAAATCCGACACATGTCCATTTTTAATAACCGAAGAATGAATCATTTGACCAAATTTTTCATCTCCGATGTTATAAATTGCTTTGATAAGAAAAGGGTATGTGTAATTATTAAGAACAACTTCAGACCTTAGCATTTGAATGTATAAAGTTAATGCTTTTATACTATTTGTATAGCCTCTGATCATGGTGTTGTACATGAATACATTAGGTGAATGTATGTGGTTGAAGAGTGATTGAGCATAGGATAAATCTCCGGAAGGAGAGAGTGCAGTGAAAGATAGGATGTTGCTGAGGAAAAAGGTGTGATCAGAAAGGCCATTTGTGATAAATTGGGCATGGGATTTTATAAGTTGCTTCATATTCGTGCAGTTTTGTATTAAGAAAAGATGTGGGTGGGAGTGTTTGAGTAGCTTTGTGATGGTGGTGGTTGAACACATGGCGGCGGTGGTATAAGTGGAGGTGGCACTGTTGACCCATGAAAGGAAATCAAAATGATAAACAAAGACGACGTGCGTTCGTTTAAATCAAATTAAATTTATCATTGTAACAAATACACCATACCCTCTGCACCACACCTTTTCACTTACCACCTCACTACTATGGCCCAACAGCGTTAATCGTGTTTTAAATAGAATTTTTGATAATCCCAGTTGTGATAAAAGTTATCTTGAAGGATCCTTTCGAGCCATTTGTAACTGGATTTAAGCAAGTCAAATCCAAAAATTAAGGGGTCGGGTTTAGACTTAGAGCTGTAAATGAACCAAACTGCTCGCGAGGAGCTCAAATCCGGCTCGGAGAAAAACTCGTTCGAGATCGGCTCAAATATAAACAAGGTTAAGCGTAAGCTCTATTTTAAGCTCGATAAATAGACAAGCCCGCTCGAGCTCGGCTCTTAAAATGCTCGTTTAAAATTATGAATTATAAATTAATATATTATATACTTATAAATATATTATTAAACCTTTGCGTCCAAAATATATATATATATATATAGAGAGAGAATACGGGAGGTGAGACGGCGTCTCACATCAACCTTTACTATATAAATAAAAAATACCTTATTAATTAAAATAGAAAACACTTGCAGCCACACAATACGTTCTCTCCTCTCTTAGAACGCAAACCTTCTTCTTTCTTTCCGCTCTCCCATCTTCCTCTTTCTTAGAAGACATACATCCGATCTCTTAGTGGGGTTAATTGTATTCACATAGTACGTAATTTTCTTCACTCATATGTATGTTCTTCTCCCCTCTAATGGCAGCCACACGATACACCCTAATTTCACAAATAATGAGTTATGTCTAAAATGGTCTGCGCCATTTCACAAATCAAGATGTAATAGATGTAATAGTAGTTATATGCAATTTCAGTGCCCATCAATGATATGACCAACTGCTATGCAAAAAATAGCTCACCCTGCAGGTAATGAATCAAATACTGTTAATTGCACCATTGGTCCCTGTTTTTCTTGCTCGCAGACATTCTTCAAAGAGAGAGAGAAAGAGAAATTAGGGTTCTTACGGTGAAAGAAAAAATCGATTTGGGGATAAATAATCTATGAAAGTAATTGTATAATTCAAAATCGTGATATCGAAACATTAAGAGAAAAATATGAATGATTTTTTAATTAATGCTTTATTCTATAAACTTTAAGTTATATAAAAATAATAGTGGATTTAAAAAAAATGAAAAATAGTAATAGACTAAAACGGAATCTAAAAAAAAATTGTGTGATTGATTTTTAAATTATTCTCTATTTTTTTTTTTTGAGCCAATTAGAGGGAAATGCCTATTAGAAAAAATATTTAAAAAAAGGTGACCCCAATAAGACATTTTATAGAAAACAGCCCCACCCCAAAATACCCTTACAAATGATAATTAAAAAAAAAGTTAACAGCTATTATTATTGTATAAAAGAAAAGAAAACAAAACAAAACATACACACATGGCACACAAACACACACCACACACACCACACACACCACACACACCACACACACCACACACACCACACACGAAATGTCTTTGAGAGTAGGAGAAGAATCGGCGGCGAACATCGGCGAACGGCGGCGACGGTGAACAAGAAAGAGATACTATACTCCGGCGAGCAAACTAGGAAGCAACATCTATCGATCAAACTAAAGATTAGACTCCAAAATCCAAAAGAAACCCATAAGTAAGTAAAATATAATCCTTTTTTTATGTTAATTTTGAGGTTTTTGAAAGTGTTTTTTGGATTAGAAACTGTTTTTGTGTGATTCATGTTGATTTTGTTTGATTTCTTACACATTTCTTGGATTTCTAGGGTTTAAAATAGGATTATTTGATGAATGTGTTCAATTTACTGTGATCAACATGAACGAAAGATGGATTAGAGTCATAAAATGTGAATAATGTGTTAAACAGGGACCTAAAATGCAATTACTTCATAATGCAGAATTCTGCACAATGTTTTTCGTAACTGTATTAAACATGGAATTCCATGTTTAATACAGTTATCAAATCATGAAATTACATGTTTTGAAAACTGTATTATAGACATCATGTGTAGTTTAGGGACCTTATAGTGTAATTACTGCATATGGAATTCTGCAGAATGTTTTTACTAACTGTATTAAACATGGAATTCCATGTTTAATACAGTTATCAAATCATTAAATTACATGTGTTGATAACTGTATTATAGATAGAATGTGTAGTTTAGGGACCTTATAGTGTAATTACTGCATAATATAGAATTCTGCAGAATGTTGTTAGTAACTGTATTAAACATGGAATTCCATGTTTAATACATTTATCAAAACATGAAATTCCATGTTTTGATGATTGTATTAAACATGAAATTTCATGTTTTGATAACTGTATTAAACATGGAATTAACTCAATTCAGGCTACTAATATGTTTTCTTGTGCTTGGAGTTTGTGTAAAAACAGGTGAAAATGGCACCAAGAAGAAAAGTTATCAAGTCAAGACTACTAATTTGTTTCTTGTGGTTGGAGTTTGTGTAAATACAAGTAAAAATGCCTCCAAGAAGAAGATTTACTGATGAACAAGAAGATGATAAGATACAAGCAGTGAAAAGGAAGAACTACTAGCTTTTCTAAGTGATGAGCAGCCCCTTAGTGGATTATATTCATTGAAGAGTGTATATGCAGTTCAGCAAAAACAAAGATCAAAGAATCAGTTATCTAAAAGAATATTGATGAATGTGTTGACGTTTTTATTATTATATTGAAAAGAGTATTTCGTATTTAATTGTACTTATTTTGGAATGTTTTAGAATGTAATGTTTAAAATGACTTGTTAATTTATTAAGTATTATGAAGGATTTGATTAGAAATGGAAATTGATTAGTATTTCATATTGTGAAGGATTTGATTAGAATAGTTCTGATACCAACAAAAAATTCAAAAAAGCAGCCAAAATCCGCAACACATTAAAATGACATGTAAATTCCATGTTTGAAAACATAAAATTCCATGTTTGGAACATGAAAATTTACTAACCTGCACACTAACAAATTAAGCTACTCGAATCGAAACTTATACAGAAAGATAATAATTATGAAGGAATGAACCACAACACAATATAAAAACAAAAAGGATCCAAAACATAACAATAGAAACTGTAAAAATCGTTAAACCAGTGAATATTATACAACTATTACAAGAATATAATGATCATAAAAAATAATCATAGAGCAACTTGACAATTTTTGGCATTGACCGGCGTGACTGATTAGTTGACTCAAACGGTTGCTTTTCAGAACCAAATCTTTGTGACTACCAAATATATGCTACTTGGGATCGTGGAAACACGTAATCGAAAACAGAATCGAGAGTCGGAAAAGATCAAACGAACGCATATAACGTTGAGAACCGAACTTTACTACAACCATAACCATCTGCAGAAAACAAGTCATGACATAAGTACTAGAATACAATAACACAAACAAAGAAAGAAGTAGAAAAGGGAAAAAAAATTGTGCAGTCGCAAAATTCCATGTTTTAAACATGGAATTCCATGTTTCATACAGTTTCATACTGTTTTAAACATGGAATTCCATGTTTAAAACATGGAATTCTGCGACTGCACAAACCTCTTCACAGAATTAAAGCTCAAACACACACTCTACTCCGATTAAAACAGTTTAAACACAGAATTTAGCAATGTAGAAGCAAAATATGAACAAAATGAAGAATATAACACATAATTTACAGAAAATAAGGTAAAATATGAAGAAATGAAGAATGTAAACACATTATCATAACAAAAAGAGTTTAAACACAAAATTTTGCAAATATCAAAGCAAAATATGAACAAAACTAAGAATATAAACACAAAATCATAACAAAACAAGCAATTAGAAGAGAAAAACCTTCAAAACAGTAGAATTGCTTCAAGTTGCAAAGTAGGATGAAAATGTGAATTAGCGAAATTCCATGTTTTAAACATGGAATTCCATGTTTCATACAGCTTCATACTATATAAAACATGGAATTCTGCGCCTGCACAAATCTCTTCACAAAATTACAACTCAAACACACAATCTACTGCAATTAAAACAGTTTAAACATAGAATTTAGCAATGTAGAATCAAAATGTGAACAAAATGAAGAATATAACATAGAATTTACAGAAAAGGAGGCAAAATATGAAGAAATGAAGAATGTAAACACATTATCATAACAAAAAGAGCTTAAACACAAAAATTTGCTAATATCAAAGCAAAATATGAACAAAACTAAGAATATAAACACAAAATCAAAACAAAACAAGCAATTAGAAGAGAAAAAGCTTGAAAACTGCAGAATTGCTACAAGTTGTAAATTAGCATGAAAATGTGAATGAAAATGCTTTAAAAACAGAGAATACATACACATGTATATGTATATATAGAAACTAGCACCTGCAAATCAGCAAAATAACAAAATGATACCAAAAATTCAAAAAAAAAGAGGAAAAAACAGAGCCGAGAGAGATAGAGAGCATGAGAGGAAAAGGAGATGTTAGTTTACCATTAGAGAAGAAGAAAAAAAAGGAGTAATCTTAGTAGCTTAGCAATGGAGATGCGTGAGCTTCTTAGCTTATCAATGGAGAAGTAGAATTGGAGATGAAGAATCGGTTAGAGGAGAGAGAAAGAGAGAGAGAGAGAGAGAGAGAGAGAGAGAGAGAGAGAGAGAGAGAGAGAGAGAGAGAGAGAGAGAGAGAGAGAGAGAGAGAGAGAGAGAGAGAGAGAGAGAGAGAGAGAAATAGATAGAGAGAATCTGGGTGTGAGTGTGTGATAATAATTGGGGAATTAATTACCTAGTTTATAATAAGTAGTATTTATATTGGGTACAAAGGGAAAAGAAATAATTAAGAGGAGTTTTTCTCTAATTACTTAATTAAAAAGACATTTATCTCTAAATAAAAAAGTTAGAGGCTTAAAAAAATTAGTAGCCTCATTAAGGAGGCATTTTTCTCCAATTACCCCTTTTTTTTTCCAAAAGTTTTTGGTAATAATTTTTTATTTTGGAATTATATATTTAATTAATAAAATGATTAAAATATAATAATATGTAATTTTAAAATTGATTTTTTATTCAAAAATGAAATTTTATTTTATATTTTTTTGTTTTTTCTAAACAATTTTGTGATTTTAATTCTATTTTTTAATATATTTGAATTTTAAATATTTATATGAATTTTTAAAATATTAATCATTATTATTCTTATCTTATAAATTAAATTTAGTTCTAATCATTTTTATGATTAATTATAAGTTTTTAAATTATTTGTGTTTTTTAAATATTTTTGTGAATTAAATTTTTTAAATATTTGTGATTTTCTTATTTTGTTGTGAATAGATTATTTCTTCAAATATTTATGACTTATTTTTTTTTTTTTTGTATTTTAAAAATATTTTTGAGAACCAATTAAGATTTTTAAATATTTTTGTGATTTTTAAGTATTTTTATGAATTTTTAAATATTAATCATGAAGTTTTATTTTTACTATTTTATAAGTTATATTTAAAAAAATTACGAATATTTAATTAATAACCATTTTGATTGTATGAGTAGAAAAATATGTTAATAGCTCACTCTTATTAAGTAGTAATGGGAAATGTATGAAATAATAGACGACTCTCATTAGAGGAAAATTCTCGCATCCGATTGAAGATATTTGTAAGGCCAAGGTGCCTTCAATTCTCCCCTATGTGATTTCACTTTCTCCTTGTCTAAAACATGCTCAAAAAGTAATTCCTCATCAAAGATTTTTCGTTTAGCAACCGCTTCATCAAATTTGCAACAACCTTTTAATTTCTTAAACTTGAAGTGGTTTCTAATCTCATCAACTGTGAAAGGAACTAGCTTTCCTCTAATCGGAACACAGCCTTTACTATCTCAGCTAAAGAGGCCTAAATAGAATTCCAAAACTAACTCATGACATAATTCAGAACGTCTTACCATGAATGTAGACCAACCCAATTTCGCACCAAGCTCTAAGAATCTCTTGTATTCTTCTTCACTAACTTCTTCCTTGAATACTTTCTCATAAGCAAAAGGTAGCTCTTTTAATTATTTTTTTACAGAAGCTTTCAGGGCCCTTGAAGCTTCCTCTTTCTCCTTTGGTGTAGGACCTTGTGGAAGTTGTGTTTACTCCTTTGCATAAAAGTAAAGCTTTTTACCATTACGATCACACAAAGTTATACCTCCATCTTCAACATTGTCTTTAGCCTTTGATTTAGAACTAGAACCTTTGTTATATGATTTCTTCTTGATTGGATCCAATACCTTGCTCTTCTTCACCTCCCTCTTGTTAGCAAATATTGTTGTTCTATTAGTCATCCTCAATTAACCCCCAACTCAAAGCTTTAGCAACCCTTGAAATTTGAACTTCTGAATTTTTTTGGTTGAACAAGCTTGATTTGGCTTAGGAAAGATGAATTGATGATGAATCTCTATGTGGGTGAGGTGGATTCTTGATGTGTAGGCTTGGATTTAAGAAATTTTAGGATGAATTTGTGAAATTTGAGCTCCTGATTCTTCAATTTAATGGATTTGGTGAGGATTGGGTGCTTGAATCTCTCTTGTAATGATGTGGAGAGAAGGTTTGATGTGTTTTTCTTGATGATTGGGTAGTGTTTTGATGATTGGTGAAGGTTTTTATGAGCTTTAATGGAGTTGGGAGAGTTTTGGAGAAGAGAAAGAGGCTTGAGGTTTATTAAATTCGGAATAATGAGCTTTATACCTCTTTTATAAGCTTAAATCCGCAACTTTCTCTCTCCAGCGGCGCGGCGCGGTGCATGGCTGCGGTATAGGGGTACACCGCAGCTTCTGTAGCTCGAAAAAATTTTGCTTCGGAAAAATACCCGTGGTACGGGTTTTGGGCTTGCGGTGCATGGCACGGTATAGGGTCCGGTGTACCGGACCCATCAGCTCCATTTTTTTTTTCGTCTCGGCACAAAACCCGTGGCTCCAACCCGTGGTACGGGTTTTCTTCCTCTGCGGTGTACCGCGCTGAGGTGCGGTATACCGCACCGATGGTGTATCTTTTCCGAAATTTTTTTGTTTCTTCCCTAACTCGTTTTCTCCAATTCCTAAACACCAAAAACACTAATACCTTTCTCAAATATGCAATATCAACTAAAAATAACTAAACTGAACATAAACTAAAAACATAAAAGGCATAAAAACTTAAAAAATTTGCGGGTTGTCTCCCGTACAGCACTTTTATTTAACGTCTTTCAAAGTTAGACGCGTTACCTCTATCAAGATTTGCGAATATAGCCTCCCCAACAACGAGTTAGGCTATGAACGTCAACTAATCTGCGCTTGATCCCCTTCTTGGGTCGGATTTCTATCACCTTGGCTGAAACAACCTTAGTGATAATGAAGGGTCCCATCCACGAGTCTTTGAAACTTCGTGGCCTATTCTCGCGTTTGTGAGCTTTCCATAGAACTTCATGGCCAACCCCAAACTAAATGTTTGGCTCAGTATCCACAGGCTTTAAGTGGATCTTCTCAGGAGGGACTTTGTGATGTGAAAGCCTGTGGATGACAGGAACGGTGGGATCCAACTTCCTTGGTTTCTTACCCAAGACATAGAAGGTCTCGGATACATTCTTTGAATGAAGGGTGATGGTCCCTTCTTGGAAGTTGATGACACTTTGACTTGTGGCCATGAAAGGCCGTCCAAGTATGATTGGAACCTGCTTATCTGCATCAAACTCAAGTATAACAAAGTCAGTAGGGATGGCGATACTACCTGCATGGACTACGACGTCCTCCACTGTTCCCCATGTCCTTTTAACTGAGTTGTCAGCGAACTGCAACTTCACTGGAGTTCTCTCTAATTTCTGAAGTCCAAGTCTCTCGAACACGGACTTAGGCATAAGATTCACACCAGACCCCACATCGTACATAGCTTTCACCGTGAGCATACCATTTATTTGAATAGGAAGGTTAAAACTTCCCGGATCTTTAAGCTTTGTTGGTAGCTCTCGTTCACTTCTTCTTGAGACTCTCAGATTCTCTCTTGGGAACTCTACACTCGCCTCTTCCTCAGGAACAACTTGCGTAAAAACTTGTTGCGGTGTAAGTCCTTTCTTTGCTATCTCAAGCATTTGGGCGTTGATATTTTCAGGTGCATACGCCTCTACAAATGTTTTGAGTACAGTGTCATCCTTAGGATTTGTATCAGGAATAGATGGTGACACTGGTTGAACAACAGGTGGCGGTTCCACCTTTTCTACTTCTTCTTGCGCAGCAAGTGCAACTTCATCTTCTTTCTCTTTCGAATTTAGCTCAGCTTGATAATCCATAACCGATCGAATCTCCTCTTGCATCTTCCTCAGCAGCTGTATAAATTCGGCTTTCTCTGCATCGTCCTCCACATAAACCTCAGAACAGTCAGATTCCACGGGGCTAGACTTGGTTGGTTCTTCTTCGGTACTCGGAACTTCCATGGCATTAATGGCAGCATGTGGTTAATTTCGAGGCAAATAGCCTTGCAAGCTTCGAACCCAACATTGTCATCACCTCCTTCGATTGCCTTCACTTTTTTTTGTTCCATTAAATTTGTTAGAACCTTGTTTAATTGTTCTACTTGAGTATCTAAAATCTAAAGTGCGGCATCTTGTCCTCGGACTTTCTCTTCCTGAGCGCTCATAGTCGTGGTCAAACGTTCCAGAGCTTGTATTATCTGTTGATTGTCCATTGATCCTTCTTGAGGATACTGAGGTAAAGCTTTCTGATCTAACGAATCGGTATAGGCATCTTGAACAGGTTGTTGAGGTGGAGCAGGTCTAGTTTGATATTGATTTTGGTACCGACCTCTCGATTGGAAAGAGTTGTTCTGGAGGCGCGGTTGATAATGACCAGGATTAGCGGCCCCTTGTGGATTTGAGTACTGCATACCCGGATGATTTCGGTTACCCCATTGATAGCCTCCTCGGTTGGATATAAAGTAAACAGATTGTGGATTTGATTCGCACTCTTCCCATGTATGATTATTAACCCCACATTGTTGACAACCTTGTGCTTCTTGTACTGCGTTCGCTGCAGCTAAATTTCTTTTGCATCTCTAACTTCAGCTCTTTGATTTGATTTTCTAATGCGGATATTTGAGCTGAGTTCGCAGTTTCTGCATCTAAACGAAGCGTTCCTCGGGTCTTTGCAATAGGAGCTCGCGTTGAAGGCCAACTCCTTTCTTGTTCAATAATATTTTCCAAGACATCGGAAGCTTCATTATGATTCATGGACACAAAATTACCCTTTACAATGTTATCCACCTTCTCTCTACCTTTATCATTAAGTCCTTCATAGAATATTGCAAGTTGTAGAGCGGGTGTATAACCATGGAGAGGACATCTAGCTAATTTATGTTGAAACCTTGTCCATGGCTCTCCTACTGTTTCTCCATCTTCTTGACAAAATCTTGCTTGCTCGGTCTGATCTTTGAGTCTCATGCTCTTCGGATAAAAATGGTTAAAGAATGCGGCTTGAAGTTCTGTCCAAGAATGAATTGTTCCATGTGGTTGTCTTTCTAGCCATTCGCTAGCTCTACCGGTCAAGAAAAACGAAAACATATGACAATACAGTTGCTCGCGTGTAATGCCAGGAGTAATATAGGCATCACAAATCTGCATGAACTTTTGAATCGATCTTACCGGATCTTGAATTGCTATACCACTGTAGAGTCCAAAACTTTGAAATTGACTAAGCATACCCGGATCGGGTCTAAACTTGATATTCTGGATCTCTGGAGGACGGTAACCGGTTGGTTGAACATGAAACGGGACATGAAGACCAGGAAGATCTTGCTGTACTCGATTTTGTTGATTAAAGTTATTCTGCCCATTACCTCCTCCTAGTGGTAGTTGTACACCAGGTGGAATAAATGCTGGAGGTCCTCCTGGTGCAAAGTAAGGTAAATCTCCAAGTGGATCTAACTATTCTTGTAAGCCTACCATAGCTCTTCTTTCAGCTCTTTCCTCACGAATGCGTTTATTATAAGATCTGAAGCTCCTCTCAGGCTCCGGTAACGGAGGCCAAGAATTAAATACTGTGAAACCTGAAAAAGACTAAAGCAAACCACAAGCGTAAATCCGGAAAAATAAAAACTAAAAACTGAAAAATAAAAACTAATTAAGAACTACTACTCAAAATAGATAACCTACACGCTAACGAGACACAAGTCCCCGGCAGCGGCGCCAAAAACTTGGTGTCGCCTAGGGTGTGATAAAAATATGATAAAATAAAGTCTAGAAAACTACACACTCTCACCCTAGACAGGCACAGTACTGCAAGTATTACAGGACGTATGCAAGTTTTAGTTGATAAGTTGAGTTCGTTCGCAGGGACTTAAGTGTGTTAATCACGTGAGTAGGAATAACGAGTAAAAGTAAATAATTAAAGACAGAAAATAAAAGCAATAGATATTCGAAATTCAGAATTAAAACTAATTAAAACTAGGAAAATAAAGACAATAAAATAAAATACTAAGAATATGAGATGAGAAGTATAGCTTAGGTTTTGCTAGTATGCACTAATCCTCCTAATTATTTCTAAAGATCTAGTTTATAAGGGAGAATATTAGCTCTTTTATACTTAGTCAGGATTCTAAATTCCCATTCCTTAGACCTTGAGAGCGACTAAGGGGGCTACGGCACAACCAAGACATGGTTTCAAATAGGGTTATCAAGCGCTACCAAGGCCCTAAGCAAACACTTCAATCAATTGGTGATATGGTGATTAAAACAAACCCTAATGACTATCTAGTTAGAATCATGTTTTGTCTAATATCGACACTAGACGTTATGTGGTGGTTCAATAGTTAAACACCCAGATAAGGTGACCATCTAACTACTATTAAAACAATCCTAAAGTGATCAGTTCTAGGAAAGACAATAAATCAAAACGCATAAGCAAATATAAGAGTAAGTAGCTAATATCAGATTAAAACATGTAATTCCCAAAGAAACTTAGATAGAAGAATTAGAATTCATAGATTATATATGATACAAAACCCAAGCTATGGGAGGTTTAGTTCATACCTGAAGGAAATAAACTAAAAAAAATTACAAAAGACATCATCTTGCTCTCTACAATAAACTGGAAGAATAAAACCTTAAGAACTAATTACTATGAGGCAAGGATTGCTAGGGTACTTTTACAAGTGATATAAGGGTGTATTTATAGGTGTTTAGAAGACCTAATTCGTTTTCTTGAGGGAGAAGCAAAGTAGTAGACTCCAAGCCCAACTCAAATTCGTATGGAAATAAAGATAAATTCTGCTGACTTGTTTTGAGCATATCTTCTTCGTTATTGGTCGGTATTTGCTCCATAATATACCAAAAGAATCCTCAGCGAATTATCTACGTCCCTATGAAAGGAATTTACCAAAATCGGCTTATTTATTGGAGTAATCACCACTTCTTTAGGCGTGTGCTGCAGAATTCAGATTTAGGCAGCTTTTCATTTTCCATATTTTTAGCTTTTGTTTCCTTATCTCCAATTACCATGCTAATCTCTTTCCATAAATTGTAGTCTTTGACTTGGACTCTAATTAATCTCCATAATTATCTTTAAAGCTTCACACTAAATAAACAATTAAACCCAATATGCTCTAATAATAATAATTCACTAAATCAAGACTCAAAATAGGAAAGTGCACTAATTCTCAAGAAAATCGACTATTATGACTTCTAAATCATTAAAAATGGTGTCTCATCTTAACATAAATCTATCACAATTGAGGAGACATCATATACGCGTCACATATTTGCATAAACATATGTACTGCACGAATTGGATCTTCTCCAGCTACTCCACGAAAATTTCCAAAGTTTTGGAATTGAGCTAACATACCAGGATCAGGTTTGTATCTTGCGACATTAATATCTGGAGGACCAATACAAAGAGCAGGAGCGCGATATGGAACTTGTTCAGGACCTTGTACAAACCATAGATCATAACACATTTGAGGTTGATCTTGTCCTCTAGGTGGAGGAGTATTTTTGTTGACTCTAATTGTTAACAACTTGCGGATTTCAAATTGTGGTATTTCCGTTCTCATCTACTACCACCTGAGGATCAATATTGTCAACATGAGCCATTTCTGCTTCTTTGGCAAACCTTTCTTCTCTTTCTCTTGCTTCTTTTTCTTCCTTCTTTCTTTTGTTTGCAATTCTGGTTAATATCTCGGGGTTATCAAGCATACATCAGACCTGTAAAACCTGAGAAAGGGCGAACAAACAAAAGTGTAAAACTGAAAAATAAAATAACAATTAAAATACTAAAGGACTAACACTGTGGTCATACGCTACCGTCCCTGGCAGCGGCACCAAAAACTTGGTGTCTCCTGGTGTGTGACAAAATCACCACCCCTTTTGAGAGGGACACTACCCGCAAGTGTATGGGTCGTTCCAAGTAATGTGTAAATAATACGGATTTCATTCTCAGGGATGGCTAGGTATGACACAAGTATTAATCGGATAGTAGGATTAATTGCTAAACTGAAAAGGAAAATGATAAGATTTTTGTTGGTTTTTACTAAGGACCAAAAATGCAATAAAATAAAGTACTAAATTAATTAACTGAAAAGAAGTAAGGCAAGTAAATAAGTTTTGACACAAGAATGGGAAGGGTACTTGAGTCTAGCAAGGGTTTCACCTGAACCTCTATAATTAATGCTTCTACTTAAGGGCTAAATTGGTATTATTGTGTTAGTCGGGACTCTAATATCTACTAACCCCCGTCAGGGTGGACTTAGAATCTCTTCTACGGTACTATAAACCCCGTCAAGTATCTACTTTCGAATGGTTAAGTCTCTTACCTTATTGGATGCGTGGTTAGTCAAGCCCGCCAGGGTCATTGGCGAATAATACGTGACTATTACCTAGGTTGGTAATTAAACCTCCCCCCTTCAAGGTGATCAATTCGCCACTAGAGTGAATAGCCTAATTACTATAACCTATGTTTGATTCATGACTTCAAAGATAGTAAATAAAATTAATATAATAGCCAACACAAAATACCGAATTTAAATTAAATAACTAAATCCCAAATTCAAAAAACATAAATTAAAGAAATTAGGGTTCAACCCATAATGCGATTTTCAAGTACTTAATAAATTAGCTCATGTTTGAATTAGAAACTAAAATAAAATAAAATAAATCATGTTCCTAAATTACATAATTAAAATAGAAACCTAATTGGGGCGTTGGATTGACTGTTGTTGGAAGAAAGAGATTCTTCCAGCTTTAACTCTTCCTCTGCCTTCTGCTTTTGACTCTCTCTTTTAAAAATTGAAGCGTCTGTATAAGTTGTCTTATGTGTACGTAAAAAGGAGGTCTTGATGTGTAAGTAAAAAGGAGGTCTTGAATCCTATTTATAATAGAGAATAAGGACTGGGCTTTTTACTTAAGGATAATGATTTAAATAATAAAAAGTCCAAATCCATATTGAAAATCCCGTAACTGTTGTACAACTGTTGGTAAAACGGCTTTATATTTTGCGTCTCAGCTCCAAATCACCTGATTCCAGCCCCAAAATCTTCCTAACTCAAAGGCGCAGATTTCTTATTTCACGGCTCAAAGGCTGAATCAGTGTCTAAGTGGCTCGAAATTAGCAATTAGTAACAGTTATTTAGATTTTCATCTCTATTAGTCAACTCTTCGAATATTCTTTTCTTCATTTTTACAACTCCGCTTGATCTTGGACTTTACATCATGCTTCTCCTCCTTGTATTAGTGCTCCATAACATTCATGGAACTCAGAACTTTGCACTAAAAACAAACAAATTAACGTACAAAAGCTCTAAAAATGAAATAATAAGTGAAAATATAATATAACGAAATAAGCATAAAAGTCTATCAAATAAGTCTAATATTCACCTAAAATGATGTCTCCTAAGGGCTAATATTTAGAACAAAACTCCAGACATCAATTATTGTAACAATGTTTATAAAACTTATGGACCAAGGGATTTTACCTCTATTTTGAATATCATTTAGCCTGGAATTACTGAAACTATGAATGATAACCTCCTTAAACCCATTCCTATTAAAAAATTAAGGCAACAGTATCTGAACTAGGAGCTTTTAAAGCTCCAGGGCCAGACGGCTACCTTGGGTTTTCTATAAGAAGTATTGGCATGTTATTGAACAGGATGTGATAAAAATTATTAATAATTTTTGGTACAATAATGGGAACTTGGAGGACATTAACCAAACCTTTATATCCCTTATACCTAAAGTGGACAGACCAGGAACAGTAAAATAATATAGACCTATTAGTGTCTCTAATTTTATTTATAAATAATTACGAGAATCTTAGTTAATAGATTACAACCCCTCATGAGTTATATTATAGATGAAAATCAAACTGCCTTTGTTTCGGGAAGAAATATTCAGGAGAATACATACATAACTCATGAGGTCTGTAAGTATTTAAAAGAAAAAATAAACTTTCAGAATTAAAGTATGGTAGTAAAGGCTAATATACAAAAGGCGTATGAATATGTGGAATGGTATTTTCTATATAAATTAACGATCTCAATAGGTTTTGACATAAAATGGTGTGATAGAATTATGAACTGTATCACTACAGTTTCATACTCCATAGTTATTAATGGCCAACCCAACAAGCTTAATAAACCCCAAAGAGGATTGAGACAGGGTGATCCCTTATCACCCCTTATTTTTTGTATTATAACAAAAACCCTTTAAGATTTGGTGAAACAAAAAGTTAATAATGGTTGGCTGGAGGGGATTAAAATTTCTCCTAAGTGTCCCGGTTTGACCCACTTTTTATTTGTTGATGATAGTATGTTCTTTCTTAAGGCTAATTATCAAGATACAAACAGCTTCAATGATATTATCAATAAATTTGGTTACTCGATAGGTTTGACCCTTAATCTGAATAAATGTGGAGTTAAATTTTAAAGCTAACACCCCTCATTACATTTAATATATATTTTCCTCCATAGTTAATATGAAAATTACAAGCAATTTAGGCCCTTACTTAGGGCTGCCCACTAAGTGGGGTAGATCTAAAGTAAAGGATCTGAATTTACTTGTTGAGAAAGCCCTTAAGAAAACTACTAATTGGAAAAACCTTTATCTCTCAGATGAGGGTAAGGAAATACTTATAAAATCCGTTTTGCAAAGTATTCGCAACTACTTTATGTCGTCCTTTATTCTCCCTCTCAAAATTTCTGATATTATTACCTCGCAAATTGCTAAATTTTGGTGGAGGAGCAAAGGTAATAAAGGAATTCATTGGATCAATTGGTCCTCTATAACACATAGTAAATATTTATGAAGCTTAGGCTTCAGGGACCTCAATATTATGAATATATCTTTGCTTACTAAATAGGTCTGGAACATTCTGAATAACAAGAAGTCCCTACTGTATCAAACATTAAAAGGAAAATATTTTCCTAATGAGACCTTTTTGCAAGCTAAGTTAGGTAATTCACCATCTAGGGGATGGAGAAGTATCTTAACTGGTAGGGGTGCTAATAAAAATCATTTGAGATGGAAAATAGGTAATGGTGAAGAAATCAACCCACAATTAGATGCTTGGATTGACAAAGATGAGTGAATTATAAAACCTCATAATATTAATATAACAAGAGGATCTGATCTATGTTTAAAGGAGAAAGATGGAGGTTATTAAGGAAAATTTTAATAAAGATATTTATGAAAAAAATATCAAGATGTTTATACCACTGATATATTCTTAGGATACGTTGTATTGGGACCTGAGTCCATATGGTATTTTTTCAGTTAAAAAGGCATACCAGTTTCTGAAAAACAGATTAAGGGAAATAGTAGTAAAAATACTAAACCTTCTTCTTCATATATTACTAGTACAGATATTTGGAAGATAGTATAGAGTATGTAAACTCGAACTGAAGTAAGAAATTTCATTTGAAAGGCTATTAAGAACATTCTGTCCACCAATGAAAATTTATTAAAAAAACAAAAGTACTGATAGTAAAATATGCTCTATATGTAATAAAAAGTCAGAAAGTGTTGAACATTTACTATTTGAATGTGATTGGGTCAGGGCTACTTGGTTAGTTTCCCCATTAGGACTAAAGACAAGCAACCAATCCTACTGTAAAGTGGATATTTGGATGGCTGAAGTCTTGAAACTAATGGAGAAGGAGACTAATAAACAGACATATTTACTTGAGCTAGCTTATATTATAGCTTGGCAATTTTCGAAGGAGAGAAATTCATTTGTTTTTAATAGAACATAGTTTGACCCTCAAATTACTATAGAAAAAGCTCGAAAATTATGGAAGGATTACATCTCAAGTAACTCCAAGGATGACCCTATTGATCTGAGGGGTAAGAATGAAAATCAGATGGATAAAAAGGGGTCCCTACTAAATACCCTAATGATGATAATAAAAAACTGAAGGAAAAGAATACATTTCCTTGTACATGAAGTAAATTACTATAAAATGGAATAATGAAAGATATAACAACAAATAGTAAGTGAATTCCACCACTACAAAACTCTGTAAAAATAAATAGTGAGGCTTCTTTTACTAAAGAAAAAACTATTATCTCTTGTGTTGTCAGGAATCATCAAGGAAAGCTGCTTAGGTTTATGGCATGGAGGATAAGTGCAGATAACATTCTAGAAGCTGAAGCATTAGGAGTAATTAAAGCTTGTCTATGGGCTAAAGAACTCAACAACTTCCATTGTATTGTGGAAACGATAATCAACAGCTTATGGAACCGCTAGTCTGTAACTCTTTTATTAAATCCCCTTGTATTAAGAATATAGTTAGGAGTATCTGTTTTGTTTCCGAATTTTGTAATCCTAGTTTCTCTTTCATTAGAAGAGGAAAAAACAGAGTTGCGGATTGAGTTTGCAAGAATATGCCAGTCGGTGAGTCTTACGAGTTCTGCGCAAACCCAGTCCCCTTAGAATTGTTCAAACTATTATGTCATGATTCATCCCCCTATGAGATAGGCTAGTTTATTTACTTTGTAATTTTTGAGTTTTTAATATAAGCGTTTAGACCAAAAAACTGTCATAAGCAATGGTCCAGATTATATGTTACTTAAAAAATTAAAAACTTGCAAAAATGCCCATAATATATATATATAGTCCACTAAAAATTAAAAAGCTAAAACTATCACTCCACTCACCTCACACTTCACGCGCACTCTCTTCTCTCTCACGTTTCATTTTCTTTTTTCTTAAACAAATTTCAGAATCAATTTATTTTCTGTTTGTTCAACAATTTCACAAACGCATATGTAACATTACTCACCTTCACCCTAACCCCTTCTCTCTGCCTCATCGGCAACCGCCACACCACCTCCACCTAGCCGTTCCTGCACAAGAAAACTGTCGCCACTCGGGGACCATGCTCCACCATCATCAACCGGCTTGGTGAAGAACCCAAATTAAGGTAAAAATTGAATTATTTTTAACCTAATCTCATCACTTTTACAATTTTTCATAATTATCTGATTTATATTATATTTTTACACTTCAACATTCAATTATAATTCGATTAGTAATCGAATTTGATCGTGCAATTTGTTAATATTAGTATATCTAGATTGTGAAATTAAGGTAAAAAATTGAATTATTTTTAACCTAATCTACTCACTTTTGCAATTTTTCATAATTATCTGATTTATATTATATTTTTACACTTCAACGTTCAATTATAATTTGATTAGTATTCGAATTTGACCATGCAATTTGTTAATATTAGTATATCTAGATTGTAAGTTATTCTGTTTTTTATTCTTCCTATAACTAAATACAAAAGCTATTGATTATCATTTTAAATGCTCGGTTGATACATTTATAAAGTAGTTTTAGATCTTGCATTGTAATCCCCTTTAGTTGTATTTTGTTATAATTGTTACATCTTTTGATTGAATATTCCCATGTGCCTTGTATTTTCTCATGTTTTACTGCCTGGAATTGAGGATTTTCTTATGTTTAACCTATGTTTTTAGTGTTTGGTATTCACAAGGATGTATATGTTGTAGGGATTAGGAATTCAAAGATTTTTATGGCTTCTCAGAAAACATTGGAAAGGCTTAGGACCGAAAGGCAAGAGAAGATTGATAAATTACAAGCTTATTATTCAGGTTATATATATAGATGTAGCTTTTTCTTTTGCTTATTAAACTTTCCTCAACTTTAAAAATTACCTAAATAGTCCTCAAACTTCATTGATGTTGCAAATTTTACATATATAATTTCATTTTTATACAATATAAGTTATTTTTTACTATAGAAAAAACAAAGGCTATTTTATATAATATAGATAGGCATTCCTAGAAAAAGAATACCATAGGGACCTATAATGCAATTTTGCATAATAGATATAAACTAAGTAGTCACTGAGTTGTTGATCGATTCTGGTAATTGATTGGATTCTCTTAACATAATCTTTACATTCTCTTTTGGGTTAATTGCGCTATTAGTCCCTGTGGTTTACGAAATACGAGTCCTATAGTCCTTGTTCTCCAAAAATGCCACATATATATCCTATGATCGGATTTTTTGAGCACCACGCCCTTTTGTTATGAGGATAAACCACAAGGGGTATTTTAGTCATTGTGCAACATTCTGTTAACTAACCGTGTTAGTCTTAAGGACCGTGGTTGCTCAAAAATATCAACCATAGTGAGTTGTTGTGGCATTTATTGAATACAGGGACTAGCAGTGCAATTAACCCTTCTTTTTTTTTGGTCGGGTGAATTAATGAATTAGAAAGACAGTCAAAATCGACTGTAAATTGTACAACTGGTAGGGCAACAAATTGCTTAGTGTCCCGGAGTGTATCACTTGCCCACCCGCACAACACACCACAAAAACGCTACACTGGCAGAAAGCTAAGTGTAGTACTACTCTAAGCTAGCTCCTACAAATAATAATGTACATCTAATAAAACCCACTACAATACGAATATGGAAGGTGAGGGTACAAGGAAAAAATGATACATGTACATCTACTAAAAAAAATCACTATAATCCAAGAACGGAAAATGCGGGTACAATGCAAATGAAGGTCAATGCACATCTAATATAAATCCACTATACTCTGAAAGTGGGAGATGAGGGTATAGGGCGAATAGAGAGTGATATAGACAAGTCTGAATTCCCTTGAGAATGGTATCATGTGAAGTGACCAATCCCTCGCGAACTCTCTTGTTCCGTGCAATCCAAATGAAGTAGGCCGTGGCGGCAAAACCCATACGCCACGCTTTTCTTCTCCAACTCGCTCATGCCTTTGCCTTTTTGAGCCATTTAGGAGAACTCAATAAAGTGTTCATCTCTCTCTGTATACTCAATCATCGTCTCACATCTCTCCAAATGCCATGTGTGAAACTACACTTGAAATATAAATGACTCGAAGTCTCGAAATCAAATCCACAAAACGCACAAAGGGGATCATCTAACTCCATGAAATGTAGACGATCATTTGGCCTCAATCGACCCATAAGTGCCATCCAAACAATAATCGAGTGTTTTGGGGTCACACTCGGGTCCCAAATTATGTTCGCGCAAGGTTGGATGGAAGATCGGGTCTGAAACACGTCATACGGGGTCTCGGAATGATCGTAAGTGGCTCGGCGGCTCGAAAAATGGTCAGTTTGACTTTCTGACTGGCTCGGTGGACTCAGGGCGGCGGTTTTGGGTCTCCAAGCGCCCCCACGCGCGGTTGCTGCTAGTGGTTGACTCAGTACACGCGTCGTTGACTGCTGGGCGTGAGGTGGCCGAGAATTGCGACGTGGCATGCTTCTATTTGTTGGTTCTTGTGTTGAATGGTCTTCAGGGCCACGTGGCGTGCTTCTATTTGTTGGTTTATGTGTTGGATGGTCTTCAGAGCCACGTGGCGTGCTATGGTGGGTTGTTTGCTTTGTTGACCGGTCAATTGAGGTGTGCACATGGGCTGGTACGCGTGTCACACACTGATTTGGTTCGGAAGTTGTTGACTCGACTACATGGATGGCCTTTGCTTGGGCTTGGTCTTCTTCATGCATGGGTCTTCTTTTTGTTGGGCCTACTCCACTCCTCTTCATTCTACTAGTTGGGCCTGCACAAGAGGCAAGTGAATTAATAGTATTAGATCCAATAGGATCCTTACCTGTCCGATAATGAATTGGTCCATTTGTAGTGGTTGAAAAATGAGGGCCTCTTCCCTTATGAAGATTAACTTGGGCCGTAACTTTTATCTTAATGACATGGTTGTTTGTTTCTGAATCCTGAGTGAGCCTATGTCTCTTAATGAAGGACTGTCTAAGAAAATCCAGTTTCATCAAAGTCTAAGTATTGGGAATGGCACTAGATTAGTGGAAACTTTGCTACCAAAGAAGCTGGAAATTGAACAAATTCCCCCAAAAATTTCGAAACCAAGTAGTACAGAAAGGCTAAGTTTATCAATCATGTGTAAAAAAAACAAGTTGTACAAAACTATGATAATTGTTTTGTTTGACTGTCAATGGATAGCTATGAATATGGTGAGTCAGGTTACTTTGCTCAGATACCATTCTTGGATTTGGCATTGATTTACTTTGTGTTCATGGTGCTGCAGAATGAAAGATATTAATTGCTTTATTGGCCGTTGAAGACGAGATAGTTAGATTAAATTTGAAAGACGAGAGCTTCACGGAAATAAAGATCCCTCAAGGTTTTCAAATAGTTGAAGTAGAACAATGTGAACAATCTGAAAAACGAAACATTATGTCACATTTATAATTTAAGCCAATCATTAATCATTCCATCCATCTTCCAATTCATAAAGATATATTAATCTTATAAGAAAATGATTGTCACGTAATACTGTTTGGTAGGACATTTAAATGATATTATTTAATGTTATATTTATATTTACAATATTTATGATATAAAACACTACAAAAGATAATATTAGTACCTAATTCAAGTCAACCAGTAACCATGAACCTCGTGAGGTCACATATTTAATCTATATTTTATATATAAATTACTCTGATCTTCTACTTCTTTTTTCAGAGCCACCGATCTTCTACTCTGCTTCCTAAACCAATAATGGTGAGATGTGTAATTTGAGATCCATTTTATAAAAAAATTATTGTTGACACTAAAAATATTTATTAGGTCAAATTTTATAGATATTGGTCTACTTTTATTTATAGTAAAAACTTGTAAAAGAACATAATTTCTTAATTTCTAAATCTAGACAAATAAGACAAGTCATATGTAAAATAAGTATGGATTCTTATAGTTGTATTATCTACACAATATGAAGAAACATATTAGAAGAAAAATAAATAAATTTTCACAATTTATGGATTAGAAAATTAAAAAAGTACTAAAAATGATTGAATATAGTCGTTGACAAGTTTTAAAGGGTTACTCCTTTTATCTTTTTTAGGTAAAGTTACTTTGTTTTGTATAAAGATTAGTAATAATGGTATGTGTTCTTTCTTTACATACAACAAAACTTGCCAAATACTAATTTTTTGATGGGATTCAAAAGTTAGGTGAAGTTCAAATCATCTATTTTTTCTAGATCAATTTACATAGGGTCTCCATGCACGGGTCATAGAAGAGTGTCATATAGCAATATTTTAGATATTATTTCGTTTTGTAGAGGTATGAGAAATGTATGAAGATACATATAAAAGATAATAATATAAGTATTGGCATATTTTTATCATTTTTATTTACCTAACTTTTACAAATAATAGAATGATTTGCACTTCTTTTATATATAATTCAGTTATCAATTTTGCACAATCTATTATAATTTTTTAAATTCATTTTAGCCCAATTACCTTCAGCAACTGGGCATTTCTAGTATATATATATATATATATATATATATATATATATATATATATATATATATATATATATATATATATATATATATATATATATATATAACAGTTTTTATCATTAGAAATAGTCCTTAGTCAATTAAAAGTCAAATATTCATACAGATAAGAGAAAAACGCTTGGAGAAGAAGAAGACTAGAAGTTGGAGCCCTGTTGCACCCATTCCACACAATTCCATCTTCAGTATTAGGGTAATTAGTGTTAGTTTCTTGTCTTAAACATAATTCTAATAATTTTTACTATCTATTTTTATTGTTTTGAGTATGAACTAAATTTAATTAGCTGGATTTTGCAATTATCTATGAACCTTGAATACTTTTTTGATGATTTTTAATGTTATTTGGGACTATTCTATGTTTAACTGAATTGGGAAAGTGTTATTAGTTGTTTATAAATTGAATTAGTTTACCTTTCTATATCCTAATCAAATATAGGTTGACCCTAGTATCTTAAAATGTCACTCTAGTGGGGGTTTGAAACCATAAATAGTTCGTTTATGTTTGGTGTTTGTTTGTGATCATGATGGGCTTGACTAGCCGGATATTCATATAGGTTAATTCTTGTAGCGTCGATGTTTTAGGTAGAACAATCTCAACCGAATACTCTAGTAACAGTTAGGTAGCCTTCTACGCTACCATGACGAGAGTTAGAAGGAATATAGAATCCCAATTAGCATAACAACCCAATTCACCCTTATAACCAGAATCATCATCTCAGTAGGATAGAAGCATACTAGAAAACTAGAGCTATACTTCCATACTTGTCTCTCTTTGTTATTTAGTTTACTTGCTTCAGAAGTTCAATTCGTAATTAGTTTAATTATTTCCATTGTTAGTTCTTTAAACAAAAACCAAACAAATATTTCTCTTTTAATTTCAGTCTTTTATTAATAACAACTAAATCATCTACACTTCTTAAAAAAACACGAGTTCAAAGTTGAGCTCTTACTCCATGTGGCGAACGATATTATTACTTACTTATTACTTGCAAACGACTGGTGCACTGCAGGGAGTAATCTCTCGAGGTATTAATTTGTTAGATTATTTTTATCATACCTTGGAAGATGACACACACGCAACCCATTAAAAAAATACATGCAGCACATTAAAAAAAACTCGCAACCCATTTAAAACAAAAAGATAAACTATCAATTGCTCAAAATTTGGACTTGATGAGGCTCAGAGAATATGTTTTGGATCTTTTAAGCAATTGACTAATAAATGAATAAACACTTATTTATTTCTTTATTTATTAATAATATTTTTACCCAACGGTTAGTGGAGACCCCTCATATAGACCCAAACCCCCCACCCAGACCATAAATAAGATTTAACCCTATAAGCTTAATTTCTCACATGGTCTCACTACTAGGGCTGAGCATAATTTTAACAAAACCGAAAACCGACCCGAATTTTAGTCAAACCGAACTAAAAATAAGGGTAATTTTACCTTGGCCAACTTTACCTTTCGGGTTACCTATTAATTTTTCGGGTCCAACTATTCTACCCATAAATTACCCAAACCATTGGGTTGGGTAAATCCAAACCGAAAAACCATAAATTAATGATTTCAAATAATAATGTTTACATTTAAGGTGAAAACATTTAAAAAAAAATCTAACATAGTCTATAATTAACAAACTATTTAGACTCTCGAATTATCAAAAGTTTGTTTTGTAAAGTTATTCGTTTGAGATAGGTGCAATTCAATTTTGATTTTTAATGATAGTAATTTTATGTTACAAAAAAGTTTGACCATAGTTGACCCCGAGGGTAAACCGAAGGTACCCGAAGGGTAACCCGAGGGTAAACCGAAGGTACCCGAAGGGTAACCCGAGCGTAAACTTTTTTTTACCCTACCCTTGGGTTACCTAAGCAATTCATTAAACCGAAATATATTACCTTCCGTTTACCCTAGCCTCAAAACCGGGTAAAATCGACCCATGCTCTCCCCTACTCACTACCCATTATACCCTCTTTTGTTTTTTATCTACTATATATACTAGATTATACACCTTAAAAACCCTAAAAATACTTATCCTCTCTCCTCCCTCGTCTTCCCTCTTCACTTCCACACACAACTTTATTTCCATGGATTTCTCTCATATTTTTCCCCTATTTCCTCTCTACTATAAATCCGGCAGTGTAGCGGCTCACAACCTCGTCCATGGCAGTTGAATCTCGATTTGTTTTTTAACCCAAGATGCGAGGTCACCTGAGCTGTTGAACCACCAGAGCTCTACATATATTGACGAATATCGTTATAGAAACTCGTCAAGATCTACTAAGGAACCACCAAACCTTCCATGGAAACTCGTTGAGGAGGACAATCTTCATGGTTGCGAAATGGCCTTGATCTGGTTGAGCCATCGAAGCATTTGTCATGGCTGCCATGGCTCGTTCCAGCAAAGAAGGACAACCTTCATAGCTGTGAAATGGCCTTGATCCGTCTGAGCCATCGAAGCATCTTCCATGACTGTAAAATGGTCTTGATCCAGGCGAAGAGGAAGTAGTGATGTTGTGAAGAAGCAGTAACGTTTATGCTTCCTTCAATGGCTTCGGCAGCTTTAGGAGTTATGAAGAAGACGGTTTGAATTTTAAAACAAAACTGTACCTGCGAATGACCTCACTTGCCGCGTCAGCAGTGACGACATCATCTACTTTAGCAGCTAACGTGCAAATGCTAGATTTATGGTTTCTTTTCTTTTTTTATTTTCTTTTTCTAAAAACAAATGATAGTTGTAATTTTTTAATTTAGTTTAGTTAGTATTGTTATTTTTAGGTGTAATATTGTTTTTCTACTAATATAATTTATTTTTTATACATATGTTGTGTTTACTCAGTGTTTTTCAAAAATACTGTGATTTTACTGAGCATACTCTCTAATTTTGGTGATTATACTCAATGTCGTACTAAACATACTTACTGAATATTCCTGATACTTAGTAAAATATTGTACTTAGTTTTCCCAACACTTAGTAATTTATCGCAATATTTAGTGAATTTATTCGATCACTCGGTAAAATATATGAGCACTCAGTAACATAGAGCCTTTAGTTTAATATCGGAGCACTCAATTAAATATGTAAGCACACTCTAGTAAAATCTCCGAGCACTCAGCAGAATCTCTGGTTGCGCCGGTAGTGGTCGGTGATACTCAGTGACTCATTGATTTGGTGATCCGTAATTATTGTCACTTGTTTTTGTTCTTATCTGGTTTTTGTTTTATTTGAAAGTATTTTAGTTGGTCACCCATAAGATTGTGTGGTGGTTCTTTGAATAAGAACCTAACCACATGTTTCATATAAGCCATTAAGTCTGTCTCAAAAACCCTGTCAATCACCTTTTATTAATTTATCCAAATTTCATGGCTCAATATCTAATTAATTTTAAATAATTTTTAACGAAGTGAATATATCATGTTTGTCTTTACAATTTGATGAACGTATCAATCGAGTTAGCCAACTCGGTCAACACTTGGAAAAAAACACAGTTGACCAACAGATGTTGTGTTATGAGTTATTAATTTTTACAGGTCTTTGTGTAAAATTCAGCAATACGAACTTGTGCCTGCTAGGGTAGCAATGCATCCGAAATATTATTAGTATTATTTAAATCTTTGCTAATAGTTATTAATTTCCATAGTGTAGTTTCTTTAGTTACGGTATTATGGTCCTTGCTTCTCTACACTTAGTATAGTGAACTTTTGTATTTTTTTTTCTTTTGGACGACAGTGAACTCTTGTATAATCCGTTGTTAAATAGGACAATTAATCATTGTGGACCTCTTACGGTATATTATTTGGAGTGAACAATATACTTGTGGTTCACTACTCTCTAGGGATGTAAATTGCCTCACATCCAAGATGACACCAAGTAATATCCTAGATGAATTACCACCTTAAAGAATGATTGCGTTAACATTCTGATGTCAATCTTTTATACTTCTAATAACCCCGTGAAGCAATTTATAACAATTTAGAAAAATCAGATACTACAATGTAATATTTTTTTCCTTTTTATTTGGATGATATATGGACACAAGATTTTTTTTTTTTTTTTTTTGTTCAAATGTATGGACACAAGATTGATGTAGCCTGGCAAAAAAAAAAAAACTAAAAAGTAAGTGGTATTTTTTTTTCTTGTTGACAAAAATAAACACACCCTACCCTACTTTTTTTTTTTTTTTTGTCAAACTACCCTACTTCTCTCACCAACCCCCAATTAGCCAAATTTCTTAACTCGCAATGTCGTCTATTAAGACTTTCTTAGTAAATAATAAATATGAGTTCTATTTTAACATAAGTCATTATCTCCTGGTCTCTTTTGGGATATTTTTCCAAAATATTATATTATAATGTTGACCAAGATAATGTATGAGAATATCACAACTAACAAAGATAACTAACCAAACAAGTTATTCAACTTTACGCATCTTCTAAAATCATTATCATTGTTCTTATATCTTAACACCCGGCGTTATCTTGTACATTACAAAAATTTGAACAAAAAAAAAATACAAAATGTACAAAAAAAATCTCGCTATCTCTCATTCTGATTTACAGAAAAAAAAAAAAAAAAATTTCTCCTAAGCAACAAACCGTATCGGATAATGAAAAATAAATGTGTACTCTGTGTTTTTGATATTAAGTAATATGATTGAGAAGCTCAAGAAAGCTGAAGGGCAATTTGTTGTAGAAGAACTTTCTTTTGAGATGCATTGATTGTACCTTTACACTCGGCATCCACTAAAACTTCTGTCATCATCGCAACTGCATGACCTCTCGGTCCTTCAATTCCTGAAGCTTTCTTTAACATAAATACCTGATAAAGGGTATATAAGTAATTAGTTATTAAACTTTAAAAATGATAAAAAACACTGAGTGAGTGAGAAGTGAGTAAGTACTTGTCCATGATGAGTTATTTCTAAACATCCAGGCTTTTGGATAAAAGGTTCTCCGTCGATTTGAACTGGAAAAGGACTAGAAGCACGTATTCTTATCATTCCTCCCTGAGCTATCCTCCTTGCTTGTGAAAGTCCAACCTAGATATAATTAATTAGTTTAATTTTGGAAATAAATTACCAAAAGTAAGGACAAAATTACAATTTTTATACCTGGAGTTTACCAAGGTGCCATGCTCCAGAAACAGATACAACTTCTAGCATTTTGTCATGCATGCATTGATGATTAAAGTCATCATTATGTTCGCAATCATTTTGCCATAGATCAACTCCACCCATGTAACTCCCAATATTAAGTACAATTAAACCTTCAGCATCCTAAAAATATAAATATTAATAAAAAAGTATCAATAAAAACTGAACAAGAACAAAAAAAAAAAAAAATTCTTTTCTTAATTACCTTTGGAATTTCTACATCTTTACCATCAACATCAAGCCACACTTGCCAAGGTAAGTCAGCACAAGTTCTATCCATTATATCTCTCGCACCTTCTTTAGCATACCGTAACTTATTAATAAACTGTTTCAAATATTTGGATTAGTTAAATCACAGATTTTTTTTTTAATGATGAATCGCAAAATATTACATAGCAGACAAAATAGTTGAATAAGCACGGTTTGGTACTCATTTTACAAAGATGATTCTTTATTAGAGTCTTTTCTGGTTTCAAGGATAAAAAGATATTTTACCGGATAAAATACCAAATACCCCTGTGGTATGACAAAAAGTTAAAAGAACCCCTATGTTTTTTTAGTAATATATGTAACAGAAGGGGGTACTTGTCCGTTTTAAAAACATGGGGGTATTTTGGACCTTGTAGCCTATTTTACCAAGAAAGGTCACAGGCCCAAAGTTGTTTAGTGTAAAGCATCTATCACTTATTACCACTAATAAAACAATAAATTACTGAAAACAAAATGGCATTACCTGACTATTAAATTTAGCGGGGTTTTCTTCACGATTCATATGAAATTCATATGCAACTTTCGCATCACATCCAATACCTAATAGTAACAATATTACAATAATAAGAACCCAAGAAGTTTACTTTAATATAGTTAAAAAAAAAAGGTTAATTACCTAAGTAATTTATCATAAACTTTGACTGAACACTACCAGATTGCTCATCGATAATCTTAACATCCCATCGATCAACCATAGTTAATGCTGCATGGTCAACTTCATTAAGAAAAGGACTTAATCCACCTTGACCTTCAATAACTGAAAAACCTCCACCCCATTGAAGAACACGAGATAAATCATTTCCAGTTCCTAAAGGTAAAACAGCTACAGGTGGTGGAGATTCAAAATTATGCTTTTCAATTACATCTAGGACCCACGCAACTGTACCATCTCCACCACATACCAATATTCTATAGTTTTTTACATCGCAAAACATCTTTAACCCAGCTTCTGGTCCTTGCGTAGAACTTAATTCAAAAACTTGTACAGGGTTTAATAGTGTGTTTAATCTCCTCCTAAGAGAAGGTCCATTTCGTGCTCCACTTTTCTTATTGATAAATACTAGAAGCGGTCTTGCATCAGAAGGTAAATTCAATAAAGTATAATTCTTATTATTTCTAAAAATAGTAATATCTTGTTTCTTTAAGTCTGACCCATTTTGTTGGCCCTTTTTACTATTCAATCTATGTTGCTCATTAGTGTTCTTTAACCCGGACAAACCGTGTAACAAATACTGTAATGCCCTATTTGTAGGTGAAATATCTTGAACTTTATTAATAGATTGCTTGTTATTTCGATGATGTTTTTTTCTAAATCGTCCACGTACAGAAGAGGGTATAAGTTCTTCAGTAATAGTACTCAACATTCCACCTTTAATAGACTCATCTTTAACACAAAGGGGAGAAAGAATAAGTCGACTTAAAGGACCTAAGTCACAAATATCACCAAATTCATCAGACATTTTAGTTTGACATTTAACATGAATAAGACGTTGACACCATAAACAACTCCAAGTAGGTGAAACATCAATAAAAGGTATACCACAAGGTTCATCACAGTAAAAACAAAAAGCAGACATTTCAGTATTTTCATCTTGATTAATCCATCTTTCAGACCAATGATGTTGAACATTACTAAATCCAACTTGTGTTACACATTTACAATCCTTTGCTGCAAATTGAGAACAATGAAAATGAGCTGCAACACCACAAACAGAACAACTGTTTACTGAAGAATTTGTGTTTGAGATTTGTGGTAAAATAAGTGAAGTTAAGCATACACAACAAGTTGATGGAGGTCCATTATAAGCAAAATCTTGTGTCCATGTATGATATGATAATGGAACTTTTAGCTTCTTCCAAGCTTGTTTTTTAGCTTTAGCAGCTGCTTTAACCCATTTAAGTGAAGTAGTTCTTTGCCAATTGAGTAATGCATATACACATCCTAAACCTCCAAGTAATAACGTAAATAACCATCCTAAAATATATCCACCATTAAAGTTCAAACTCAGCAACTTCAAATATGGAAAACTAAAATCGATCATTTTTTTCTTTGTTTTTCAACTCTTATCACTTTCCTTTAATCTTATTATAATCCTGATCACACAATTAATAAAACAATTTAACAAGGGTTTAAGCAATTTGCGCGTCTCTTACTTAGTCAAATCTAAATAATATTATAAGATAACACAATAATTAAAATAAATTGATAATTTTTAAAAAAAGTAATGAATCTAGATCCAATATCAAGGAGATTATGAGAGATTACGTACCTCAAGAAGAGAGGAATATTGTGTTGATGAGAGATAAAACACATGCTATGCTTTACACTAAATCTAGCTTTATATACACATATATGTGTGCGTAATTTGTATCTGGGGAGGAGAGAGAAAAGGCGTGGCGGGGGAAGGGTTCTTTTAAAAAGTCCCAGATAAAGTGGAACTACTAATGGGTCCTAATACGAGTTTTAATGAAACTAGAGTTTTAGCTCATCTAAAACACGAGTATTAGGATCAAAAGTAAGACATTATAGCGGTAACTCAAGGACCGCCTTTCTTTAATTACAACAATTAAGGGCCTAAGGCCCAATCGTACCTCATTTTAGTCGTATTCTTCTTCTTCCTTTCCAATTCCAATTCCAATTCCAATTTCAATTACAATTACAACAGCATCAAACTCAAACTCCCATCCAAGAATTCAAAATAAGGTAATTGATCCACGCCCACATAAGCTACTCTCAGCCATCGATCTGAAAAATCAAGTAAGATATTGATGTGAGAGGTAATCTCTCCAGATTTGAAGAGAGAAAACCAGCCTTAAATGCTCGTGTTCTCAAATCTTGAATTCCAATAAACTAAGCCATGGTCGAGTTTGAAAGTCTTGTTTAACTTATGTAACCATTTTCTCTTTCCCAGCACACAAAACTCATTTGCAATCATTGGTGGATAATTTTTCTGGAAAGGAAAATACAGTTAATGAGATAACAAAGATTGTATATAAAAAAGAACACTCAAATGTCCATTAAAAGGAAGAAAAATAACTGTCAAATGTTCATTAAAAGGAAGAAATTGAGACTGGAAGCATAAATGTTCAAGTAGGAGAATGTTCAAATGTCTATTACTTGATTTTTCTGATCGATGGCGGAAAATTACGTATGTGGGAGGGGGTGTCGATCAACTTTTTAGAGTTTTAAAACCAAAAAATTAATTACCTTCCTTTGAATTCTTCAATAGGAGCAAACGGGCTGGGTGGGGGTGATGAGTTTGAGTTTGAGTTTGATGTCTTGAAATTGAAATTGGAGATGGGGAAGAAGAAGAAATGAGATAAGATTGGGCTTTTAAGCCCTAATTGCAGAGACGCGGTCCAGTATTAGTTTCTCCTTTGACATTACATTTTATATAATGCTTGTCATTCATTTAAATCGATCGTTACACTAGATCTTTGTAACACATGACAAAAAAAAATATAATGCTTGTCTTTTAATTATTTCTTTTCAGAATGTCAACAATTAAAAAAAAAAACTCTTTACTTTTGTCGCCTTGCCTTGTATTCCTTTTTAGTCGAAAATAAATTGCATTGAAACCAAAAAAATACAACTTATCGTTCCATTTTTTCTTTAAAACGCTCCAACGAAAACCTCCAAAATAACTACTTCTGAACGCATGGCCGCTGCGCCGCCAATTCTGGCCGGCGACAAGCACCAAACCGACACTACACCAGTACCAATAGAAGAGACAGCTCTTGCTGTGGCGGCAACGCCTATTGAATCTGCTCCCAATGATCTCCAGATGGAAGAATTCTCAGAGTTAATATCTGCTAATCAGGAAAGGCGAACAGGTAAGAGATCACGCGCGATTCTAGAAGGATCAGACGCTGCTATCACGAGAAAATCGAAAATCGACGGGCCTGCGGCTACAACACAAATGCCGAACCCGGTCTTGGAGTCTGGTGCATCTAAAGGTAACAATTATGGACCATTTATTAGACCTGATCTTGGTGGTTGGAAAGGCACTGTAACCAGAAATAACATAATTATACCGATCATTGAGGATAGGGAAGAAATTAGGAATAAACATGTTATGGGGGAAGAGGATTTTTTAGAATTGGAGGATTTAATTGAGATGATGATGAGGAGATAATAATTGATTCGATTCCGACAGTCATTAGGACAAGAGAGGAGATTCAGGAAGGGATTAGATTGTGGCGCAATACTGCAGTGATTAAACTCTTGGGGAGGGAGGTTTGGTTTACATATTTACTCTCCAAATTAAGACAAATTTGGGCTCCTAAAGGACATTTCGAGCTTGTGGATGTAGGCCATGGCTACTACATGGTTAAATTTGAACAGAGGGAAGATTTTGATTTCACACTTTCGGGTGGTCCATGGATGATCCTTGATCACTATCTTATTGTTAGAGAATGGACCCCTGAATTTAACGCAGCTTTAAATTCAATAACAACGACAACTGGATGGGTAAGGGTTTCGAAACTTGGTATGCAAAATTATACTGCGCGTATCTTAAGAAAAATCAGGGATAGACTTGGTCGAACTATCAAAATTGACCCGATGACAAAAGGGAGACTAAGAGGTAACTACGCTAGGTTAGCTGTTGAGTTAGACTTGAAAAAAGCACTTGAACAAGAGGTGAGAATTGGGTCTGAAATATGTAAGGTCGAATATGAAGGTCTTCATTTGATTTGTTTTGATTGTGATAAGTTCCGGCACAAGAACGAAAATTTCCCTCCCAATATAGCTGTTAGAGTGAAAGAAGATAGGAATATTGCGAAAGGAAAAGAGGCTGTTGTAGAGGGTGTCACTGAAGTACCAATTACCAAAGAAAAATACGGGGAATGGATGACCGTTAGGCGAGGGAATAGAGGGAGTGGGAGAAGTGGTGGGAATAACACGGCAAAATCTCTCCCCAATAGTAACCTTGGGACTAGATCTCTAGCCAGAATACTAACTAATTGAGAAGGTGGAAACGAAATCCAAAGGCTAAACAAGGCACCTTTAAGCATTTGTTTAGCCACCCAATCAGCTGCAAAGTTTTTAGATCTCCTTGCAAAGGAGATTTTAATCTTAAACTTAATTTTACAGGAGAGAATGTATCTAACTAAGTTCATAATGTTACAATACACTTTACTACCAAAAGATAGTTGATTTACAAAGAGTAAACTATCATATTCTATTTCAACCGAGCCTTGAGAAAATTTGGAAGCCATCTCACATGCTTGAACCATTCCTCTTGCCTCTGCTTCAATAGTTGAATTAGCCTTTATCCTCTTTGCAAATCCATCCACCATAAAACCTGCAAAATTACGAATAATACAAGCATAAGAGGCTTTATTAGATTTTTTATCAAAAGTAGCATCACAATTGATAAAAACATTAAGGAAATTTGAAATGTGAGATGGCTAGACAAGTCCTATTGTATAAAAATATAATAAACAATGGATAAGCATCCCACAATTTAGACTAATCTTACATTTTCTTTAGTGCAAATCTACTCTAGCTCTAGACGTGAAGTATTTGCACTATGAGTCCCTACATTGTGCAAAAATTGCACTATAAGTCACTATATGACTTCTTTGAGTTAATTGCATTATAAGTCTATATGACATTTATTTGAGAAAATGGCACTACAAGTTCCTATATTATGCTAAGATTGCACTATAAGTCCTTATATGACATTTATACCAGTTAATTGCATTATAAGTCTATATCAATTTTTTTTTTGAGTTTAATTGTACTATAATGCAATTTTATAGTTAGCTTAGAAAAAATCATATCATTACCTTATGCACCCCTATTAGGCTTTTTATTTATTTTATATGTCTGAATTTTTTTTTCTATACTAAAATATAGGTATTTTGTATAATATACGAACTTATACGATAACTAATTCAAAAAGTATAATAACACAACCTATCCTGCAATTTTTGCATAATATAGGGACCTATAGTGCAATTTTACAATTAACTCGAAAAAATTGTGGGCCCATCGAAAAAATATGGGTCCCTATATTTTTATTAGAAACAAATCAACAATTACATTCACATTAAAGATAATTTTCCAAGTCCACAGCTATTAAAGTTAGAGGGACCTAAAGCGCAATTATAAGTTAATAGTTACCTATAAACTCCATAACTAGAACATGAAGCCTCAAAAGTATTGGTGCGGGACACCTAATTCCAGCTGCCCTTAACCTGTGTTTTAAAATAATTATTACAAAAATAAAACATTAGAAAATAAATAAATAAATATATAAATTAATATATACCTCATGAGATTTCTCATTTCTTTTATAGCCCATGTTTTAACCATTTTACGAGGATTAGACTTGCAATATCCATGTCTGAATCTATAATCACCTTGTACATATCTATCTCTATCCCTGTTTTTTATAGAATCAGTAGAATTTTTTTTTTTTTTGGACACCGAAGACGTTTCAGTAGAATTAATATAGTGCAGTTTTTACTAAATATAGGGACCTATAGTGCAATTAAAGGATTACATACTTAAATACACGAACTGAAGTCTTGTACACTTTGATCGCTAATTCTTGTCCATCAGTTTTTGTAGCATGATATACATTGGCCTGTCAAAAATAAAAATAAAAAAGAGAAACTGTTTTTTTTGGTCCTCAAACTATAGACCATTCCCTGGAATGGTCCTCAAACATTGTATTTTTACCGCCATTAGTCCCTGCTCTATCGTATTTTTGTTACCCAAATAGTTCTCGAAGTTTTAAAATTCCCCAAAATGGTCCCTGAACTTTTTCTTTTACCGATTTGGTCCTCAAACAAAAATGAAGTTTGAGGACTATTAGGGTAACTTTAGAAGTTCGAGGACCATTAGAGAATGGCTTATAGTTCGAGGACCATAAAGAAAATTCTTTACCGATATTTAGAATTCAGATATATGGGAATTCTCACCATTGGTCCTAGAGGTAGACTATTTATATTTTGGATTTGTTGCATTTTATTTCTCACGATTTACCAATGTTACCTTCATATATATAGTGCACACAATGCCTCTATAGTTTTATAAATGCACCTAGGGGTGGAAATCGGAAGGAACGGATCGGAAAAATGGTCTTTCGGAAAAATTCCAATTTTTTTCGGAATAGATTTTTTCCATTCCAATTCCTATCCAATTTTTCGGAACTGGGAAAAACAGTTCCGAATTCGGAATTTCGGATTTTACCGGAAATTCGGATATTTCGGCACGGAAATTTTGGAAATTTTGGTTCGGAAATTTGGAAATTTTGGCTCGGAAATTGCGAAACTAAGAGTTATAAATCGGAACAGTAGTTTGAAACTTACACAAAGAGCAACAATAGTTAAAAACTAAACTTATAAAACTTACACGAAGAGTAACAGTAGTTAAAAACTTAACTTAAAATTTACATGAAATAACAAAGTAACAATAGTTAAAAAACAATGCTAAACCGCGATTACTTTTCCAATTACATGAAAAAACAAATATTGCAAAAAAGTCTCGGAAAATGATCCTGCATTTTTGTTCCAAAGAAGTCTTGCCTCCGAGCCTCAAAATGATCCTACAATTTTCTATAAGTTGTTAGAAAAAGTGCGAAAACAATGTTGTAAAGTTATTAGAGAAAATGCGAAAACAGTGGTTCAGCATTCTGAAAAGAAGATCACAATAGTCATAACTGAATTGTCTTTGTTTCAACCATAAGCATCATTGAAACGGTTAAAGATGTTAAAGTAGATAACAACATCAATAGGTTCACGGGCATTTTCAGTGATATGAAATTAGTTGGCAAATGCATGAATCTGTTAATCTGTTGAAGGTCTCCTTACAAACATTATCAATAATATAAGGAAGAGAAAATCTAATTGTTGAATATATTCAGAAGAAACTTAAGTTTTTTTTTTTTGGATTAATCAAGTCTTGAGTTGATTTATAAGTATACTTTGAAAAAGGTTTTGGAATATAACTGGACAGTGGATACGGAAGCCAAGTTGATTTTTAAGTTCCAAAACTTTTCAAGGACCAAAGAAACAGGCCATTAATTTTCATGTTTCAAATACTCCATGCAATATTATAGTGAAATATAATTTATAATTTGGAAATATAATTCAGAAATAAAATCGGATCGGAAATATAATTCGGAAATAAAATTGGATCGGAAAACTCGGAAATTTCGGAAATTTATATTTAGTTCCAATTCCGATCCTATTTTCTCGGAAAAATCGGAAATCGGAATTTCGGAATATCGGAACCTTAAAAATTTGTTCCGAAATCGGAATTTTCGGATCGGAAAAGTCGGAAATCGGAAATTTCGGATCCGATTTCCACCCCTAAATGCACCTATTACTCAAGGGTGGAATCAAGACTTTTATGTCAGTTACCTCCAATCTTATGATGTAAAAATTACAATAGGTGCATGTATAATCTTTTGAATTGTTTACGCAGTGAAATTCTATCATACAAAATAATCTATATTATTTATAGTAGTGAAATGCAGAATTAATCTCAACATAGTTTAGGCAAAAGATCAAACTGTAACGTTGGAACGAAAAACATGACTATCTCATCAAAATAGGTTCATCGTGGAAGATTTAAGGTTTGCTAAATATCTTCCTAACCTCAAGATCTAAAATTCTAAAGCATTCGTAATACGACTAATTGTATATCATACTGGATCGTTAAGATTTTCTAATTATATCCTTCTATTAAACTGGTGTGATAATTTATTTTGTGAACTTAGTATTTTGCTTTCTTTAGACGTTTCTTTTGTAAATTATTAAAGGATGGGCTAAGATCCCGTTAAACTATTTTGTATTATATATAATTATATTTTTTATTTGATAAAAAAAAACCAAGTTATTCTTATTAGTAACTAGTAAAACAAATACATTCTCATGAAAATTTCTGTAAGCATGATTTTTATCAGTCAGGTTCGTTTTAATTATAATTTTATAGAAATATGTACTAATACAAAAATGTTTAATAAACATGAATTTTATAAATCAGACTCTAGTTTTAATTAGTCAAATTTATTTATTTTCAAACAATTATGAACAAAAAGATTAATAACATAATAGTCCATCTATATACTTCCTCTGTTCCATAATATTAGTTTTCTTAGAATTTTTCATACTTATTAAAAAAACCTAAAAAATAGACAAAATTTAGTTTAAAAGACCCATCTATCTCTAATTATAAGAGAAAAAATTAAATATTTAATTAACAATAAATTTTAGAAAGAAGGTAGAATAAGAAAAATATTATTTATTATATGTTGAAACTCTAAATGTGACATTATGAAACAATTGTTTTTGATTAAAGAGACTATTATTATGGAATGGAGGTAGTATTAGGAACACAGATGGAGTGTCATTGATGTAGTGTTTGTAAATTTGAAAGTTTTGGACGAAATTTTAAATTTTTTTTTTTTTTTTTGTCAACCGACGAAATTTTAAATTAAACCTCTTATATTAATAAAAATCATAGACTTTAAACATAAGAAACATTGTAAGAAAGGTGTGATGTTATAACTATTATAATCTTTACCATTTGGATTCATACATTTTATAAGGTAATTGAATTGTTTTTAAAATACTTATTAAAATTTTATTTTATTGTTATGTGAAAATAAAAATTAAATTTGTCCCAAACATACAAATATAGAACTTTTACAAAATTATAGAATATTACTGAATATTGTATATTTTTGGTTTTAACATTGTCTCTTGGGATTACACTTGTTTAGTCATCCATATATATAGTCTAAGAAATGTTTCACATACTTGTTAACTACATATAGTCTTAGTATAATCCAAAATATTTTTATAACCATGTACCAAGTTAAATAAATAAGGGAATCCCACTCAAAAAAATTAATTTAAATCCTCCCTCGATCAAAATAACACTTAAAATAATCCTCAACTAAAAAATATGACTAAAACACCCTTTAATAATAATTTTACCTAGTCTTCTTAGCTTTAGCAAGCTTCTTCGTTTTCTTTTTAATAGCTTTTGGTACATTAACTTTTCTAGACTCTCTTTTCTCTTCTTTAACCTTCTTTTTATTCTCTCTTCTAGCCGCTTTTTTTCCTCAGCTGTTAACTTATTCTCACTTTCATACGATGAATTCTCATCACCTGATTCCTCCTCTTCCGGTGGGTTTTCCGGCAAGTTTTCCGATGAATCGTTTAATATAAGAGCATGTTTAAGATCAGTAATGGTTTGATAATACATGTTTTGTGTATCACCACCATCAACTATACATTGCACATCTTTTTCAGCATCCAATGTCTTTGGTATATATGACGAGAGGACAAAGAAAACAAATATTAGGGACCTATAAATTTATATTTTTAACTTGATTGTTCTAGTAATTTTCATTTGTAATCTGAACCAAAATAATACAGGAAATATGTCACGTATTAATTTTTTTTTTTGATACCGTGGGTTCCGAGCTTTCACCCGACTAATCCCACGGGGGAATATGAATGCCTCCCCAACCATATCCCTAGGCAAGTCAGAACTAGGTTACCCATGTTCTGGGAGGGTTTCGAGCCTTGGACCTCATGGATGATACAATAGAGCCCTGTCCAATAACCTTTTTAACTTTCCTTCCACCTTCGGGATTCGAACCTTGGACCTCATGGATGGGACAATAGAGCTCTGGCCAACAATATTACTCTGGCAGTGAATGTTTTGACACCAGTGCTGATCTCATCTCAAGGCTGGTTCATCGACATGCGATTGCTCGCCTGAATCCTCTAAAGTTTATTCAGGTGAGAATGATGTTTAGCTTCTTTGAAGATTAGATTGTACATTGCGTGTCCTAGTCATACCATATATGATATTATGGAGTAGTGATTAATGAGTTTGTTTTCAGGTTGTGTATGAGCATCTTTTCAATATGTGAAATGCGATACTTGGAATAATGTAATATTAAGGTTCCAAATCGACACTCTTATATTGTTAAGCTGTTATATTTATTTAATGAAAACTGTAAACATAGAAATTTTTCATTACATACCATAGGGACGTTAATTTCATATAATATAGAGATCACCTTCATCTTCTTGTCAATTGTTTAGAGCTATAACTTGTAGATCAAAACAAGGGGGTATAAGGTATTATTTTACCATACCATAGGAACTTTAATTTCATATAATATTTTTGAAGCAAATACACATAAATATCGCAAAAGAAGTTGAGCTTTATTCATACCGGAGTATATGGATCATGCTCCATCGATGTTTGACTATTTTTGTACAAACACTGTAAAACACGGACTAAACAGGGACTAACGCTGCAATTAACTCTCCAGCAGTTGCGCCAAATGGATATATACTGCAAAACATTAATTTAAAAAATAATGTAGCATATTACTATAACTTATAGAGGAAAGATTTTAAGATTACTATTTTACATCTTAGTTTGAATTAATATCTACTCAACTTCAATTTCATATCCTGTATAGAAATGACATTGACATTTCTAATCACATATTGCTAATTTTCAAGCAAACAATTATGATAAGATTGATATTAGCACAATGACGATTTATCAAGATTCTTAGTTTATATATATCGATAAAACAAATTAGTCAAATAGATATTTACTGCAAAATAATTTAAAGAATGCACCAAATTGCTCACTCCAACAGTAAAAGGCTATTCTCAGTAAATCATGGGACCAAAGGGTGGAGGCACGTTGGGGAGAGGGGGTCCATGGCCCCCCCGGTTAAAATAAATAAATTATAACTACTTTAAAAAAAAAGTTTATAAGTAATTAACCTATAATATTTTTAAAAAAAAATTATTTGGCCCCCCTAACTTTTAAGATTAATTTTATTTGACTGTAAATTATTTTATTTAATGATTTTTTTTTTTACTTTTTACAACAAAATATGTGTTATTTTGTTTTAAAAAAAGGAAATTTATCGGATTATTAATCCCAAAAATTAATATGCGGACTTATATTGCAATCCTTACACAATATAGGTACATATAGTGCATTTTGAATAATATAAGGACCTATTTTGCAATTTTTACATAATATATAGACTTATCGTGCAAATACGGTGAAAGGAAAATTTCGGGAGCGATGCCCCCCGAACCCCCATGGCCCCCCTAACACAATTTCCTGGCTCCGCCCCTGCATGGGACCCACAAAACTAACACGGAAACCCCTTCCCCATGTATTCTATTCTCGGTGCATCACTTCTCATACGGTATAAGGCTTCAAACGGTCATAAAATGGCTATTTGAGGATCTGTATAAAAATATAATAAACAATTTTACTTAATTATCGAGTAAAGGTCAAAGTTCGGGTACAAAATCAAACTCTAATAAAGGGAAGGGCGTTACATGGGCTGCTATGGGTAATATAAGAGCAGGGGGGACCAAGGGACATGGGGTAATCATTTCACCTAACTTTGAACAGAGAAAGGTCTTGGTAGATGAAGTTGAGGTGCGCGAATTTGGGAAATAAGAGGAACAATATGGGGCAAAGATGGCGAGTACAAATAATGATAAAAAATGTGCTAAAGAGGCGCGAGTGGCTGCTAAGGTGTGTAAAGGTGGTTCTGTTAGGAGATCGGCTGTGGAGGAAGAGAGTAGGCTCTCGGTAGGGGCTGGTGTGAGTGAAGACATGGAGGGTTTGGTTGAGATTAATATAACAGAAGGGGTAAATATTGACAGGGACCTTTTTGCAAATAAAGAAAAGATTGTTCCCTTTGATAATGGACCCCCACACCATCATCGACAACCATCCCTTTTGGCGCACCGTGGTACCACCTACTTTCTTATGGTACATGGAGCGAGGAGAGCCGATGATGATGTGGATATGGAAGCTCGCGCTTAGTGCGCCAAGAGGTACCACCTGTGATTTAATTTATAATTTAATGATTTGTTTAAAGGTTTCAGATATTTCATGGGAGAAATCAAAACATCCCATTAATATATTATTTTGGAATTGCTATGGAGCGGCTAAGTCGAGATTTAGACAAGTTTTACGGGATATGATGATAACTAATAGTGTGTGGCTTACTGTGATAGTTGAAACTCGTATTAGCGGCGTGACAGCAAACAAAGTTATTAATTCACTACAAAAGGACACTCGATTAGAGTAGATTTAGAATGTTACAGAGGTGGAATCTGGTTAGTATGGAATGATTAGAATATAAATGTTAAAGTTTTATTAGCTGGTCGTCAAGTTATAAATGTGGAAATAAGCCAGAATGGATGTAGATCGTGGGTTTTTTCAGCCGTATATGCAAACCCGGATTATAAACAAAGAGAAGTGTTATGGGATGCACTTCATCATGATTTTCACAATATACAGTCACCTTGATTAGTTGCTGGTGATTTCAATCAGGTGGGGTTGGAGATAGATAAAAGAGGGGGTGTTCAGGTCTCTCGAGAAGAATGGAAAAATTTGAAGAATGGGGACATAGCTGTGGTTTGATTGATCTCGGTTTTGAGGGGCCCAGTTACACTTGGAGTGACTCTTGGAATTCGGGATAGAGAATCATGGAACGTCTTGACAGAGCTTATGGAAATGTAGAATGGCAGGTTCAGTTTCCGAATACGCGCGTTATACACTTAGCAAGGGTCCATTCGGACCACATGCCAATCCTAATTCAAGTTTGCCCGATTCAGAGGCCGAAGGTGAATCCTCGCCGCTTCAGATTTGAAACAGCTTGGTGTCTTCATAAAGGGTTTCTGGATTTCGTAAATAAAAATTGGTAGGGTAGTATCGTGGGTTTAGGAGACAGAATAGTAGACATTCAGAATCAGATAAACAAATGGAAAGTGGAGGTGTTTGGGGATCTAAATCGAAAGATAAGAGAACTAAGCACAAGAATCAAAGGTATCAAGAAGTCGCTCCAGGTGTCATATAACTCCTCGCTACGAAATATGGGCTTTCAATTAACTAAGGAATATGAAAGTGTGCTTGAGTAAGAAGAAATGATGTATTTTCAGAAATCGAGAAACAAGTGGGTTGAATCCGGGGATAGGAACACACGGTTTTACCAGATTGCAGCATCTATACGTAAGAAAAAGGCTATTTGTACAAGATTGCTTAACCATTTAGATAGTTGGATAGAATAGGAGGAGGAGTTGAAACAGTTGGTTCGCGAATATTTTGAATCTCTTTACGCAGAACCTGAGGACCAAATGGTGGGGGGGGGGGGGTATGCTTCCGGGCATAGGACCTCTAGAAGGGGAGGTGATAAGACGTCTTGAACAGCCCTTCTCGGATGAAGAAATACATATTGTGGTCTTTCAGTCTAATCCGACCAAAGCCCCTAGCCCGGATGGTATGTCAGCAGCGTTCTATCAAAAGTGTTGGTCTTCAGTGGGCCCCTCGGTTTGTAGGATGGTTCGTGATGCAACTAATACAGGCCTTTTACCTTCAGATCTGAATGGTACACTTATACACCTTATTCCAAAGGTACCAGACCCGAACCGGGTATGTTTGTTTCGCCCTATTAGTCTTATAAAATCTCCGGTTAAATTTATAATGATGGCAATGTTTAACAGACTAAGGCCGATTCTATCTAATATTATTGGGCCTTGCCAAAGTAGTTTCTTACCAGGTCGCTCAACGGTTGATAATGTAGTGCTTGTTCGTGAAGTGGATCATAAGATGCGTCACCTCCAGGGGAGAAATGGAATCATGGCTGTAAAGATTGATCTTGCAAAAGCGTATGATAAGATCAGATGGGAATTCATCGAAGAAACAGTTAGGTTGTTTGGTCTTCTGGAGAGTTGGATAAAGCTTATTATGTCTAGCATGGAGGAGAACGAAATGAGAGTCCTTTGGAATGGGGATCCTTTAGCCCCGTTTACTCCTCATTGTGGAATACGACAAGGGGACCCCTCTCACCCTATATTTTTGTCATGTGTATGGAGAGGTTATCCTTATTACTTTTAAGAATGTTGTAACTCGGGGAAATGGAAAGAGATTCAGATTGGTCGTCAAGGTCCTAAGTTATCTCACTTATTTTTTTGTGGATGATCTAATTTTGTTTGGTGAGGCTTCTTTATTGCGGGTACAAACAATACAAGAGACGATGGATAGGTTCTATAGAGAGTCTGGACAGACAATCAGTGCTGAGAAATCCTTGATTTACTTCTCCTCAAACGTCCCTGAGCAAATGCAAAAGACTTAGCTATGGCAAGTGGGTTTTGCCATAGTAACTCTTTTGGGTACTTATCTAGGAGTTCCTATTCTCTCGGGTATGTTAACTAAGGGGCTCTATAAAGGTATAGTGGAGAAAATGAAGGGTAAGTTAGCTACATGGAAGACAAAGACTTTGACACTAGCTGGTCGCGCCACGCTAGCCCAATCGGTGTTGAATGCGATGCCTATTTATCAAATGCAAGTTATGAAATTAACTAAATATGTATGTAAGGAGATTGATAGAGTGGTTAGGGATTTTATTTGGGTCTCATCAACTTCAGAGAGAAAGTTGCATTGGGTTGTGTGGGATCAAGTTTGCAAACCAAAGGAGTGTGGTGGTCTTGGAATAAGGAGCTTCGCGAGATAGAATTTATCTTTGTTAGCAAAGATTGGGTGGAAAATTCTTCAAGAAGAGCAACCAGTAGCGTGGGTGGATGTTTTCAGAAACAAGTACTTTAAGAATTGACTATTAAATTGAACCTTAAATGGAAATGAATCCAATGTTTGCAAAGCTATTTTAGCTGGTGTGGAGGCTTTTCGTGAGGGGTTTATTGTTCAAAGTGAGGAGGAAGGGTCAAGAATAAAATTGAGATATGAAAACTCAGGCTCCTTTTCGGTAAATTCGGCATTTAGCAGCATGGAAGAAAATGAAGGGGATGTGTCATTTAAGTGGGATCTAATATGGAAATTGAAATGCTCTCAAAAGATACGAATTTTCTTGTGGAGAGTAGTTCTAAACCGTGTCGCCACAACGGAAAATTTATATAAGCGGAATATAATCGAATCAAGAACGTGTGGTGTATACGGAGCCGAAAAAGAAGATCTTATTCATGTATTTTTAAAATGCAAAATTGCTGTTTTGGTGTGTAATTTATTTGTTTTTGTTTCAGGTATTGGATGTGCTTATATTGGTGATAGTTTTGGGTCAGTAGCTAATGACTTGGCGGGAAGGGATGAGCTGGCAGCTGATGCGGAACTGGACAGGGAGCAGGCGGAGCGTGGATCATTAAGGAGCTGCGACAGGGACAGGTTGATGCTGCTGAACATCACCTGGTTACGAAGCCGTGGAATGCTGCTGCGACAGCCTGCTGCGGATCGTGGAAGACAGCTACGAAGAGAACCTGATTCTGCTGCAGCTCGGGAAATGCTGCTATGAAGAGAACCAGGAGCTACTGCAGCAATTTCTATAGCTGGTTCAATGGATATTAAAGCCTGGATTGAAGGCCATCTTCGGTCCAAGGCGCGAATTGACGGAATTGAGTGGCCCTATGTGTTTGTAGCTGCAATATGGACAATCTGGGTCAAAAGTAACTTAGTTATTTTTAATGAGGTGCCCAATATACCACATGTATCTCAACTTAAAAGGGACATCTTTTCATTAGCGAGTAGTTTTATACTAGCATGGGGTAAGTCGGTTGATGGGGGCTTAATTAAGATGGCTAGCAATGTAATGGTGCAGTGGGTAGGTTTAGCATGTATTGGTGGTATAATAAGGGATAAATATGGTGCGTGCATCTCTGGTTATATGGGTGCATGTTCTATTGTATCGCCCTTTATTTCGGAATTGATTGCTCTACATTTTGGTCTTAAATGGGCTTGTAATGATGGTTATATTGATATGATAATTGAAACAGATTCGGAGGAGCTCCATGCGCTAGTGAAGGGCGGTGGGAGCTCAACTCACCATGAGATGGACTCGGAGAAGTTCCACGCGCTAGTGAAGGGCGGTGGGAGCTTAGGTAGTCGCTATGTTTCAATTATAAGAGAGTGTTGTGCATTGTTGGAAAAATGTCTGAATTTTGAGTTTATCATGTATTTCGTGAAGCTAATCTTTGTGCTGATAAACTAGCAAGAGAAGGGGCATTGATGAACACTCAGCCTGTGATATTTACCGATCCGCCAGAGTACCTTTGGAGAATAATTACAAGAGACAGAAGTGGATGTGCAACTGCGAAAGTTGTACTAGATAGTCAATAAGAACTTTTGTTCTACATGCAATTGTTTATTCTTAACGGCTTTAATAGCCTCTCATGTACGCAAAAAAAAAATACAACTTAGCTTATCCCTATTGAATTGAAGTCCCTAGCAAATAAGTTAGCTAACTGGGGATGAGGTTGAAAACTCCAAATGCTAAACAAAGAGCCTTTAAACTTATGTTTAGCCACCCAATCGGCACCCAAACTGTGTGATCTCCTAAAAAAAGGAGATTTTCAAATTATACAAAAAATTACACCTAATAATATTCTTAACTAATAGCTTAATATTACAAAATATCTTTGCTCCTTTTCTTGTTTGGTTAATAAGGTTGAATCAGTCATTCTCTATCTCTACCTTGCCTATTGGATACTTAGAAGCTAATTCACATGCTACAAGTAGTCCTCTTGCTTCAGCTTCGATTACAGAATTAACCACCACTTTCTGTGCACAACCATCGACCATGCTACATGCTGAATTCCTAACAATACAAGCAAAAGCAGCTTGGTTAGACACTAAATCAACAGAGGCGTCACAGTTAATTTTAAAAAAACTAGGTAAAAGGGGTTTCCAGGATTTTTTCTTTCATCTCTAAGGTGATTAGCCTGAGTAAAGTTAGATATAAACTCCATTTTAGCTGAACTTTCCAAATTTAGTGTATTTCTGTCATTCCTTTTAGCCTTAGTAGTTGATCTATTGGCTAGATTAAACTCATCATAGGCTATATTTGCATCCTGCAAGATCTTTTGAGGGTCTGGAGTAGTCCCTCTAAATATACTTTCATTTCTACCCTTCCAGATAAACCAGGCTATAAAAAAAGCAAATTCACCCGGTCTTTTATATTTAATCTCGCTTTCTTTTAGGCTTGGCCTAATAAAATGAATCCATTTCTTAAAATTGAAGGTTGGTTCTAATAGTGAGTTAAAACAATTTGGACTTGCCATCCATACAGCTCTTGCCCAAGAACAGTGAAAAAGAAGATGTTCCACATTTTCATCACAAATTCCACATATTGAATATGTTGCAATAGCTATATATTTTCTTTTATTTCTATTCTCATTATTAGCCAAACCATTTTCACAACATTTCCAAATAAATTTTTTCATTTTTGGCCAAAATATTCATATGCCAAATAAATTTCCAGTCTTTAGACTCTAATTTAAAGGAAGAGTCTCCCTTTTTTCTATTGATAAGCATTTCTCCTCTTTGTTGAGCCTTCCAAAGTTTATTATACATATCCCTTACTGTCATTTTTACATTATTAGAATGGATTCAAAATGGAGAGTCAATGCAGAAAAAAGCAGGGATATATATATATATACTAGAAATGGTTGCTACAATATTAGATGGGAATAATGAGTTCAACAATTTTGAATTCCAAATTCCAAACCTTTTTTTCATAATCAATAAGCTTAGAAACAAGAACCAGATCACACCAGGGGGCTTAACAATATTATGACAATTAGGGATCCAAGAGTCATCCCATATTCTAATATCCTTACCATTACCCACATTCCATTTAATTTGTTTAGCAAAACAGTTTCTACCCTCTACCAGGCTTTTCCGATCCCAAGAGCAGTTGCTATTGAGAGTTGCATTAATAAATTCTCCATTAGGAAAATACTTTCCTTTAAGCACTTTGTAAAGTAAAGAATCTTTTTTATTAATAATTTCCATGCATTTGAGGCAAGAAAAGCCAAGTTTTGACAATGGAAATCATTGAATCCTAAACCCCCATCTTCTTAAGAGTTCATAAGTGTTTTCCATTTAATCCAATGTCACATATTCTCCCCTTGGTTGTTCCAATAAAAGTTTGAAACTAGGGAAGTTAGATGTGAAGTAACCTTCTTGGGAATCAAAAAAACTGACATTATAAAATTTGGAATAGCTCCAAAACCGCCTTGACTAAAATTTATTTACCACTCTTAGAAAGCATTTTAGTATCCCAGCCATCCATTCTTTTAAGAACCATTTATATTAGACATTCACATGATTTAACCTTTGACTTACCCCATAATGATGGAATACCGATATATTTACCAAGATGCTCCAACTTTCTCATTCTCAAAAGATTTGAGATGTTATTTTTAACTTCATTTGGTGTATTTTTACTAAACAAAACTCCACTTTTGTTGAGATTAAGTTTTTGTCCTGCAGCAAAAGTATACCAATTAATAATGTTATTGAAAATATCAATATTATAATCAAAGGCTTTAAGAAAGAACAAACTGTCATCAGCAAATAAAACATGAGTAATCATAGGAGCTGCTCTTGCAACTTTAATACCCTTGAGTAATCCCATCTCAACATAATAATCAATCAAATGAGAAAGAGCTTGAGAGACTAAACAGAACAAGTAAGAAGACAAGGGGTCTCCTTGCCTGAGCCCCTTTTCAGGTTTCTTAAGGTCAAAAAGCTCTCCATTAATTTGTACCTTATAAGAAACCGTATAAATACAATTTTAATCCATCCTACCCACTTTGAATGAAATCCCATTACCTAAAGAAGATCCAGTAAGAAATCCCACTCAATGTTCTCATAGGCTTTGCTCATCTCTGCTTTTATAGCTAGGCTATATTTTTTTGAACTTCTTTTATTATTGAGATAATGTGTAACATCTTGGGCTATTGAAATATTTTCAAAAATAGATCTATCTGGTATGAAAGCAGTTTGGGTTTTTGATATAAAACATCCAATCCATTCTTGTAATCTTAAAGTCAAGATCTTTGAAACAATTTTGTAAATAAAGTTTGCACAACTGATGGGCCTGAAAGAAGCCACTAAATCAGGGTTAATACGTTTTGGAATAAGTGCAATAATAGTACAATTAATTGATTCAAGAGAGGAATTGTTCAAAATAAAGTCAGAAACAAGCTAAACTAAATCAAGCTTAATTTCTTCCCAAAATTTTTCTAAGAAAAACCTCCAAATCCACCTGGCCCTGGAGATTTATCTCCTCCAATAGACCAAACAACATTTTTAACTTCCTCACAATCCACTGGTCTAATCAGTGAATCATTCATCTCAGTTGTTAGAACTTTTTTAATCTTAGTCAAAAGTGGTTGGAATTGTCTATTTCCAACTGTTTTGAATATATCATTATAGTACCTCACAATTTCTTCTGTAATGTCTCCCTTTTCAGAAAGCCAAATACCATTATTATCTTTTATTCTAGAGATTCTATTTCTAGTTCTGTTAACTTTAGTAATAGCATGAAAGTATTTGTTATTTCTATCTCCCAATTTCAACCAAGTGTTCTTGGATCTTTGAGCCCAATAAAGCTCTTCTTTTTTCCAAATTTTTTCCAGATTCATGCTTAAAGTATGAAAAATCACTTGATTAGTTTCTGAGAAGGGTTCATTGAAAAGTTTTTCTAATTGCGCAAGATTTGTAGTAATAAAAATCTTGTTGTTTAAAATCCTATTTCTTGCCCAATTAGAAATATGTTTTTGGATTTGATTGAGTTTAAATTTAAATTTGGAAATTCCTCTCAAACCCATATAATATCTATTTTTTCATTTTTCCAAAATTAAATGACAAAAAGAACTGTCATTAATCCAACCTTTTTCAACCATAAACCTTTTTTTATGTTTATCAGAAAATAAACCAAGGTTTAAAATAATAGGGGAGTGATCAGACCCAGTAGGGGGTAACACAGCATTTCATGAATTTGAGTACTTATCCATCCATCCTTTATTAACCAATATTCTATCCAACCTTTGTTTGATTAGCTGGTTGCCATTTCTCTTGTTAGACCAAGAGAAATTACATCCTTTGGCTGGAAGATCAAACAAAATGTTAGAATCAATAAAAGTGTTAAACATGAGCATATTTTTATTATGCACAAAATTAATCTCCCCTCCTAACTTATCAGGATGGAATCTTACAAGACCAAGAAAACACCAGTTATCTGTAACATGAGTCAAGTCATTTAATTTTTTAAGAAAACCCTTTTTTTCTTCATTTGCTGTAGGTCCATAGACAAAATTTATTTCACAGAGTCCGAATTTTGATCCCACATAAGTACATTGGATTAAGTTCTTATCTGAACTTATAAGATTAAAATTGTTTGCTTCTTTAACAAAGACAGCTAAACCACCTGATAACTCTTCAGGATCAACTCGATCTACTAGAGACAAATTAATCTTAGGGCTTAATGAAAGTAAATAGTAAAATCTGCGTTTAGTTTCCGAAAGAAATAATACCTCAATATAGCGATACTTGATCATGTCAATCAAGCTCAGCTCTATCAAGGCAGTGCCTATGCCTTGACAGTTCCAAGCTTGAATTATTGAAAACCTTAGGGTTGATTTGGGTCAACCCCGCAAACCACTTTAGCCTCCATACCTTCCAGTAGTCCTTCTTCATACCATTTATCGATTCCATCTTATGTTCGATATTTTTATATCTCTAAGGGTTCATCCATCTCATCATCTTCTCCATATATAGAGTCGACAAGAGTTGCTGGAACTAGAGAGACTAAGTCATCTTCAAGAGGAAGTCCTAGGTCTTCTCTAACTTGTTTGGTCCTAGTTTTGTTTCTCTCTATAGATCTAAAGTGAATATTTTGGTCCAAGTTAAGAGTAATAAATGGGTCAATAGTGACTTTTGGGGTCCACTTCACTACTTGGGATGAGCTTTGGGTTATCCTCATTTGGGCCACAGGGTTTAAAGACCTCATCAGAGTTAAGAGGCCTAATATTAGATTTAAAAGAAACCCCTTCAATAGTATTTTGTCCCAACTTGACAGAAGGCACTAACAGAGATTTTTGGACTTTATTACAGGTCTCAGTTTCCTTAATTTCTTCCTTCTTTTCAGTCTCTGAAATTTCTCCTTCTTCCAAACTTGAAATCTTATTCTTTTACTTTGCTTTTAAATGCCTCTTAATCCTTTGACATTGATTATTATGTTTAACTACTTTGAAGACAAAATCATTAGTTCTTTTCTCTTGATCTGAATACTTAATCCAATTTCCCAACCTAATAGCCAATTTAGTAGGATTATTACAATTTCTTTCTTCGTGAGATACTATACCACATTTGAAGCAGAAATCAAACAACTTCTCATATTTAAACGTGATCCAGATAGATTTTCCATTTGAAATTTTGAAGTTAAACCCTGCTAATAAAGGTTTTAAGACTGAACAATCCATCGGGCTCTAATAGTAGAGTTCTCTTTGAATTTTTTTAGGATCAGGGAGTACAACCTCTGTAACTCTTCTGAGTTTTGAAGCTATCTTAGTGACATTCACTTCTTTAATAAAGAGTGGGGGAATACCATATAATCAAAAGAGACGGATTCTTAATAGTTTATTCATATTTTTGAACCAGTACACGGAAACCAAAGATTTGATATGGTCTATTAATCGAAACAGTCTCAAGGTCCTCTTTCTTATCAAACTGAACAACACATATTTGTTGCTCTTTTTTCAATAGAGATTCGGCCAGTAATACCCCAATATTGCATTATAATTTTCTTAAGGTAGCTAAGATTAATGATACCTGATGCTATAATTCGTACTAGGAGCTTTGGTTCCTCGTACTTTGAGTAGATAGCCTCTCTATCAGGAGAGAGACAAAGTTCATCCTCTGAATCTGCTTTCTTATCATCTTTATTGCCTTCCATAAATGCCATAAAGAAGACTGAACAGTTAGAAAACAAAAGTGAAAGAGAATTCTAAAATACACTTGAAAGTGATTTTCAGATAATGAAAGTTAGCAAAAGTAACATATAAGACATTAAGCTTCATAGATCTAATCAAGATCTTAAGGATGCTGAGTAAATAAGGTTGATCTGAAGACTAAAAAGAGGCGGAGGAAGGCGGAAAGGGGGAGGAAGTGGGGAGTTTATCGGTGGTGAAGGGTTTTTTGGGAGAAGTGCCCAAGAGAGAAAAGCATTTTCAATAATTAACTTAGTTTGATACTCACCTTGCCTTGTTGATTTTTGTATGAAAAAGACATCTTCACTTTTACATGTCTTTCAAAAATAAAATAATTATTTTAAGAGACAAGTGATTAAATCATAATTATATTGGTGGGGGAAAAGGTGTGATAAAATAATAGATAAATAAAGATAATAATAAAGATCACACACCCTTGAGAACCACGGAACTCACTGCAAGTATCACAGATCGTTTGCAAGTTTTAATGATAAGTTAAGTTCGTTCGCAGGGATTTAATCCGTTAGATCTACTTATATTTAACAAGTGTAAAGGAATTTAGATGTTTTAGATAAAAATATAAAAAGATGAATAATTATCTAACACAAATAAATAAATAATACAAATAAATAAATATGATGAATGTAAGTCAGATAAATTAGGATTAATATTATGAGTCTATTTTACTAAGTTGTTATTCTAACTTGTCACAGATTAAGCATTATATATTAACCAGGATTCTAAATTCTACCTAGCCTTTTCTAGGCTTAGGAGCAACCTCTCCACTACCAAGGTCTTTGGTAATGATTGGTGATTAAATCAAACCTTTATGGCTATCTAGTTAGGCAAAGGATCAAAACTAGACGATTATGTGGTGTTGTCAATAACTAAGAATAATCCTAAGATTGACCAAATCTAAGGATGTAACAATAAGTCAAAACACATAATAGCAATATACGCCAAGCTCAATCAATTAAAATAACAAATAGTATTTATGAATGTAGACAGAATAATAACCCAACAATTAAAAGTAAAACTTACAGAATAAAAGCTTAGAAGTATGTTGAGCATAAATCTATAGCTAAATACCCTAAATATAGAGATGGTGAGATGTAGAAGAGGAGTTTGTCACTCTCCAACTTCTTCTTCTTGTCTTCTTCTATAGGTCAGCTTGCTTCTTTGATGAATAGCTTGATACTAAGGATGAATATTAATTATAAGGGCTAAGCTATTATTTAAAAGTGAGAAAATACAAGTAAGGACTAAGCCTAAGCTTGAAACTGAGCAAGGACATGTTTACAATGGTATAAGGGTGTATTTATAGGTGTCTTGGAAGCCCTAATTCGTTTTCTTGAAGGATAAGTAAGTGGTGGACTCCAAGCCCAACTCTAATTCGTATGGAAATAAAGATAAACACTGCTGGACCGTTTTGAGCATATCTTCTTCGTTATTGGTCGGTTTGAGCTCCATAAGATACCAAAAGAATCGCAACAGAATTATCTTGCCCCTAAAGAAGGAAATTACCAAAATCGGCCTATTTCTTAGGTAAAAACGCACATCTTTAGGCATGTGCTGCAGAATCCCAGATTAAGGCAGCTTTTCCTTTTCCATCTTTTTAGCTTCTATTTCCTTATCTCCAATTACCATGCTAATCTCTTTCCATAAGTTGTTGTCTTTGACTTGGACTCTAATTAAGCTCCATAATTATCTTTAAAGCTTCACACTAAATAAATAATTAAACCCAATATGCTCTAAAAATATTATTTTACTAAATCAAGACTCAAAATAGGAAAGTGCACTATTTCTCAAGAAAATCAACTAAAAGACTTCCTAAATCACTAAAAATGATGTCTCATCCTAATATAAATCTATCACAAATGAGGAGACATCAAGACCCCCAACTCAAAGTTGTATCGTCCCGATACAATAAAGATAAAAACAAAGGGAAGTCTCTAAATACACACCTAGGTCAATTAAGCACAGAGGGAAGAAGATAGCAGAATATGGAGAATAGACTCAAAGCAACTACTCAGAAAATTTCATGTAATAATATTTAAAAACTACATACCTGTACACTTCTCATATTCATAGTCTACACGGCTTGAATTCAAGATTAGATTAGCTTCGCAATGTAAGAAGGATTGGGACTTTACTCAGTTCACCAAGGAAGCTATAGATTGTTCATCGAACCTCACTAGTATCCAAATATCCATTTAACTACTCTCTATTGGCTCAATCACTTCTCGATTACATAGCAAAGAATCAAAAGGTCTTTAAGGTTGTAATTTAGGCTTAGGGACGGTATGATAAGTATATTTGGATAATTTAGAGTGAGCTTTTGGCTCTTTCCTCACTAGCCATCAACGAATCGCCCTAGAGCTTGAGTTACTCTCATAAAACGTTTCTCACTCAACCCAATGAATTCTTTGATGCACAATTTAGCATCCCCAATAACCCAATTAAAGCATAAGATGTTCACATAAAAATTCCACTTTGCCGGTCCGAATATATATATTTTATTTTCTTTTCAAATCAATTTATTTTCTATAGCTATGACTCTCTTTTTATGTTGAGATATCACACTAATTTTCTCATATATATATATATATATATATATATATATATATATATATATATATGCCCTTATTGGCAAAATTAGCTCGTAGCTTCTTTTTCACTATTACCCCGGCAAAGGGTTACAATATAAATCTGTGAAACATCATCACTATAAGCACAAAGCACAATTAATAAGCTAAAAAATCCCATCCCAATAACAATCACATAATTGTGGACCCACCACCCCAAACTCAAGCTCTAAAACAACTGTCTATGCATCGCGATTCGAGTGCGGGTCATATGGAAAAGTCCTATAATCTAAAGGGATATGGCTTATAACGTGTTTTAATAAAAAGGCTTTAGAAAGGCTAGAAGGGGCTAAGAAGGATATAGCATAAAATAAATAATAACATGGTGAGAAGGTATAAAAAGGCTTCAAATATGAAAGAACCGCCTTAATCACTTTCTACACTATGCAATTTCGTTATTTTCTTACCTTTAGCACTTTCATCAAATGGTTTTGTCACTAGCTTGGATCTCACGGCCTACACACTTCTCAAGGTTCCCTGAGATCGAACATACTTTCTATCGCATTGCTAACTAATCTTTTCTTTACTATCAATGTGTGTTTTCCTGCAAATACTCAAAGCATACAAAATAAAATAGCTCATAAACATATTACTTTCTATCATTAATCCACTGAGTTTATGCTTTCAAGCTATTAAACACACTCTACATACATCTAAACCTTCTCATAAAATTTTTAATTTTACCTAAAAAACAATAAAACACAGAAAAATGGAGATGAGAGACAACGAATCCCCACACCCCCAACTCAAAAACGAGTCATGTCCCCACGACTCGAAAAGACTCAAAAATAAAATAAAAGAAAATTAAAATTTTACAGATATTGCACATATTTGAAGAGGTAAGGAAGAAAGAAAACATACTCTTCGAGGCTATTTACCTCGCCTGATCAATACCCGGAATAGGGTGCAGTGCTTTCATGTATGTAAACTTCTAGTATCACCAATTTCGCTTTCCCTTACATCTTCGTATGCTCCATCCCAATCAATCACACTCTAGAATTCTCTTGTTAATCTTCTTCCAACTTTGCTCTTTGAATAATCTCTCATGTCACAGTGTTCATCTAGGAATATGTTTTGAACATAGCTACTAGCGTCCCAGAAGCCTTTATTCATCTCTGATATAGGAATCTTTGATTAGAAGAGGTATTGGTATCTTCTGTTCCCTAATTACAATTGCTTGCTTTTTAGGATTTGAATCCACCAAAAACCGGTTCCTCTCTAATTGCTTGACTCCAATTATCTTGTACTTTATTCCCGAACTCGTACCCATCTCAATTGATTTCTTCTAGAACTTACCCAATACCTTGCTTTGATTCTTCATATCCCATAACACTTGATACTTTCTCTATTCTCTTCATCATCTCTTTTGACCCCCAACTCAAAGCTTTAAACACTCTTGAAATTTGTAACATGATCATAGGTGGAACAAGCTTTATTTTGGTTAGGAAAGGTGTTGAACAATTCTCCATGTGGGTATGATTGAATCAAGCTTTGATGATATGGGTTTAATGAATTTTGGGAAAAGATTTTGAAATTCATGGCTTTGATTCTTGGTTTCTAGGTGTTTTGATATGATTTGGGTGATTGAATCTTCTTTGTAATGATGTAGGGAAGGATTTGGATGTTAATTCATGGTGATTTGGTGATGTTTTGATGTTAGGTGAAGGTTTTTATGAGCTTTAATGGAGTTGGGAGAGTCTGGAGAAGAGAAAGAGGCTTGAGGTTTATGAAATCCGGAATTGATAGTTCTATACCTCTTTTATAAGCTCCAACCCGCAACTTTCTCTCTCTGGCGGCGCGTGCGGACCATGGTGCGGACTAGGGGGTACACCGCAGGGTGTACCGCAGCTTCTGTTGCGTGAAATTTTTAGCCTCTGCACAATACACGTGGTACGACCCCGTGGCACGGGTTTAGGCGTGCGGTGTAGGGCATGGACTAGGGTCCGGTGTACCGTACCTACTGATACTCCAAAACTTAGCTTCGTCAATAAACACGTGGTAGCATACCGTGGCACGGGTTTGTCCTGCGGTGCATGGCACGGACTAGGGTCCGGTGTACCGCAGCCAACAGCTCCAAAAATTTTCGTCTCTGTATAAAACACGTGGCATCGACCCGTGGCACGGTTTCTTCCTGCGGTATACCGCGGCTGAGGTCCGGTATACCGCACCCCTGCTTCAGTTTTCCGAAAAAATTTTGTTCGCCGTCCCCAACTCGCTTTCTCCAATACCTAATCATCAAAAACACTATTACCTTCCTCAAATATTCAATATCAACTAAAATTTAACTAACTAAACTAAAACTAAAACATAAAAATTAATATGGGATGTCTCCCAGAGGGCACTTTTGTTTAATGTCTTTCAAAGTTAGACGAGTTACCTCAGTTATTTCTTTTTATAGCCTCCCCAGCAGTGAGTGAGATGATTAACACTTACCAACTCGAGCTTGCAACCTTCGATAGCTTTTATTTCGACCACTCCTTCTGAGATGATTTGCGTGATAATGTATGGTCCCTTCCAAGAACTGTTATGTTTGGGGTTGGGAGGTCTCCATGCTACCTCGTCTCCTACCCCAAACTCAATCTTTTTCTCCACGGTTTCTTGGGAGCTTACAGGTTCTGGCTTCTTGGTTACAACTCTGATTGGATATAGTTCTTTTGACTCATTCTTCTTTTTCTTCTTTCCCGAAACATAGAACGTTTCAGAGTTATCTTCAATACGGAGAGTCATGGTTCCTTCATTCACGTTCACTATAGTATCGCTGATGGCTAGGAATGGACGCCCAAGAATGAATGGGACGTTCTTATCTGCTTTGTAGTCAAGAATAATAAAGTCCGTTGGAATAACAAGGTTACCTACTTGAACGAGTACATCCTCAATTACTCCCCACGACTTTGCTGTTGATTGATCCGCAAGTTGTAAGGTTACGGATGTCGGTTTCGCATCACTAATACCAATCTTCTTGAATACACTTTTGGGCATGATATTCACACTTTCCCCTAAATCACACATGGCTTTTCCATGAAATATACCACCTATTTTGATTGGGAGGTTAAACTCTCCCGGATCTTTATGCTTTGGTGGTAATCTTCTTTGAACTCGTGCTGATACCCCATCATTGATTGCTACAGATTTGGCTCTTGTGAATCTTTTCTTACTGGAGAGTGCCTCCATAAAGAATCGATCATAGTTTCTCCTTCCTTCTATAGCTTCGAGTAAAGGGACGTTAATTTTCACTTGTTTTAACACCTCTATACACTTCTGATGTTGCTCCGCGGGATAGTGGCAGTGTATGGGTGTTTGTCTTGCTCTACTTCTCTCTTCAATTCTTGGTTCATCAACTACTCTAGGCTTCTTAATCTCATCATGTTCAACCTCTTCAACCCAATCTTCAACTATTATCTCATCTAAGTTCATCCGTTTTACGTTTGACTTGTTTGGTAGAACATCCCCTTTTGAGGGAGATGGTAGCGCTTCAGTGATTATCTCACCGTGTTCTTTTATCTTTTGAGCTTGAAGACTAATAGTCTTAACCTTATCGTCTACGTATTGGATCTTCTTCATGTTAGATGTTGTATCTTGGGTCAATTGTAGGAGTTGACTTTGCATTTGTTCTATGATTGTAGTGAGCCACATCACATTCTTCTCTAAAAGTTGATTATGTTGTTTAAGATCTTGGTTCTGTTGTTGCAGGCTTTGCACTACTGATGCATCGATCTTTGATTCAAGTCTGCTCATATTTTCCTTCGAGAAGTTGATGAAGTGACTAATAGTCTCTTTTAACTCAGTAATCTCTTCTTGAGGACGTGATTGAGCTTGTCTTACATTATGCACAATATAGCTCGGTGGTTGATCAGCTTGATTTTCATAGGCTTGCTCTTGTAGGTATAACTGTTGAGGTGGCTTTGGGATGCTTTCCTTAACAGTTATAGCGAGTTGATGTATTTGATCTTGCAAGCTTGAAATCCTCGCTTCTTCTTCTCTGTTAGTGGTTGGAGTTTTTCCTTGTGACCAACTCATGTTGGTCTCAATGATTGTTTCCATACCACTTTTTGCTTCTTTTGGATCCATAGAGACAAAATTACCACGACCCATATTATCTGCTCTCAACCTTGACTCTCTATCGAGTCCATTATAGAACATGGATAATTATAATTGTGGCGTGTATCCATGTAGTGGACATCTTGCCAACATCTTTTGAAATCTCGTCTATGCTTCGCCAACACTCTCTCCGGCTTCTTGTAAGAAATTCATAGGCTCCAATAGTTCCTTCACTCGCATACTTGTAGGATAAAATTTATAAAGGAATCTTTCTTGAAGCTTGTCCCAATCGGTTATTAGCTCGGGAGGTTGATCATCGAACCAATCGCTTGCTTTCCCGGTCAAAAAAAATTGAAACATTAAATAATACATCTGTTCTTGCGTAACACCTTCATTAATGTAGGCATCCCAGAATTGCATGAATTTCTGAACAGATCTGACCGGATCTTGATTTGTATCACCGTTAAATTTCCCATAGCTCGCGAATTGATTAATTAAATCAGGATCAAGCTTAAATCTAACGGCTTGGATAGTTGGGACACGAATCCCAATGCATTGAACTCGAAATTTACTAGGTAAACCTAGCTCTAACCGTTGATTATCCATCTAAAATCCTGAGAAAGACTAAAACAAAAAGAAAGCGTAAAACTGAAAACAAATAAAAACTTCTACACTAAATAAACACAAAATAGATTTAACTTAAAGATAAATCCCCGGCAGCGGCGCCAAAAACTTGGTGGGGGAAAAAGTGTGATAAAATAATAGATAAATAAAGATAATAATAAAGATCACACACCCTTGAGAACCACGGAACTCACTGCAAGTATCACAGATCGTTTGCAAGTTTTAATGATAAGTTAAGTTCGTTCGCAGGGATTTAATCCGTTAGATCTACTTATATTTAACAAGTGTAAAGGAATTTAGATGTTTTAGATAAAAATATAAAAAGATGAATAATTATCTAACGCAAATAAATAAATAATGCAAATAAATAAATATGATGAATGTAAGTCAGATAAATTAGGATTAATATTATGAGTCTATTTTACTAAGTTGTTATTCTAACTTGTCACAGATTAAGCATTATATATTAACCAGGATTCTAAATTCTACCTAGCCTTTTCCAGGCTTAGGAGCAACCTCTCCACTACCAAGGACTTTGGTAATGATTGGTGATTAAATCAAACCTTTATGTCTATCTAGTTAGGCAAAGGATCAAAACTAGATGATTATGTGGTGTTGTCAATAACTAAGAATAATCCTAAGATTGACCAAATCTAAGGATGTAACAATAAGTCAAAACACATAATAGCAATATACGCCAACCTCAATCAATTAAAATAACAAATAGTATTTATGAATGTAGACAGAATAATAACCCAACAATTAAAAGTAAAACTTACAGAATAAAAGCTTAGAAGTATGTTGAGCATACATCTATAGCTAAATACCCTAAATATAGAGATGGTGAGATGTAGAAGAGGAGTTTGTCACTCTCCAACTTCTTCTTCTTGTCTTCCTATATAGGTCAGCTTGCTTATTTGATGAATAGCTTGATACTAAAGATGAATATTAATTATAAGGGCTAAGCTATTATTTAAAAGTGAGAAAATACAAGTAAGGACTAAGCCTAAGCTTGAAACTGAGCAAGGGCATGTTTACGATGGTATAAGGGTGTATTTATAGGTGTCTTGGAAGCCCTAATTCGTTTTCATGAAGGATAAGTAAGTGGTGGACTCCAAGCCCAACTCTAATTCGTATGGAAATAAAGATAAACACTGCTGGACCGTTTTGAGCATATCTTCTTCGTTATTGGTCGGTTTGAGCTCCATAAGATACCAAAAGAGTCGCAACAGAATTATCTTGCCCCTAAAGAAGGAAATTACCAAAATAGGCCTATTTCTTAGGTAAAAACGCATATCTTTAGGCGTGTGCTGCAGAATCCCAGATTAAGGCAGCATTTCCTTTTCTATCTTTTTAGCTTCTATTTCCTTATCTCCAATTACCATGCTAATCTCTTTCCATAAGTTGTTGTCTTTGACTTGGACTCTAATTAAGCTCCATAATTATCTTTAAAGCTTCACACTAAATAAATAATTAAACCCAATATGCTCTAAAATTATTATTTTACTAAATCAAAACTCAAAATAGGAAAGTGCACTATTTCTCAAGAAAATCAACTAAAAGACTTCCTGAATCACTAAAAATGATGTCTCATCGTAATATAAATCTATCACAAATGAGGAGACATCATATATCAAAAAATATTATGGATTTTATTGAACGAGGGCCGGAACTATCTTATAATATTTGCGACCAATACCTTTTTTGAATTTTTCAAAAACCATTTTCACCTTTATAAAGGAAAAAAACCAAATAAGGTTTGGCCCAAAACCATTTTCCTTTGCCTCCCTAAATATATAGTCCTGATTCCGTCATTGTATTGAACCATCACAAAGGTCTATTAGGGATTACGGATTACCGAAAAAGAAATTAACATACAACATACACAGAGATTTTTATAAGATCTCTAATTCAAAAAACGAAACTCTCTAATACATAATTAATGGAAGTATCAGAAAAAAGTTATAGATATGTAAATTCTTGATGATTGTTTCATGATATAAGAAAAACATATAAACATATAAACATTAGCATATTTATGTTACAATAATATGTAAACTTCAAATATGCATACAACACAACGGGGGTTCGAAATTTGAGCCAGAGAAAGGAAGATTAAGCAAAGGTAGGGTGCTAAAAAAATTAATCTACTAACTTTTGTCCAGAGCGTGATTCTGGAAAAGGATGCCTTGATGATTTTGTCTTGATCTGAATCTACAATCTTGAAACTTATAGAGAAGGCAATTTGTACATTATTTCAAGTGAGTTGTATGTTCACTTTGCTTTAACTAAAGTTGTGACCCTACTCTCTTAATTATAGAAGTTTGTGAGCAAGTGGGTCAAGTTCTCATAATTCTTCGTCCAAGCCTTAACTTAAAGCTCACATCTTAATTTCTGATTGCAACGACACTTAATTAACCGATTTCATTTTAATAATATGCATAATCTCGTTCATTTGGCATGACTACAAATTGTTAGCGGGAGTTGAAATTTCTATATTTAGTAACTCAAATAATTACTTAAGGTCTAAATAGAAAACTAGAAGTATTACTAACAATCTCCCTCCAGATATAAGCAATTAATAGGTACGTATATGTTCCTTATTGTGGGTCGTAAGTCCATCCTTTCAGGGTTAAAATCCCTCCTCTTCTTGTCTAGACAGTAACATGTCGTTGAGGAAACCAAATGTTCCCCCTCATTCCACTCGTCTAGCCCTCATATCCAACTCAATTATCAAAGAAATAAGAAAATGGACGCGTTGAATGAGTCTTACATGTCAACTCATACTCCTGGAATCATAGCTTTAACACGTTAATAAAGACATGGACCGTATGTTGGCTACACGATATGGAACTTATATGAGGGGTCTAGTCTCGACCTAAAGTTCATAAAGGAATGAACATAATCCACACGAGGTATTTTATACTTGAAAGGAACACTTTAATTATGAGTATGAATTAAAAATTATATGAACTATTCTTAATGTGTTAAAAACTCTAATACACGCTTCATCTCTCTGCAACCACGACTACTCTAGGCGCACATTAGGACCACAAACGTGCATTTCTGGCTAGAGTGCCTCATTGGTGTTGTCTTTTTTTTTCTGCTAGGCAAGGAAATATATAAATTTCAACCATTCTTTGACAAAAAAAGAGATTGGTAAAACCAAGCCCATAAACTTTCCAAAATTAAAAACTAACTAAAAAAGGAGACCAAGCTAAACATTAAAACATAAATAACACCCTATTAATAAACTAACCTGAGAATGACCTAGGCACCATATGGAACTCCACTAACGTTTTTAGAAACCCTCCTCTTTTACTCAATCTTCTCATTTCTTACCCTTGTGCAGCTTCTTCGTCTTTACTCAACTTTGAAGCTTCATCGCCGTTCTGGGTTGTTCACCATGGTTTCTTATGTTTCTCTCGCTCCAAAATGATATAAACCACCACCACTGTAGACGGTGGTCTTATGTAGTTGGAGATTGATGGTGATGGGTGAACCAGTTATGTACCAAGTTCCAAGATGAAGGTTAGATGTCGATGCTCTGGATTCACAAGGTCTAAATGTTGGAATTATGCCCTAGCCCCGATCGTCTTGTAATGAATTGAACACAAAGTGTTTACTGTACACGATAATAGTTATCACTACAGTCTTGATTAAAGAAATTGTTTCCTTGAATCTATGGAAAGCCTTTATGATTATGGTATTAATCTACATAATATAAAGGCAAATCCTTAATTAAGTTACAAACTAGATATCATAAGGTGTTATGATAATGAGAATCTAGCTTATAGGACTTAATCTAAACTTGTTCTTAATCGTGGGATCATCGAGTTAGGACCTCGATGATCCAGTTAGATTAATATGTAGCTAACAAGTATTTATTGGATAAATATCGGTAGTTCTCGTTTACCGAGTTAGGTGCATAGATAATGCACATAGAGATGTGATTATCGAACCGACTAAAACTAGAGATTCCTAATGGTTAATTACCTTGAACTGTCAAGTAGGTTAATCTCTAGAAGGAATTTTATGCATGTAATCCTTTGACCTGAGATCATCACTATTGTTGTGTATATGCTTGTTGTGTTTTGATACTGGACCACTAGTGTGTCATAATGCTAGTCGAAAAGATATTGGATACAACTAAGAATATATGCTCCTAGGGATGAGTCAAGATGGAATCTATCAACTCTAGGTAAAGAGTTTGAGCTCTACGATGTCATAAGATTATAACGATTGTATCAAATCCTTGGCCAAGGTGATAGAATGAACGAAGAAATGTGTTTCTTAAGTCATTCGTCAATCGTTGATAATCGACTGTAACGTGGTTGATTTTCTAAATGGGATTTGACAGGTATACCATATCCCAGGATAATCCGGAGCTGGAAAGATAGAGGGAATACGTATATGGTCCTTCACCGGGTTCTTTGTACAGAGTTACTTCACGTTATCCGGTCGTTGGGGAGTGTTGTTAGACGCCAACCTCGATTAGTGGTTAATTTAATTAACTACTACCGGTTTAACGATGAACCCACGTAGTCGCACACTAACGAGTGCATTGAACTTGCTTCATGACGTTAATTAGTTTTATTATTAGATAATAAAAATTAATTAATCATATACTTGGAATATTGGTATATTAATTTGCTAGCACAAATTAATATTCTGATATAAGACCGGTCTAAGATAAAAGAGAAAGATGGAAAAGGGAAATAAAAATTGACAAGTTTGTGGATCGAACCACGAACCTCTAATAGTATGAAATGTGTCACTAACCGCTAGGCTAGTCAATTGGTTTTGTATAATCTAGAAGGTCAAAGTCCACTTCACAAGTGGTAATGGACTAGATTATTAAGATAATCAATTTCATTATACGTTCCTGACTTTTCCATTCTTGTCTTTTCATTTTCTTCTCTTGAGTTATAAGTATAATGAGAAATCATTATACATATAACTTTTCATCAGTTTTTCTTCCAAGAAAAAAACCCATAAGAAATAAAAGGTCTTTTGTCTCCAAGCTAGAATTGTGATTCTGGAAGTAAGGCTCAAGCTCGGTGTGCAAAGCGTGGAGGTTTCAAACTTTTGAAGCTGGGCAATTCGATTCTCATACAACGTATTAAGGTATGTAATCAAATTTTTCTTTGTTTTAAATCCTTAAATCGCAACTAGATGGTTTTTTAATTGCACTTTTGTTTCCGCCGAATTATATTTTGATATAATTGAGTTGCAATTTTCCTTCACTAAAACCATATACGCTTCGTGACTAAACAATATCAAAAGAGGCGATTTTGTTCTTCTTCTAACTTGGCACAATAGGCATAATTTGTATTAACATTATTATCCTATTTTGCCTATCTCCTTTTGTTTCCAATTTGTTAATATGGGATATCCACAATATAAATTTATTTATTCCATATTTTATGCTTATGTTTCTCCTTTTCTCTTTTTCTCCACTAAAATTGAGCTAGATACTCTCCTAGATCTAGTTATCCAATGCCTTTTAGGGAAAGAAACATCAAGGTTAGCAATCAGAATCACTGAAAAGGTATGGGAAGTGGAAAATAACAATTACCTTTAGATGTTAATAGTCGTACACAAAGTGGGGTGAGAATTTTGCACAGAGAAAATATCACAATCCTTATCATTATTCATTCAGATATAGCCAACAACCCTCTAAAGAGCAACAAAGTAATATGGTTAAACCCTGCTCAGAGTAGTTTACACCATTAACAACACATACTAAAGAATTTGGGGAATGCTCTTTTCCATCATTGTATGGTGAGAGTCTATGGTTAGTGTTAACTTATCGATCTTTTCCTCATTAACTATAAATTTCCCAATTAGAGTCCTTAGGTGGAACCGATCTAACCGAGCTACCTTTTCTCTTTTGAAAGTTTGTTGTTTTTTGCTTCCTTGTTATCTTGTTACTTATTTGCATTCTAATCATCTATTTTTGTACTTGATTACTTATTTACCAAATCCACTTTCCCCAAATGGTTATTCATAATGTTTTATCAAACCTATACTCAAAATAATATTGTTCATTTTTGGGTTAAGCTCTCTTGTTATCACTATTACTTACGTCAAACCGTACACTTGCAAAGAGAAAACACTCCATACAAATAGTACACCAATAAATCATTTTCCATCCTTTTTAGTCGTTATAGTTTATCTTCTCAAATACCCGTCTTTATCTCCATAATCTATCTGCTTTTGGCCGAGTCTTAAAATCTGACGAATAAGCAAAGCAGGTTCCTAAAAAATCCGACCAGTTATCTGGTCCTTGACTTCCTTGGCTTTTAATCCTCAATTCTTCACTTCGGAGGTCTGCTATTTTCCTTTCCGCAGTCTTCATTATTGAATGCATTTAGACGCTTTGGTCTTCTCATTCTTTGGGGGTCTTGGCTTCTTCTCATCTCATCCTTTCTTTTCCCGTGGGTTTAGGCACTCTGTCTTTTCTCATGTCTCGAAAGTTTAGACTTTATCTCATATTCTTACACCTTCTACTAGTCTTCTTTGGATTTCTACTACTTTGTTCTCTAGAGGTCTGACCATGATTTCTACTGGTGATGTCAGACATATTATCATCATTGAAGGCTGATTTGATTCTCAGAAGGATGTACTTGATTTATACTAGAGATTGTGTTGGGGGTCATAAAGAATTTTTTCTGGGGCACTAAATTATTCCTCGAGGGCCAAACTTAATTGATTTCCTTGAGCACTCTTTACGTTTTGACCGAGAATCTCCAAAGCACTCTTATATATCGATCTTCTTTCTTTGACACACACCTTACTATGATCTTCATCTCTCTCAAGTCTTGGTCTTTAACATTCTTTATCTTTTTTGGTGTATTCTTCCCTATCAAGCCAAGCATCGCAGTGAGTCTTTGGGTTTTACCTTCAATAAATTCTCTTGAGCATTGTTCATATTTTGCTTGTTTTATTATCTCCCTTGATGCTTGATCTTTAAACATATTCAATATTGTTCTCTTTAAACTTCCTTGATCTTTAAACGTCTTTAAGCTCCATCTCTTCTATCTCCCTTGATTTTTGATCTTCAACGTCTTCAAGCTTGTTTTATCGATTTCCATTGAGCTGTGATCTTCTTTAGATTGTTTGTTGACCTTCCTCGAGTCTTGATCTTGACAAATTATACTTGTTTTCTAGAGAACTTTATGCTCTTGGTATCGTCTCTTGGATTTCTTCAACAAAGTATGATATTTAATCATTTAAGTTATATAGCTCCTACATGCATTCTGATCACCTTTCATATGTAACCATGCTAAAAACACCTCAAACATCTCAATTATGATTAGATAACAATTAACAAAATCATTGGTTTAAACATCATAAAAAATGATAAACAAAGTAATGATATAGAGTCTTTTAGCGTTGTATTTAGTGTTGTTTTTTAGTAACAATATGTTAACCCTATCTCCATTCAAATGTTGTTTTAATGATGACAAACCAAATATGCTATCTAAGTGTTCTTGACATCTCTCAAGTGTTTCACGTGATTAGTTTCCATGTGTTACCTTGTGTGTTGCTTAATTAGTTATATGTGTGAGTACAGAAAATGCATGAGATGTATGTATACGAGTTTAGCTATAATAATAAAGTAAAATGTGAAGAAAGCTATGAAATTTCATTAACAAGGAATGTGTTAAACTAAAGCAAGAAGTGAAGAAGAATTTTTTAGAAAAAATGGTCACCCTTTATGATAAATAGTATTACACTATGAGGCAGTGGTTTACTATTTATGTCTCCATGTTTGTGATAAATATATGCCCTTAGCAGACATCATTTTAGGTAGAAATTGCACTTATTAGATATATTTTTGAGCTTATTTTGTCATATTTCACTTCTCCCCTTGAAATTACGTTATTTGCATTTTAGAGCTTTTATGTGTCAATTTGTTTGAATTTAGTATAAATTTATTTGCTACATGGATGCTATGGTGCACCAATATGAGGAGGAGAACTGAAGTTTAAATTCTTAGATCAAGAAAAGAGGTCAAAAGAGAGAAAGTACCACTCAAGAGTTGACGAAAAGATATGAAAATATGGATAGTAGTTACTGATTGTTGATTTTGTGCCACATTGGCACTGATTCAGGGTTAGAGATTCAAAGGAGAAAGTTGTGCCTCTGAGTTAGCGCAAATTGAGGACTAGAATCAGGTGATTTGCACTTAAGACGCAAAAGTTACGACTCTTATAGTGGAGTGTGTAAAGCAGATACGGGATTTACTAATTGGACTTGGGCTTTAACTACTTAATTAAGTCCATGTTTAGACCTGATCCGATTTTAAGCATTATATAAGCCCTTTAGACCTCATTATTTAGCACCTCTCATTTATTCTTCAAATTAAATCATCTTTAAAGAGAGCATCAAGAGGCGGAAGTAAGAGCAGGAGCTGGAGAATCCTTTTACTCCAACAACAGCTCAAGTCATTCTCCTAATTTGGTTCTTCTTTATTTTATTTTTGTTATTAGGAATGTATAATTCTAATTTCCATTCTGTTTTAACTTTGAACATGACCTAAATTCATTAGTACTTGAGAATCACAGTTATGGGTTAAGCCCTAGTTTATTTAATTAATGTTTTACGAATTTGTGATTTTGCTATTTAATTTAAGTCGGGTATTTTGTGCTGGATATTATTTTACGTTTGTTTATTATTTCTTTTCTGATTAGTTAGAAATAAGATTGAGTAATTAGGCTATTCACTATAGTGGCGAAGTGATCATCCGACAGGGGCTTGATTACAACATGCTTGACTAATCACATAGCCAAAGAAGTAAGAACTTTACATCCGTAAGTAAATAGATTACCTGAGAGAGGTTTATATTACCGTAGGATAGCTCCTAGGTCCACATGGGGCTAGGAGATATTAGAGTCCCGAATAGTATATAAATACCAGCTTAGCCCTTAGAAGGAGACACTAGTTGTATGAACTTAGGTAGATCCCCTGCGAGACTCAAGTATATTTCATATCTGCGTTTGGGTAACTTACTTTATTGCGTCTAGTCTATAATATTTAAAAACAAAACAAATATTTTATTTATTTCTTTTTGCAATTAATTCTACTTATCATTTAAACACATTTATCTTACCTCGCAATCCCAGTGGAGAGGATAATCCGGATTTTACTTATTGGTAGGTCCTAGGGTGTTAGAAAATAAAGTGATAAATAAAGAGGAACCATAAACTGCAAGTGTACAGTTGTCCCAAGTAATATATGATAATCAAGTTCGTTCTCAGGGACGGATTAGGTTCAACCCAAATATTAATCAAGTAGTAAGAATAATAGCGTAACGGAAAAATAAAAGATAGAATTTTTGTTTGTTTTTTTGTAAATTAAAAGATGCAAATAATCTAAGGACTAAAAGTAAATAAACAGAAAAGAAATAAAGCAATTAAAAGTGGCTAACTTCTGATAAGAGAGATACTTGAGTCTTGCAAGGAATCCACTTAGTCAATATAATCTATGCTATGTTTAAGGGTGGAATTGGAATTATAATATTAGTCGGGACTCTAATATCTCCTAGCCTCCTGTCGGGTGGGCCTAGGAGCTATCCTAAAGTACTATAAACACCTGTATGGTCGAATATGCCTCTTCGGATAATATGATTTTACCTCTTTGGCTATGTAACTAGTTAAGCCTGTCGGTCAATAACGGACATTACACGGGTATTACCTAGTTCTGTATTCAAACCTCCCTGTCGGATGATCACTTCGCCACTAAAGTGAATAGCCCAAATACTAAAAGCTATTTCTAGTTGTTCCTAAAAGAAATAGTAATGAAAACAAAGTAATATCCAATATATAAAACTCAATTCAGTTTAAATCTAAACAATCCCAAATTCAAAACACAGATTAATTAATTAAGGCTCATCCCTTTAATGCGATTCTCAAGTATATGGAAATTTAGCTCATAATAAAATTAAAGACTAACAAAAAGAGTTCATGTTCAAATACAAAAGATAAATTAATAACCTAAAGGGTTGGATGACTGCTGATGGAAGAACATGATTCCTCCAGCACTAGATTCTCCTTACCTTCTTGCTCTGACTTTAAAACCTTAAGCCTCTTGTGTAATTCTCTGAAGTGTGTGAAAAGAGGAGGCTAAGGGGTGTATTTATAGGTGTTAGCAAGCCCTAGGTCGAATTTACTTGGAGTGGAAGACAAGTTAAGAACTCTTAAATTCGAAGCCCTAAAAGCTAGGAAAGGTAAGATTCTGTTGCTGATTTGTTTTGATCATATCTCATTCAGTACTTATCTGTTTAACGCGTTCGAATATTCGAAACTGCTTGTCTCGGAAATATCTTTCCATTGGTGTAGACCACTCGCACAAATCCTAGCCAATCTTAAGTTATGGACTTGTCTTTGAAACGTGGCTGGAATTCAGATTCATAAGGCAGCTTTATCTTTTCCTTCTTTGCATATATCCTTCCTTAATCTTCTTATTTCCATGTAAATCTTCTTTCCTTTACTTCTTTGACTGGACTTGGTCTCTAATTAATTACCATATATCTTTTTAAAGCTTCACAAGAAATAAATAATTAAACCGCATATGCTTTAAAAAGAATAAATTAATTATTCAAGAAATAGAAATAGGAAAGTGTACTCTAAAAATAGAAACTCGAGTAAAAGTACTTCCTAACTCACTAAAATACCCTAAGACTTTAATTCTCACTTCTCCTCCTTGGATTGGTCTTTCATGAAATTCAAGAACCTACTAACTTTGCACTAAAAATAGTCAAATTAACGCACAAAAGCTCAGAATCTGCAAATAGTTAAATTCTAAGGGGAGAAAGTGTAATATGATCAAATACGCATAAAAGTCTATCAAATAAGTCATTTATTCACCTAAAAGGATGTCTCCAAAGGGCTAATAATTAGAAAAAATAGGGAGACATCAAGATCCCAAACTCAAACCTTTGTCGTCCCGACAAAGTAAAATAAAAACAAAGGATATTTTAGGTGAATCGCAGAAGGTAGAATCTAGTAAATATTCCCAAAGCACAACTTAAAACAAATCTCATATATCTAATCTAGGAATTAATATCCACATACACTTACCATGCAAAATCAAACACAAAATAATATCAATCCAAAATTAAATTCACAATGCTAGAAGGTTACGCTTATTGCTTATCTCAAGATGGTGGCTATAGGGTGTTCCTCGATCTTTACTTGATTTGAACGCTCCACTTAGCATATTCCCTATTAACTCACTGTGCATTTAGGAATCACGAGGTCTTTACGGTTTTAGCATAGGCTGAAGGACGGTATGGTATGTATATTTGGTAAATTTGAAGTGAGCTTTTGGCTCTCTCCTCACTTACCATCAACAAACTGTCCAAGAGCTTGAGTTTACACTCAAATAACGTTCTCACTCAACCCATTTGACGCGCTAATTTAGCGTCCCCAAATTAACCCAATAAGCATTAAGGATGATTCACATAAAAATTTCCACTTTGCCGGTCCGAATATATATTCTTTTCAAATTATTCATTTTTTTGTATAGCTATGACTCTCTTTTTAATGTTGAGATATCATGCTATTTTTTCATAGTTATGCCTTTTCATAACCTTAGCTTGTAGCTTCTTTTTCATTCACTATTAGCCCGACAAACGGTTACAATATAATAAACCTGTGAATCATCATCAAAATATATCACACAGCACAATTGATTAGCTCAAAAATCACAACCCAATATAAATTCCCATATAGTGGACCCACCATCCCAAACTCAAGCTCAAGACAGGAAGTCTCAGGATCGTGATTCAAGTGCGGGTCATATGGTCATGCCTAACAATCTAAAGGGATATCGACTTATAATGTGACGACAAAAGAAAGGCTTAAAGGATAAAAATTTGGCTAAGAAGGATATCATTAATTCAGGGATAGAAGGCCAAAAAGGATTCAAAGGGCTAACAAAGAACTGCCTCTATCATTTTATTGAAAGCAACCCTAAGATTAATTATATTGAAAGCATGTAAAACACAAAAAATTGGGATGAGGCAACGAACCCCACCCCAAACTCAAAAGTGAGTCGTGTCCCCACGACTCGAAAAAGACTCAATAAAGCAATAAAATTAAACTAAACTACCTACCTAGTGCCTACCATCAATTAAGAAGAAGAATTAGAACGGGGGTACTTGGCCATAAAGATCCATCATGTCCTCCTCCTCCGAAGAAGAATAATTATCAATATCCATGTTCGTAGTTACCTCTTCCAATGTTGACTCAATCTGTGTAATTTCCATCCAAAGTGCTCTGTTTTCTTCTCTTAAAAGCTCGACTTCATGTTGCAATTTGAGAGCCCATGGGGGTATACAAGAATTTTGAGAGGAGGAAGAAGAACCTTGATCTTGAATTTGTGTCTTTTCTTTAGGCTTTGATGATACCCTCATCCTTGCTGTTAATTTCTTGTGTAGTGGTTGTGCATGTGCCTCTTCTTTTTGTTTTTCTTCAATAGGCTCATCAATATTGATGGCCTTTTCAATTGTAGAACCAGACAACTTTTTGTTCTTCCCTAGGATACAACACTTCCTCTTATGATCCATAGCATCTGTTCTGTTTGTCATGGTTGATTTGACCCCAAACTCAAGTTATACCAAGGATAGAATAAAGTTAAGAAAACTTGGTGTAGCTTGAGTTTCTTGCTTGGATTAGATGAAAGAAGAAGGTTTCTTGATGAATCTTGGAAGAATTCTTGAAAGCTTGATGATCTTGATGGTGTTTAATGGTGTATTGTGATGAATTTGATGAAGAGGATGTGTTTATGGAGGATGGAGGAGAGAATTATTGATTTTATTGTGTTTGTTGTAGAGGTTTAATCAAGCTTCAAGGTCTATTTATAAGGTTGGGAGCTGGAAAATTCGTATGGGGGAGGCTAGGGTTTGATTTTGATAAGGTAAGAAGTGTATAAGGAAACAAATTCTTCAAACCGCCATGCTGACCGGCATACCGGCGAATCTGGCCGGCTAGCCGGTGGTGGACGTGCTTCTTTCCGTACCATTCTGCCTCGAACCCGAGTCGCTACCCGAGACCACGTGTTTTTGGTTCGCCGGCATACCAGAGATATTCACTGGCATACCGCTGCTGCTTTTTGTCCAGGGGCGAACTCCGTCAAAATACTCGAGCCGAGCTACCTGAGGGCACGGGTTTTTCTTCTGGCCGACATACCGGTCCTATGGCTGGCTAGCCGGTGCGACTTGTCGAATTTTCTCTACCTCTCGGCAAACAACCCGAGCCTTGGACCCGTGGGCACGTGTTTCTGACCCACCGGCATGCCAGTGATCTGGCCGGCTAGCCGGCAAGAGCAAACGATTATTCCTTTTCGTTCCTTAGCACCCCAAACTCAATTCCTGCACCATTAACGCACTACCTTTCTCATTTATTTTAAAAGTAGACACTAAAACTCGACACTAACTTAGAAGTTTACACTAGGAATTGAAAAAAATAAAGCAATAATCTAATATACAATGAGCTGGCTTTTGTTTAACGTTGTTAAGCTTGACGGGTTACCTCTCGCATCTATTCAGCTTCAAGGAGGTACATGACCTCTCCAGGATGTGGATCAAATCTGCGATTGGTATCCTCGCCTACATGGTAAAGTTTCAGACGATGCCTATTCACCATAAAGGTGCGTTGCTCGTCTGGATTCTCGATCTCTATAGCTCCATACGGCGTAACTTTGGTCACTAGGAACGGACCAGACCACTTTGACCTCAACTTGCCCGGATAATTGCTGAACTTGGAGATATATTTGAGGACCATCTGTCCAACTTTAAATTTCTTTTCACGAATGCGATTGTCATGCCATCTTTTCGTCTTCTCTTTGTAAAGTTTAGCATTCTCATTGGCATGAAATCGAAACTCATCAAGTTCATTCAGCTTCATCATACGATTCTCCGCAGCTAAGGTAGGATCCATGTTCATCTCCGCTATCGCCCAATAGGCACCCATTTCAAGCTCAAGAGGTAAGTGACAAGCCTTATCATAAACTATGCGATACGGAGATGCACCAACAGGAGTCTTGAACGCAGTACGATATGCCCACAATGCATCATCTAATTTCATTGACCAATCTTTGCGTGTGAAACCAACTGTCTTCTCAAGAATGGATTTGATCTCTCGATTAGAGACCTCAGCTTGAACATTGTCTTGTGGATGATACACGGTAGATACACGATGTCTCACACCATACTTCTCTAAAACTGTCTTCAGATATTTGTTCTCAAAGTGTGAACCTCCATCACTGATAATAACTCGAGGTGTACCATGTCTAGTGAAGATGTGTGATTTTAAGAATTTAATCACTACTCGCGAATCATTAGTTGGTAGAGCTACAGCCTCTACCCATTTAGACACGTAATCAACAACTAGTAGGATGTACAGATTCCCGTTAGATGGTACAAAAGGACCCATGAAATCAATACCTCATACATCGAATATCTCAACTTCAAGAACATTATTACGTGGCATCTCATCTCTCTTAGATATATTACCAGTAAACCTGCATCTATGACATTTCTGAAAGTACTCATGACAATCCTTATGTAAAGTAGGCCAATAAAAACCCGATTGTAGTACCTTTGCAGCTGTACGATCACCTTTGAAGTGTCCTCCTTATGGTGAATCATGACAACCTGCAACAATTGACAGAATATCCTTATCCGGTATTCATCTCCTTATCATCTGATCACTGCATGTTTTGTAGAGGAACAGATCCTCCCAAAAGAATTGTTTAGCTCGATGGACTAGTCTCTTTTTCTCATGTGAGGTAGCTTTTTGAGGAAAAGAACCACTCACAATAAGATTTGCTATATCCGCATACCAAGGAGTTCCCAATGCATAAACAGAAAACAAACTCTCATCAGGAAACTCTTCTGTCCTCCATTAGACTCAGAACCTTCAAGACGCGACAAATGATCAGCAACCTGATTATCACAACCCTTTCGATCCCGAATCTCTAAGTCAAACTCTTGTAACAGTAGTACCCATCTAATCAAACGCGGCTTCCCATATTTCTTTTCCATAAGGTATTTAATCGCAGAATGGTTGGTAAACACAACAACTTTCGCCCCAAGAAGGTAGGAACGAAATTTGTCGATTGCGTACACAACAGCTGGTAATTCCTTCTCAGCCACGGTATAATTAATTTGAGCACTTGTGAAGGATTTACTAGCGTAGTAGATGGAATGAAATAACCTTTCTTTTCTTTGACCCAGAAAAGCAACCATCACAAGATCACTAGCATCACACATAATCTCAAACAGAATCTTCCAATCGGGAGGTAATACAATAGGTACATAAATAAGCTTATCTTTGATCTCGTTGAATGCCTTTATGCAAGCTTCATCAAAAAGGAACTTGGTTTCCTTTTCAAGTAAGTTACACAACGACTTAAATTTTTTGGAGAAGTCCTTGATGAAACGTCGGTAAAAACCAGCATGACCCAAAAAGATTCTTACCCCTTTTACAGAAATAGGAGGGGGAAGAGTCTTGATTACCTCAATCTTTGCACGATCAACTTCCAAACCAGCACTTGAAACCTTGTGACCCAACACTATACCTTCTCGAACCATAAAGTGACATTTCTCCCAGTTCAAAACCAAATCAGTCTCCTTGCATCTAATCAATACCTTCTCCAAGTTCCGTAAACACTCCTCAAAGTTATCACCAAATACAGAAAAGTCATCCATAAATACCTCAAGGAAATCATCAATCATGTCCCAGAAAATTGCCATCATACATCTTTGAAAAGTAGCAGGTGCATACATAATCCGAATGGAATCCTTCGAAAGGCAAAGGTACCAAAAGGACATGTAAAGGTTGTCTTGTGTTGGTCTTTTGGATCTACGTAAATCTGATTGTACCCTGAATATCCATCCAAAAAGCAATAATATTCTCTCCCATCTAGCTTGTCTAACATCTGATCAATAAACTGGAGAGGGAAGTGATCCTTTCTGGTGGCCTTGTTCAACTATCGATAATCCATACACACTCTCCAACCAACAACTGTTCTTGAGGGAATGGGTTCATTCTGCTTATTCAAGATGGTAGTGATACCACCCTTCTTTGGTACGCATTGAACTAGACTCACCCATTCGCTACTAGCTATGGGATAGATGATTCCCGCGTCTAGCAACTTGATAACCTCTTTCATCACCACTTCCTTCATAGCTGGCATCAATCTTCTTTGCCCTTCAACCGAGCGCGCTCTTTCATCGTCTAGAATGATTTTGTGTTGGCAATAGGAAGGACTAATACCTTTTATGTCAGCAATAGTCCAACCAATCGCCTCTTTATTAGCTCTCAGTATGCGCAACAATTTGTCTTCTTGAGGACCTGTTAAAGTAGCTGAAACAATAACAGGTAGAGTGTTGTTAGTACCTAAATAAGCATACCTCAAGTGTGACGGAAGCGACTTTTCTTCTAGTTGTGGGGGAGATTCGATAGATTGTTTCTTTTTAGATACTATCTCCCTTGGCTCTCGGACTCGCTCATAGGCAAGATGCCTATGTTTGATATTTCCCGGAATTTAGAGCAGCTACAGTTTCGGTTAGTTCTTCCATCCATTCCGGTAAGTCAAGTGTTAGGGCTGCTTGCAAGAATCGTTAAAATTCATACAATCAAATGCTTCTTGCGTAGTCAAATCAAGTACATCCATTCGGAAACACTCCTCCGGAAGATCTGAAAACTTCATGGCCCTAAACACGTTGAACTTCACCTTCTCGTCTTGGATTCCCATGGTTAATTCTCTGTTTTCTACATCAATAACAGTACGCCCCGTGGCTAGGAATGGTCGACCCAAGATGATGGGGACATTCCTATCCGCGTCGTATTCAAGTATAACAAAATCAACGGGAAAAATTAAAGTACCTGCCTTGACGAGGACATCTTCTATTCGTCCTTCTGGATGAGCGAGGTATCTATCAGCCATTTGCAGGATCATGGAAGTAGGTTTTGCGTTTCCTATCTTCAGTTTTTCGAAAATTGACTTGGGCATCAAATTGATACTCGCACCCAAGTCACATAAAGCTTTCCTTTTCCACTCATTACCAATAGAACTAGGAATCGTAAAACTCCCAGGATCAAGTAGTTTAGTTGGCAACTTACTTTGGCATATAGCGCTGCATTCTTCTGGCAATCCTATCATCTAATTCTCACGGTATGTTATCTTGTTGGTAATGACTCTTTTCAGGAATTTAACATACTTTGGCACATCTCTGATATCATCTAAGAACAGAACATTAATATTGAGACCATGTACCATATTCAAGAACTTCTGATAGTCAGCCATGTCTCCTTTCTTCTGAACTCTTGAGGGGAAAGGTGGAGGAGGACGGGTTTATGTAATCTCTTTGGACTTTGGCTTTTCCGGAATCTTCTCCACTTCCATTACTTCCGGTCCATCTTCTTTCTCCACAACATCTTTTGCCAGTTTCTCTTTCACAATTGTTTATTTTTCTTTCATCACGGGAAAAGGAGGTGGTGGGAGCTTCTTACCACTTCTAAGTGTCACTGCATTACAATCTTCTCTTTGCTTGGGTTCTTCAGTGTCACTCGGTAATTGTCCTTGTTGATGTTGATTCAATTGTTTTAATATTTGAGCTAGCTGATTCTCTAACATTTTAAGTGTTGCGGCTGTAGATTGCTGATCTAGGCTAGTCTTCGTTTGCATGTTGATTAACGTCGTCAAGGTTTTCTGAACATCTAAAGCGCCTTCTTGAGGTTAAGCAGGTAAAGCTTCCTGATTCATGGTCTCGGTGTAAGCATCTTGAGGAGGTTGTCTCTGAGCTTGATTTCCGTAAGCTTGTCCACCTTGGTAGTTGTTCTGAGGTCTTGGTTGAAAGTTGTTACCTTGGGGACGCGGTTGATATGCATACGTTGGATTAGTGGCCCCATTTGGATTCGAATATTGGAAACCTGGATTGTTTCCATTCGGTTGATAACCTTGACCACTTGAATTATAATTTCCTTGGTTGGAAATAAACATTACGACTTCTGAATTGTTTTGACAATGCTCCCAATCATGATCTTGTGTACCGCAGTTAGAGCACCCATAAACTTCTTGTGTAACATTAACATCTGCTCTTATACCTACAAAACTTTTTGTAACAGCTAGAGTAAGCTGTTTCAATTGTTGCTCAAGTTTATTCTCCATGGTAGTGAATTTTTATTCAATGAGAGCACTATTTCTCTTCCACCTCGGATAGGTGTTCTCACGGTGTTCCAACCAATCTCATTCGTAACTGTTCTATTCAAAATAATCTTAGCATGGACTGGTTGTACCTGTAGAAATCCACCACCCCAAAGCAAGTCTAGATCCTTTCTTGAAGAGCCATCAAGTCCTCGGTAAAATATCTTCATCTGTTGAATATCTGTGAGGCCATGATCAAGGACGCTTTTTAAACAAATCTAAAATCTCTTCCAACTTCTACCCAAAGTTTCGTCTTGATCTTGTTTGAATGAAGTCAATTCGACTTGCGCGTCTAATCTCATATTCTTTGGGTAGTATCTGTCAAAGAACGCAGTTTGTAATGCATCCCATGTTGTAATTGCGCTGGGTTCGTGAGAATCATTCCATTCACTTGCTCCATCAATAACGAAATACCTAAAATTCGCAAAATACATCTGATCTCTTGTTACTCCTTGCGTAATATAGGCATCGTTGATTTGCATGAACTTCTGTACAACACGGATTGGATCTTCGCCAGGTGCTCCTCAGAATTTGCCATAACTCTGAAATTGAGATAGCATACCAGGATCGGGTCTGAATCTCTCGACATTAATATTTGCTGGGCCAATTCCGAGGGCAGGAGCTCGAAATGGAGCTTATTCAGGGCCATTGATGAACCACATATCATTGTTCTGAGGAGGTTGAACTTGTGGAACAAGAGGAACATGAGGGGGGTCGATTTCATGATCGTCAGCCATTGCCTCTCTTGCTAATTGCTCCTCTAACTCTTTTGCTTTAGCTTCTCTCTTTCTTTTATTTGCTTCTCGAACTAGGTTTTCGGGATTTGCAAGAATCACGATATCTCCAAGCATATACAAAACCTGTAAACCTGAGAAAGAAAGACAACCCAAAGGTAAAACTGAAAAATAAAAATAAAACTAAAATAATTAAACTACTAAAGATTAACACCGGGGTCACACGCTACCGTCCCCGGCAGCGGCGCCAAAAACTTGGTGGGTCCTAGGGTGTTAGAAAATAAAGTGATAAATAAAGAGGAACCACAAACTGCAAGTGTACAGTTTTCCCAATTAATATATGATAATCAAGTTCGTTCTCAGGGACGGATTAGGTTCAACCCAAATATTAATCAAGTAGTAAGAATAATTGCGTAACGGAAAAATAAAAGTTAGAATTTTTGTTTGTTTTTTTATGTAAATTAAAAGATGCAAATAATCTAAAGACTAAAAGTAAATAAACAGAAAAGAAATAAAGCAATTAAAAGTGACTAACTTCAGATAAGAGAGATACTTGAGTCTCGCAATGAATCCACTTAATCAATATAATCTATGCTATTTTTAAGGGTAGAATTGGAATTATAATATTAGTCGGGATTCTAATATCTCCTAGCCCCCTGTCGGGTGGACCAATGAGCTATCCTAAAGTACTATAAACACCTGTATGGTCGAATATGCCTCTTCGGATGATATGATTTTACCTCTTTGGCTATGTAACTAGTTAAACTTGTCGGTCAATAACGGACATTACACGGGTATTACCTAGATCTGTATTCAAACCCCCCTGTCGCATGATCACTTCGCCACTAAAGTGAAGTGCCCAAATACTAAAAGCTATTTCTAGTTGTGCTTAAAAGAAATAGTAATGAAAACAAAGTAATATCCAATATATAAAACTCAATTCAGTTTAAATCTAAACAATCCCAAATTCAAAACACAGATTAATTAATTAAGGTTCATCCCTTTAATGCGATTCTCAAGTATATGGAAATTTAGCTCATAATAAAATTAAAGACTAAAAATAAATAAAAGAAGTTCATGTTCAAATACAAAAGATAAATTAATAACCTAAAGGGTAGGATGACTGCTGATGGAAGAACATGATTCCTCCAGCACGAGCTTCTCTTTGCCTTCTTGCTCTGACTTGAAAACCTTAAGCCTCTTGTGTAATTCTCTGAAGTGTGTGAAAAGAGGAGGCTAAGGGGTGTATTTATAGGTGTTAGCAATCCCTAGGTCGAATTTACTTGGAGTAGAATACAAGTTAAGAACTCTTAAATTCGTAGCCCTAAAATCTAGGAAAGGTAAGATTCTGCTGCTGATTTGTTTTGGTCATATCTCATTCAATACTTATTCGTTTGACGCGTTCCAATATTCGAAACTGCTTGTTTTGGAAAGCTCTTTCCATTGGTGCTGACCACTCGCCCAAATTCCTAGCCAATCTTAAGTTATGCACTCGTCTTTGAAACGTGGCTGGAATTTCAAATTCATAAGGCAGCTTTATCTTTTCCTTCTTTGCATATATCCTTCCTTAATCTTCTTATTTCCATGTAAATATTCTTTCCTTTACTTCATTGACTTGACTTGGTCTCTAATTAATTACCACATATCTTTTTAAAGATTCACAATAAATAAATAATTAAACCGCATATGCTTTAAAAAGAATAAATCAATAATTCAACAAATAGAAATAGGAAAGTGTACTCTAAAAATAGAAACTCGATTAAAAGTACTTACTAATACACTAAAATACCCTAAGACTATAATTCTCACTTCTCCTTCTTGGATTGGTCTTTCATGAAATTCAAGAACCTACTAACTTTGCACTAAAAATAGTCAAATTAACGCACAAAAGCTCAGAAACTGCAAATAGTTAAATTCCAAGGGGAGAAAGTGCAATATGATCAAATACGCATAAAAGTCTATCAAATAAGTCATTTATTCACCTAAAAGGATGTCTCCAAAGGGCTAATAATAAGAACAAATAGGGAGACATCACTTATCTATTACTTGAAACGACCCGTACACTTGCCATCTGTGGATCCTTTTATTTATTGCTTAATTTTATCACACCCCAGGACCCACCAAATTTTTGGCGCCGCTGCCGGGAATTGCAGCGTGTGATTTTTGTGTTTAATTTTTAGTAGAGTTAATTGTTTTTATTTTACGCTTGTGTTGTTTTAGTCTCTTTTCAGGTTTTTCTTTATGTATGGAGAATTCTTGTTATCAGGTTCAAACTCCACCACAGTCCTGGTTGGATCATGCAAGACTCCTTTGAAAAATTATATACTTTCGAGAATTTGACACGAGGGAGTATTAGAGATCATGAGGAAAGGCGCAGGAAGTTGGAAGCTTACTCAATTGTTTCATCAACACTTCAATGGTCAATAATAGAAATAATGAGGCGAAAATCAATGCTACCACACCATTAGTTCAAGACATGCAACAACATCTAATTATGCAGCAAAGATAGATGCAACTCACATAAACAATTGAGAGGCTACAACAAGTACCATCTATGAAAATTGGACAAGATACAAATTTTGATGATGAGGCCATTCAAATTGATAGCGATGTTTGGTTTGATGTAGTTGAAGAGTTTAGCCTTCAAGAAGAGAAGGAATTAGAATCGCCACAAGTTGCAATTCGTGAACTAGAGATTCCAATGAGAAAAGAACTAACCACGCTAAGCATAGATGAGGTGACTATTGATAAGCAAGTTGATGATGAGTTTGAACCTTGTATAGATGATTTCTCAGCCATAGAAAACTTTATCGATTCGCGTTTAGAGGAATCAAATATTGAGTCTTTGGTTGAAAAAGAGACAAAAGAAAAATAAGAGGTTAGGATGGATTCTCCACCTAATACTCCATTGTTATCACCTCCAAATCCAATAAAGAGAGACATGTTAGAGGGTGATACAATATAAGAAGCATTTATAGAGGCGTTCAGCGAAGCTAGAATCAACGGTCAAATGATTGAGATGTTTGAAAATGGACTCATACCGCAACAAGTATTCACAGAAGTTATCTTAGAAATGAGTGAGGATGCGAGTGTAGAGATCGAAGAAGAACAAGCGGCCCTAATGATTGAAGAGAAGTCTGAAACATCGCTTGTTTTGGATGATGTCTCCTCATTTGTCATGAATTAATATTACGACGAGACATCATTTTTAGTGATTTAAAAGTCTTTCTAGTCGATTTTCTTGAGAAATACTACACTTTCCTATTTTTAGTCTTGATTAGTAAATTATTATTTTTAGAGCATATTGGGTTTAATTATTTATTTAGTGTGAAGATTTAAAGATAATTATGGAGATTAATTAGAGTCCAAGTTAGAGACTCAGAGAAATGGAAAGAAGATAAGCATGGAAATTGGATATAAGGAAAGAAAATCTAAAAATATGGAAAGAAGATAAGCATGAAAATTGGAGATAAGGAAAGAAAAGCTAAAAATATGGAAAAGGAAAAGCTGCCATAAATATGAATTTCACCACCTACGACTGCAAATCAGCTTATATCTCAAAACCGGTAAGGAATTTGGAAGAACGATCACGAGAAAAGTTAAAGATCTTTCTGAGACAATGAATTTTGACTACTCATATGCGTCAAACGGATAAGAATTGAAGCTGTTAGGACCAAAACAAAAACGGGTCTCATTTTATATATTAGGGTTACGAATTTGAGTTGGGCTAGGAGTCCACTATTTACATTCTCCTTCAAGAAAACGAATTATGGCTTCTATAAACCTATAAATACACCCTTATATCACTTGTAAATCATACTTGCCTCATAGTAATTAGTCCTTAGGGTTATTATCATCGTAATTACTGTAGAGAGCAAGATGAAGTCTTTTATTATTTCTTTTAGTTTATTTCCTTCAGGTATGAACTAATTTTCCTACAGCTTGGGTTTTGCATCATGTATAATCTATGAATTTTATTTTCTTTCTATCTAAGTTCCTTTGTGAATTATATGTTTTAATTTGATATTAGCTTCTTACCTATATATTTGTTTATGTGTTTTAAATTATTGTCTGTCCTAGAACTGATCACTTTAGGCTTTCTTAATAGTAGTTAGATGTTCACCTTAACTGGGTGTAGGGATGGCAGTGGTTATGATTTTAATCCGAAACCGACGGATTACCGAACCGAATAAAAACCGATTATGTAACTGTGGTTAAATCCGTTAGGGTTTGGTTTTAAAAAGTAAAACCGATGGTTAAAATTTTTAGGTTATGGTTCTAGATTAAAAAAACCCGAAAAACCGAAATCCGTTTTATATATATATATATAAATCAGATTTTATTTTACCTACTAAAGGCTAAAATCCATGTATTTTTATATTTTGAAGTCCATCTTTCTTATATTTTTTTGATGTTTTAATTACCAAAAGGCCAAAACTCTCAACCCAACCATAGATAAGGATGGAAACGGTTATTTTTTTGTTTAAAATCAAAATCGATGAAAATTTGAACCGATTAAAAATCGATTATGCAACCATGGATAAAACCGTTAGGTTATGGTTCTGAAAAATGCAACTGATAGTTAAATCCTTTAGATTAAAATTTTAGATAAAAATAAAACCTAATAACCAAAAACCCGTTTACTATCATCTATTTTTATATATTTTATTGTACTATAGATAAACAAATATTTTCATATCTCAAAACTAAAATCTGAATATTAGAATTAACAAAAAAAGTAACAAAAACGTTATCTAATTAAACATCAACATAATATTTTATATAGTGGATATTTGTCATGTATTTGTGATCTTGTTTCAATATTTTCAATATATTTAGAGAGTTATAGTTTGGCATGTCACAAGAGCGAGGCGAGCTTAGGAATTCTACTGCGAGAGGGACGCCTCGCGAGCCGGGTAATGGTTAAAATCCGAAAATCCGTTTAAAAAACCAAATCCGAATTATTCGGATATGGTTTTGAAAAGTAAATCCGATGGTTAAATCCGTTAGGGTTTGGTTTTTGATAAATTAAATGGATATGGACATGGTTTTGGATTTTTTTGCAATAATCCGATCCGTTGCCATCCCTAACTGGGTGTCTAATTATTGAAACACCACATAACGTCTAGTGTCGATATTGGTCTTGACAACACTAATTATAGCTAAATAGTCATTAGGGTATAATTAAACCACTATCATCATGTTTGGAATTAAATTGCTTAGGGCCTTGGTAGCGCTTGATAACCCTAGTTTAGGCTGCCTCATGATGTGCCCGTTGCCCCCTTAGTCGCTCTCCAGGTCTAAGGTATGGGAATTTAGAATCCTGACTAAGTATCCAAGAGCTAATTATCTCCCTTATTAACTAGAGTTTGATAGAAAGAATTAGAAGGATTAGTGCATACTAGCAAAACCTAAGCTATACTTCTCATCTCATATTTCTTATCTTTTAATTAGTGTCTTTTATTTTTCCTTAGTTTAATCATTAATCTCTCAATCTCTCAATCGCTCGTATTTATTTTTAGTCTTTTAATTAATTGCTACTTACTCGTTATTATTTACCCATTCGTAAAACACACTAAGTCCCTGAGAACGAATTCAACTTATCATTAAAACTTGTATACGTCCTGTAATACTTGCAGTACCGTGCTTGTCTAGGGTGCTTTAGTGCATTGTTTTCAGCGTTTATATATCTTATTATTATAACACCCTAGGCGACACCAAGTTTTTGGCGCCGCTGCCGGGGACTTGTGTCTCGTTAGCGTGTGGGCTATCTATTTCGAGTAGTAGTTATTAGTTAATTTTTATTTTTCAGTATTTAGTTTTTATTTTTCCGGGTTTACGCTTGTGGTTTGCTTTAGTCTTTTTCAGGTTTTAACCGTGCATAATTCTTGGCCTCCGTTACTGGAGCCTGAGAGGAGCTTCAGAGGTTATAACAAATGTCTTTGCGAGGAAAGAGCCTTAAGAATAGCTATGGAAGACGTACGAGATGAAGTAGATCCACCCTTAGATCTGAGAGTCCTAGGTCCTTTAGAACATTTACAGCCACCACAAGGAAGAGGTAACGGGAACAACAATGTTAATCAGAACCGAGTTGAACAAGACCTCCCAGGCTTGGGAGTACCTTTTCATGTTCAACCGATAGTTTACCGTCCTCCGGATATCCAAAACATCAAATTCAGGCCCGATCCGGTATGCTCAGTCAGTTTTAAAGTTTTGGACTCTACAGTGGTACATCAATTCAAGATCCGGTAAGAGCGATTCAGAAGTTTATGCAGATTTGTGATGCTTATGTTACTCCAGGCATTACACGCGAGCAACTGTATTGTCATATGTTTTCGTTCTTTCTGACCGGTAGAGCTGGTGAGTGGCTAGATAGGCAACCACCAGGGACAATTAATTCATGGACAGAACTTCAAGCTGCTTTCTTTAACCATTTTTATCCGAAGAGTATGAGACTCAAAGACCAAAGCGAGCTTGCAAAGTTTTGTCAAGAAGATGGATAAGAAGTAGGAGAAGCATGGACAGGTTTCAACAGAATTTAGCTAGATGTCCACTCCATGGTTATACCCCCTCTCAACAGTTAGCTATATTCTATGAAGGTATCAACAGAGAGAGAGAGTAGATTGAAGGTGGATAATCTTGGGAAAGGGAATTTCGTGTCCGTGGAACCTGCTGAGGCTACAGAGGTTTTAGAAAATTGCATTGAACAAGAAAGGAGTTGGCCATCTTTGCAAACTCCTGTAACAAAAACCCAAGGTACGCTTCGATTAGACGCAGAAACTGCAAACTTAGCTCAACTATCCGCATTAGAGAATCAAATCAAAGAACTTAAGCTTGAGATGCAGAGAAATTTAGCCGCAGCAAATGTAGTGCAAGAAGCACAAAGTTGTCCACATTGTGGGGCAATGAATCATACATGGTAAGAGTGGGAAGGAAATCCACAATCTGTTTATTTCACATCCAACCGAGGAGGTTATCAATTTGGTATTAGGAATCATCCGGGTATGCAGTATTCAAATCCACATGGGGCCGCAAATCCTGGTCATTATCAACCACGTCCCCAGAATAACTCTTTCCAACCAAGAGGTCAGTATCAAAATCAATATCAGAATACACCTGCTCCCCCCACAACAACCTGTTCAAGATGCCTATACCGATTCATTAGCTCAGAAAGCTTTACCACAATATCCTCAAGAGGGAGCTGTGGATAATCAACAATTGACACAGTGTATGGATCTTATGACCACTAATATGCATTCCCAGAGCGAGAAGTTACGAGAAAAAGAAGCTTCAATTTAGATTTTAGGTACTCAAGTTGAACAAATGAACAAACTTCTAACAAGCATAATGGAACAAAAATAATTGAAGGCTATCAAAGAAGGTGATGACAATGTTGGGTTCGAAGCTTGTAAGGAAATCTGCCTTGAGATTGAAGAAAAGAAGGAAGTACCACATGCTGCCGTTAGTACCGTGGAGGTTCCAAGTACCAAAGAAGAACCAACCAACTCTAGCCCCGTGGACTCTAACTGTTCAGAGAGTGATGTGGAGGAAGATTCAGAAAAATCTGAATTTATACAGCTTCTGAAGGATATGCAAGAAGAAATTAGATCGGTAATGGAGTTTCAAGCTGAGCTGACTAAAGAGAAAGAGGAAGAAGCCTCAAAGGAGGAACCAAGAATTGAAGTTGAAGTTGCACCTGCTGTGCAAGAAGAGAAAGATGAAGAGAAGGTGGAATCGCCACCAGTTATTCAAACAGTGTCATCAACTATTCCTGATACAAATCCGAAAGGTAACACTGAACTCAAGACATTTGTAGAGGCGTACACTCCTGAACATATTAACGCCCAAATGCTTGAGATTGCGAAGAAAGGTCTTACACCGCAACCAGTTTTTATGCAAGTTATTCCTGAGAAAGAAGCGAGTGTAGAAGCCAAGAGAGAGAACTTGAGAGTCTCAAGAAGAAGTGAAAGAGAGTTACCATTAAAGCTCAAAGATCCGGGAAGCTTTAATCTTCCTATTCAAATAAATGGTATGCTCAAGGTGAAAGCTATGTACGATATGGGTTCAGGTGTGAATCTTATCCCTAAGTCCGTGTTCGAGAGACTTGGACTTCAGAAATCAGAGAAAGCTCCAGTGAAGTTGCAGTTTCCTGACAACTCAGTTACCAAGACATGGGGAACAGTGGAGGACGTCCTAGTCCGAGCAGGTAGTATTGCCATCCCTACTGAATTTGTTATACTTGAGTTTGATGCAGATAAGCAGGTTCCAATCATACTTGGACGGCCTTTCATGGCCACAAGTCAAAGTGTCATCAACTTCCAAGAAGGGACCATCACCCTTCATTCTAAGAACGTATCCGAGACATTCTATGTCTTGGGTAAGAAACCCAGGAAGTTAGATCCCATCGTTCCTGTCATCCACATCCTTTCACATCACAAAGTCCCTACTGAGAAAATCCATGTAAAACCTGTGGATACTGAGCCAAACATTGAGTTTGGGGTCGGTCATGAAGTTCTATGGAAAGCTCACAAACGTGAAAATAGGCCACGAAGTTACAAGGACTCGTGGATGTGACCATTCATCGTCACTAAGGTTGTTTCAACTAAGGTGATAGAAATCCGACCCAAGAAGGGGATCAAGCGCAGATTAGTTGACGTGCATAGCCTAATTCGCTGTTGGGGAGGCTATATTCGCAAATCTTGATAGAGGTAATGCGTCTAACTTTAAAAGACGTAAAATAAAAGTGTTGTACGGGAGACAACCCGCAATTTTTTATAATGTTTTTATGCTTTTAATTTGTGTTTAGTTTAGTTGTTTTTAGTTGATATTGCATATTTGAGAAAGGTATTAGTATTTTTGATGTTTAGGTGTTAGAGAAATTGAGTTTTGGGAGGAAAAACGAAATTTTTTGGAATATTCAGACAGCCCCACCGGCATGCCGGCGGGCAGAAAACCCGAGCCCACGGGTCAGGCCACGTGTTCAAGACAGAAGGTTGGAAATCGAGAGAGGCCAACACCGGTATGCCGGGCGATATCTCTGGTATGCCGACCAGGTCGAAACCCGTGCCCACGGGTGTCGGCACATGTACAAGACATAAACATTAAAATTCGAACATCAGCAGCACCGACATGCCGATCGATATCGCCGGTATGCCGGTCAGAAGAAAAACCCGTGCCCACGTGTCTAGGCCTCGGGTATTTTGACGTTGATGTCTCCTCATTTGTGATAGATTTATGTTAGTATGAGACATCATTTTAAGTGATTTAGAAGTCAATAATGTCGATTTTCTTGAGTTTTAGTGCACTTTCCTATTTTGAGTCTTGATTTGTAGAATTATTGTTTTTAGAGCATATTGGGTTTAATTGTTTATTTAGTGTGTAGCTTTAAAGATAATTATGGAGCTTAATTAGAGTCCAAGTCAAAGATAACAACTTATGGAAAGAGATTTGCATGGTAATTGGAGATAAGGAAACAATTGCTATAAAGATGGAAAATGAAAAGCTGCCTAAATCTGGGATTCTGCATAAAGATAGGCGTTTTTACCTAAGAAATAGGCCGAATCTGATGATTTCCTTCTATAGGGTCTAGATAATTCTGTTACGATTCTTTTGGTATCTTGTGGAGCAAAATCCGACCAATAACGAAGAAGATACACTCAAAACAACGCAACAGTGTTTATCTTTATTTCCATACGAATTTGAGTTGGGCTAGGAGTCCATTACCTTAACTCTTCCTCAAGAAAACGAATTAGGTCTTCTAAACACCTATAAATACACCCTTATATCACTTGTAAGTCATCCTTGCCTCATAGTAATTAGTTCTTAAGGTTTTATTCTTCCAGTTTATTGTAGAGAGCATGATGATGTCTTTTGTAATTTCTTTTAGTTTATTTCCTTCAGGTATGAACTAAACTCCCCATAGTTTGGGTTTTGCATATGTATAATCTATGAATTCTAATTCTTCTATCTAAGTTTCTTTGGGAATTATATGTTTTAATATGATATTAGCTTCTTACTTTATATTTGTTTATGTGTTTTGATTTAATGTCTTTCCTAGAACTGATCACTTTAGGATTGTTTTAAGAGTAGTTAGATGGTCTCCTTGACAGGGTGTTTAACTATTGAACTGCCACATAATGTCTAGTGTCGATAGCAGTTCTGACAAAACATACTTTTAACTAGATAGTCATTAGGGTTTGTTTTAACCACCGTATCACCAAGATTGCAGTATTTGCTTAGGGCCTTAGTGGCGTTTGATAACCCTATTTGAAATCACTTCTTGGTTGTGACGTAGCCCCCTTAGTCGCTCTCAAGGTCTAAGATCGGGGAATTTAGAATCCTGACTAAGTATTACCAAGAGCTAATATTCTCCCTTATTAACTAGATTTATAGATAGAATTAGAAGGATTAGTGCATACTAGGAAAACCTAAGCTATACTTCTCATCTCATATTCTTAATCTTTTACTTTATTGTCTTTATTTTCCTAGTTTTAATTGCTATTTTCGAATTCCTATTTGCTTTTATTTACTGTCTTCTAGTTATTTACTTTTACTCGTAATCTGTTCCTACGCGATTAACACACTTAAGTCCCTGAGAACGAACTCTACTTATCATTAAAACTTGCATACGTCCTGTAATACTTGCAGTACTGTGCCTGTCTAGGGTGAGAGTGCATAGTTTTCCATACTTAAATTGATCTTATTTTTATCACACCCTAGGCGACACCAAGTTTTTGGCGCCGCTGCCGGGGACTTGTGTCTCGTTAGCGTGTGGGTTATCTATTTCGAGTTTTAGTTTTTAATTAGTTTTACTTTTCAGTTTTTAGTTTAGTTTTTATTTTTCCAGATTTACGCTTGGGTTTGCTTTAGTCTTTTTCAGGTTTCACAGTGTTTAATTCTTGGCCTCCCTTATCGGAGCCTGAGAGGAGCTTCAAACCTTACAACAAACGAGTTCGTGAGGAAAGAACCTTGAGAAGAGTTATGGCATCCCAACGAGATCCACCAGTTGGAGGAGGATTGCAACAAGATCCACCACTTGGACCACCACTCGGTGGAGTGCAGAATAACCAACAAGGTGGACAACAACAAGAGCTACCACTTGGTCGACCAGAAGGAGTACAACTACCAGCAGGAGGAGGTAATGGGAATAATCTTAATAATCAACAGAACCGAGTTGAGCAAGATCTGCCTGGCCTTAATGTACCATTCCATGTTCAACCAATCGGTTACCGCCCTCCTGAGATTCCGAATATCAAATTCAGACACGATCCGGGTATGCTCAGTCAATTTCAAAGTTTCGGACTCTATACTGGTACAGCTATTCAAGATCCGGTAAAAGCGATTCAGAAGTTCATGCAGATTTGTGATGCCTACATTACTCCTGGCATTACACGCGAGCAACTGTATTGTTATATGTTTTCGTTTTTCTTGACCGGAAGAGCTAGCGATTGGCTAGAGAGACAGCCAGATGGAACCATTCACTCTTGGAGAGAACTTCAAGCCGCATTCTTTAACCGATTTTATCCGAAGAGCATGAGACTTAAAGATCAAACCGAGCTTGCAAGATTCTGCCAAGAGGAGGGAGAAACAGTGGGAGAAGCATGGACAAGGTTTCAACAAAAATTAACTAGATGTCCACTCCATGGTTATACACCTGCTCTACAACTTGCTATGTTCTACGAAGGTCTTAATGATAAAGGTAGAGAGAAGGTGGATAACATCGGAAAGTGTAATTTTGTGTCCATGAATCATAATGAAGCTTTTGAGGTGTTAGAGAATATTATGGAACAAGAAAGAAGTTGGCCCTCAACGCGAGCTTCTGCAGCAAAGACCCGAGGAACGCTTCGTTTAGATGCAGAAACTGCGAACTCAGCTCAAATATCCTCATTAGAAAATCAAATCAAGGAGCTGAGAATCGCGATGGAGAAGAATTTAGCCGCCACAAAGGTAGTACAAGAAGCACAAGGTTGTCAACAATGTGGAGTTGACGATCATGTATGGGAAGAGTGCGAAACAAATCCGCAATCTGTTTACTTCATATCCAACCGATGGGGCAATCGCAACCATCCGGGTATGCAGTATTCAAATCCACAAGGGACCGCTAATCCTAGTCAATATCAACAGCGTCCCCAGAACAACTCTTACCAACAGAGAGGTCAGTACCAAAACCAATATCAAAATAGACATGCTCCTCCACAACAACCTGCTCAAGACGCCTATACCGATTCATTAGAGCAGAAAGCTTTACCTCAGTATCCGCAAGAAGGATCTATGGACAATACACAGATAGTACAAGCTCTAGACCGTTTGAACACAACTATAAACGCTCAAGAAGAGAAGGTTAGAGGACACGATGCCATACTTCAAATGCTAACTACTCAAGTGACACAGTTAAACAAAGTGTTAACAAGTGTTGTAGAACAAAAAGAAGTAAAGGCAATCGAAGGAGGTGAAAACAAGGATGAGTTCGAAGCTTGCAAGGCTATATGCCTTGAAATCGAAAAAGCGAAAGAGGAAGCACCACATGCTGCCATTAGTGCCGTGGATGTTCCCAGTATTGAAGAAGAACCAACCGAGTCTAGCCCCGAGGAATCTGACTGTTCTGAAGTTTATGATCAAGGGAAAGACGAGTTCTTAGAGTTACTGAGGAAGGTGCAAGAGGAGATTCGATCGGTAGTGGAATACGCAGCTGAGTTGGCTAAAGAGAAAGAGGAAGAAGCCTCAAAGGAGGAATCGAAAGATACCTGCTGTGCTAGAAGAGAAAGAAGAAGAGAAGGTGGAATAACCACCTAGTGTTCAACCAGTGTCATCAACTATTCCTGATACAAATCCTAAAGATGACACTGTTCTCAAGACATTTGTAGAGGCGTACCAACCTGAAAATATCAACGCCCAAATGCTTGAGATTGCAAAGAGAGGACTTACACTGCAACAAGTTTATACGCAAATTAATCCTGAGAAAGAGGCGAGTGTAGAGATCCCGAGAGAGAACCTGAGGGTTTCGAGAAGAAGAGAGAAAGAGCTGCCTACCAAGCTTAAAGATCCGGGAAGTTTTAACCTTCCTATTCAATTACATGGTATGCTCAAGGTGAAAGCTATGTACGATGTGGGTTCTGGTGTGAATCTTATGCCTAAGTCCGTGTTCGAAAGACTTGGACTTCAGAAATCAGAGAAGACTCCAGTGAAGTTGCAGTTTGCTGACAACTCAGTTAAAAGGACATGGGGAACAGTGGAGGACGTCTTAGTCCGTGCAGGTAATATCGCCATCCCTACTGACTTTGTTATTCTTGAGTTTGATGCAGATAAGCAGGTTCCGATCATCCTTGGACGGCCCTTCATGGCCACAAGTCAAAGTGTGATCAACTTCCAAGATGGGACCATCACCCTTCATGCTAAAAATATATCCGAGACCTTATATGTCTTGGGTAAGAAACCGAGGAAGTTGGATCCCACCGTGCCTATCATCTACAGTCTTTCACATCATAAAGTCCCTCCTGAGGAGATCCACTTAAAACCTGTGGATACTGAGCCAAACACTGAGTTTGGGGTTGGCCATGAAGTCCTATGGAAAGCCCACAAACGCGAGAACAGGACACGAAGTTTCAAAGACTCGTGGATGGGACCATTCATTGTCACTAAGGTTGTTTTAGCCAAGGTGATAGAAATTCGCCCCAAAACTGGGGTCAAGCGCAGATTAGTTGACGTTCATAGCCTTACTCGTTGTTGGGGAGGCTATATTCGCAAAACTTGACAGAGGTAACACGTCTAACTTTGAAAGACGTAAAACAAAAGTGCTGTACGGGAGACAACCCATAGTTTTTTTATGTTTTCATGTCTTTTACGTTTTTAGTTTAAGTTTATTTTAGTTGTTTTTAGTTGATAATGCATATTTGAGGAAGGTATTAGTGTTTTTGGTGTGTAGGAATCGGAGAAATCGAGTTAGGGGACGCGAGGAAAATTTTTGGAGCAAAGGAATGCACCCCGCGGACTACTCCCACGGACTACCCCATGGTCCGTGCCCTGGTCCGCGTGGTCAAACCCCGTACCACGGGTTGCACCGCGGGTTTGATCCAGAAACAAGAAAAAATTCACCGCGGACTACCCCCCTGCACCGCACCATGGTCCGCGCCCCAAAAACGCGTGCCACGGGGTAGGTGCCACGAGTATTTTGACGGAGTTAGCTACAGATGCCGCGGAGTACCCTCCGGTACACCGGACCCTAGTCCGCGAGTCAAAAACACGTTCCACGGGGTCCTACCACGGGTCCAATCCAGTGAGCAAAAATTTTCGAGCATCAGATGTCGCGGACTACCCTGCGGTGCACCCCATGGTCCGCAGGGGTAGTCCGCAGCACCGCCAGAGAGAGAAACCTACGGGATTGAGTTATAAAGGAGGTATAAAGCTTATTATTCCGAATTTATTAAACCTTAACCCTCCTTTTCTTCTCCAAAACTCTCCTAACTCCATTAAAGCTCATCAAAACCTTCACCAATCACCAAAACACTACCCAATCATCAAGAAAAACACATCAAACCTTCTCTCCACATCATTACAAGAGAGAATCAAATACCCAATCATCACCAAATCCATTCAAATTGAAGAATCAAAGAGCCAAATTTTCAAAATTCATCCTATAATTTCTTATATCCAAGCCAACCCATTACAAATCCACCTCACCCACATAGAGATTAATCATCAATTCATATTTCCTAAGCCAAATCAATCTTGTTCAACCATTAATTCAAGAGTTTAAATTTCAAAGGGTTGCTAAAGCTTTGAGTTGGGGGTTAATTGAGGATGACTAATAGAACAACAATATTAGCTAAAAGAGGGAGGTGAAAAGCAAGAAGGGATTGGATTTAAACAAGAAGAAATCAATTGACAAAGGTGCTAGTTCTAAATCAAAGGGTAAAAATAAAGTGAAGAGTGGGAAACCTTCATATGATAGTAATGGTAAAAAGCTTTATTATTATGCAAAGGATAGAACACAACCTCAACAAGATCTTATACCTATAGAGAAAGTGGATACTTCAAAGTCCTTGAAGATTTCTGCAGAGAAACAATTAAAAGAACTACCTTTTGCTTATGAGAAAGTATTCAAGGAAGAAATTAGAGATGGAGAATACAAGAGATTCTTAGAACTTGGTGAGAAATTGGGTTGGTCTACGTTCATGGTAAGACGTTCTGAATTATGTCCTGAATTAGTTTTGGAGTTCTATTTAGGCCTCTTTAGCCGAGATAGTGATGGTGTTCCGATTAGAGGAAAGATAGTTCCTTTCACAGTTGAGGAGATTAGGAACCACTTCAAGTTTAAGAAACTAAAAGGTTTTTGCAAATTTGAAGAAGCAGTTGCTAAGCGAAAAATCTTTGATGAGGAATTACTTTTTGAGCATGTATTAAACAAAGAGAAAGTGCAATCACATAAGGGAGAATTGAAGGCACCTTGGCCTTACAAATATCTTCAAGCAGATGCGAGAATTTGGCACAATTTTCTTATTCCTAATGTCTTTGGAAACACACGAACTTTGGATGTGACTATGAAGAACGCTCTACTATTGGACTGTATTTTGAGAGGAGAAGAAGTTGATGTGGCACAGTTGATCTATGAGTTGGGTTGGAATACCGTGAGAGCACCTATCCGAGGTATAGGTTATAGAGAAAGTAGTGCTGGAATTGATAAGAAATTCTCTTCATTAGAGAACAAATTAGAAAACACACTTGAGCAGCAACTGAAACATCTTACCTTAGCTGCTAAAGAAGGGTTTTCAGGTAGAAGAGCAGATGTTAATGTTACACAAGAAGTATATGGTTGTTCAAACTGTGGTATACAAGATCATGATTAGGAGCATTGTTAAAGTAATCCGGTATCTGTGATGTTTGTGTCCAACCGAGGGAACTTTAATTCAGGTGGTCAAGGTTATCAACCAAATAGAAACCATATGCGTTTTCAGTATTTGAATCCAAATGGGGCCGCAAATCAAATTATGCATATCAACTGCGTCCCCAAGGTAATAACTATCAACAAAGACCACAAAACAACTACAAGGGGGGACAAAATTACGGAAATCAAGCTCAGAGACAACCTCCTCAAGACACCTATACCGATACTATGAATCATAAAGCTCTACCTGTTCAACCTCAAGAAGGTGCGTTAGATGTTCAACAAACCCTATAGACACTAATCAACCTTCAAACGAAAACGCAACAAGATCAACAATCTTCTTCCGCAACCCTTAAAATGTTAGAAAATCAGATGGCCCAGATGGTAAAACAGTTGAATCAGCGTCCACAAGGGCAACTCCCAAGTGAAACTGAAGATCTGAAATAGAGAAAAGATTGTAATGCTATAGCGCTCAGAGGTGGTAAGAAGTTACCACCACCTCCTTTTCGCGTTATGAAAGAAAAAGAAACAACTATGAAGGAGAAAACGTTGAAAGATGTGGTGGAAAAAGAAAGCAAACCAGAGGTAGAAGAGGTGGAAGTGGAGAAGATTCCGGAAGAACCAAAGAAGAAAGATGTTATAGAAACCCGTCCTCCTCCACCTTTCCCCTCAAGAGTTCAGAATAAAAGAGATATGGCTGACTATAAGAAATTCATGAATTTGGTAAGGGGTCTTAACATTAATATACAATTCTTAGATACTATTAGAGATGTGTCGATATACGTTAAATTTCTAAAGAGATCCATCACCAACAAAATGTCATACCTTGAGAATGAGATAATAGGGTTGCCAGAAGAGTGTAGAGCCTTATGCCAGAGTAAGTTGCCACCTAAACTACTTGATCCTGGGAGTTTTACGATTCCGATTTCTATTGGTAATTAGTGGCAAGGTAAAGCTTTGTGTGATTTGGGTGCGAGTATTAATCTCATGCCCAAATCAATTTTTGAGAAGTTATAGATAGGAAACGCAAGACCGAACTCTATGGTCTTGAAAATGGCTGACAGATCCCTCACACTCCCAGAGGGACGAATAGAATATGTCCTCGTCAAGGCAGGTACTTTAATTTTTTCCGTTGATTTTGTTATACTTGAATAAGACGCGGATAGGAATATCCCCATTATTTTGGGAAGACAATTTCTAGCCACATGGAGTACTCTTATTGATCTAGAAAATGGGGAATTAACTTGGCAAATCCAAGACGAGGAGGTAAATTTCAATGTGTTTAGGGCAATGAAGATTCCGGACTCCCAGGAGGAATGATTCCGGCTGGATGCAATTGACCAAGCCACGCATGAGGTATTTGACGATTTTAATTTTGATGATGTCTTGCAGGCAGCCCTAACACTTGACTTAGCTGAGTTAATGAATGAACTTGCCGAAACAGTAGTAGCTCTGAATTCTAGAAATCCAAATCATAGGCGTCTAGCCTATGAACTGGTGAGAGAACCGGGGAAGATAAAACCTAAAAAGAAACCGTCAATTGAATCTCCCCTCAACTAGAAGAGAAGCCGCTTCTGCCACACTTGAGGTATGCTTATTCAGGTACTAAAAACACTTTACATGTTACTGTTTCGGCTACTTTAACAGGTCCTCAGGAAGACAAACTGTTGCATATACTGAGAGCTAATAAAGAGGCGATTGGTTGTACTATTGCTGACATCAAAGGTATTAGTCCTTTCTATTTCCAACACAAAATTACTTTGGAAGATGACAATGCACGCTCATTTGAAGGGAAAATGAGATTGATGCCAGCTATGAAGGAAGTGGCGAAGAAAGAAGTCATCAAATTACTAGATGCGGGAATTATTTATCCCTTAGCTAGTAGCGAGTGGGTGAGTCTGGTTCAATGCGTACCAAAGAAGGGTGGTATCATTACTGTCCTGAATGCTCAGAACGAAGCCAGACTCTCAAGAACTGTTGTTGGTTGGAGAGTGTGTATGGACTACCGTAAGTTGAACAAGACCACCAAAAAAGTCATTTTCCCCTCCCTTTGATAGATCAGATGTTAGATAAATTGGCTGGAAGAGAGTACTATTGTTTTCTTGATGGGTACTCCAGATACAATCAGATTTATGTAGACCCTGTAGATCAGCACAAGACAACCTTTACATGTTCTTTTGGTACTTTTGCTTTCCGAAGGATGCCATTTGGGTTATGTAACACACATGCTACTTTCCAGAGATGCATGATGGAAATCTTTTGGGACATGATCGATAATTTCCTTGAGGTATTTATGGATGACTTTTCTGTGTTTGGTGATAAATTTGATGAGTGTTTACAGAATTTAGAAAAGTTGTTAATTAGATGCAAGGAAACTGATTTGGTTTTAAACTGGGAGAAGTGTCACTTCATGGTTCGTGAGGGTATAGTGTTGTGACACAAGGTTTCGAGTTCAGGTTTAGAAGTAGATCGTGCAAAGATTGAGGTAATTAAGACTCTTCCCCCTCTAATTTCAGTGAAAGGGCCAAGAAGCTTTCTTGGTCATGCTGGTTTTTTTCGCCATTTCAGTAAGGATGTCTCTAAGATTGCTAAGCCACTGTGTAACTTACTTGAGAAGGACGCCAAATTCCTTTTTGATGAAGCTTTCATGGTGGCATCAAAGAAATCAAGGAGAAACTTATATCTGCACCTATTGTGTTAGCTCTTGATTGGAAGATTCAGTTTGAAGTTATGTGTGATGCTAGTGATCTTGCGATGGGTGCTGTATTGGGTAAGAGGAAATCTAAGGTATTACATTCTATATAATGTGCTAGTAAGACCTTCACGAGTGCTCAGATTAATTATACCATGACGGAGAAGGAATTATTAGTTGTTGTGTATGCATTTGACAAGTTTTGTTCCTATCTACTTAGGGAGAAAATTGTTGTGTACACGGATCATTCTGCTATCAAATACCTCATGGAAAAGAAAGATGCAAAGACGTGTTTGATTAGATGGGTATTATTGTTACAAGAATTTGATTTAGAAGTCCGAGATCGAAAGGGTTGTGATAATCAAGTTATAGATCATTTATCGCGTCTTGAATGTTCTGAGTTTAATAGTGGAACAGAGTTGGTCAAAGAAGAGTTTCCGGGTGAGAGTTTATTTTCTATATACGCAATTAATACTCCTCGGTATGCAGACATAAATAATATTATTGTGAGTGGTCTTTTCCTGAAGGAGCTACCTCACAATAAAGAAAGAGACTGATTCATCGTGCAAAGCAGTTCTTTTAGGAGGATCTTTTCCTCTACAAAACATGTAGTGATCAGATAGTGAGAAGATGCATACCTGAAGGTGAAGTCTATGCAGTAGTTGCTAGTTGTCATGATTCACCCTATTGAGGACATTTCAAGGGTGATTGTACAGCTCCAAAGGTACTTTAATCTAGTTTTCATTGGCCTACTTTACATAAAGACTGTCATAAATATGTCAAGAAATGTCACAAATGCCAATTTACTAGTAATATATCTAAGAGAGATGATGCCACGTAATAACATTCTTGAAGTTAAAATATTTAATGTTTGGGGTATTGATTTCATGGGTCCCTTCTTACCATCCAATGGAAATTAGTACATCCTGTTAGCTGTTGATTACGTGTCTAAATAAATAGAGGCTGTAGCTCTACCAACGAATGATTCGCGAGTGGTGATTAAGTTCTTGAAATCACACATCTTCACTAGACATGGTACGCCTAGAGTTATTATTAGTGATGGAGGTTCCCATTTTGTTAACAGATACTTGAAGAAGGCGGTTTTAGAGAAGTATGGGGTGAGACATCGTGTATCTATTGCTTATCATACACAAGAAAATGGTCAAGCTGAGGTTTCTAATCGAGAAATCAAATCCATTTTAGAGAAAATTGTTGGTTCCACATGCAAAGATTGGTTAGTGAAATTAGATGATGTGGTGTGGGCAAATCATACTGCATTTAAAACACCAGTTGGTGAATTTCCATATCGCATGGTGTATGGTAAGGCTTGTCACTTACCTCTTGAACTTGAATTAGGTTCTTATTGGGCGATAGCGGAGATGAACATGGATCCTACTTTAGCCGGTTAGAATCGTATGATGAAATTAAATGAATTTGATGAGTTCCGATTTCATGCCTATGAGAATGCTAAACTTTATAAAGAAAAGACTAAGAAATGGCATGATAATTGCATTCGTGAAAAGGAGTTTAAGGGTGGACAAATGGTCCTCAAGTATAACTCCAAGTTTCAGTAATTATCCGGGTAAGTTGAGATCGAAATGGTCTGGTCCCTTTGTAGTGACCAAGGTCACACCTCATGGAGCTATAGAGATTGAGAACCCTGCTGAACAACACACCTTTATGGTGAATGTTCATCGCCTAAAGATTTATCATGTAGGCGAGGATACTAGTCACATGGTGGATCCATAGCCTGGGGAGGTCATGTACCTCCTTGAAGCTGAATAGATGCGAGAGGTAACCCGCCGAGCTTAACGACATTAAACAAAAACCATTTCACTTGTATACTAGTTTATTTCGTTCATGTCTTTTCAATTCCTAGTGTAAAATAGAGTAATTTATGTTTATTAGTGTATAATTTTAAAGAAATGAGAAAGGTGGAGTGTTTTTGATGATTTCAGGTATTTAAATCTTTGAGTTTGGGATTAGCAGGTGTAAGATGTTGTGTTTTGCGTCTATTTTTTTTTACATGGGTTCCGAGCTAGCTTGCACGCACCCGACTAATCCCACGGAGATATACATGCCTCCCCATATATATTCTCATGGTAAATCAGAACTAGGTTGCCCATGTTCAGGGAGGGGTTCGAGCCTTGTACCAAATAGGTTTTGCGTCTATTTGGTCTAAAGTTGATCACTCGCACCAGCTAGACGGTTATATCACTGGTAAGCCGACCAACGAGGATCATCACAGCGCAAACATTCTGTTGGTTGACCAAGTAAACACAACTTCATATTGCGTCATCGAAAAAGTGAGTCGAGCGACCGACTAGCCTGTCCCAGGACCGGTATGCCGGTCAAACCGTCTTGCTACAACGCCAACTCCCTATTCGCGAGGCCCTTAAACGTAACTACACATTGCGTCATCGAGAATTTGACACTCGCGAACGCCAAGCCAGTCAACTCTTAGGAATGAGATATGATACACACAACTTCAAAGTGCGTCGCTGAGAAATTGAAGAGAAATTGGCGAGAACTCGCGCCGGCTAGCCGGTCATCTCACCGGTATGCCAGTGCGCCTGCCGACATTGAAACCCTAGCCATTATATTACCAATTCCTCTTCTCTTTAACAAAGCCTCACACACAAGACACCATTATTGGCGAACCACAGCTCATTAAGTACCTACAAAACACCATTAAATCACCCAAACATCACAAATCCTTCCCTCTAATCCACTCCTAACACACAATAAACATCAAAATCTTTCAAAAACACCAAGAAATCTTCACTTTAATCCTAAATCCTTTTTCATCAAAGCTTAAATCTTACTCATTAAACTCTCCTAATCCATCTTATAATCATTACTCATCTCATTTAACACCATAAACTTTCTTTATTAATCCTAAAAACATCAAACTTCAAAACTTTTCTCTAGTTTTTTTAATTTTTGAAGTTTTGAGTTTGGGGTTCATTGAGATGACAAACAGAACCGATTCCTTGTGCTACAATCGAAGGCCAAGAGGTAACCCTAAAACTAGAAATAATCTTGGGACTACTGGATGTCTCCCTATTTGTGATAAATTAATATAGGTTGGAGATATCATTTTAGGTTTTTATTGTAAATTAATAATTGATTTATATTTATATTTTAGTATTCTCCTATTTCTTGTCTTGATTTGAGGAATTATTATTTTTAGAACATATTTGGTTTAATTTGTTTATTAATGTGAAGGTTTAAAGATATATGAAAATTAATTATATGTCAAATCAATTCTCAAGATATAAATGAAAGAAGTTATGGATGAAAATTGGAGATAAAAGGAAGTAGAGATTAAATAGGAAAGGAAAGGTTGCCAAGTAAATCTGAAATTCTATATCTACGTCCACTAAAGTGATTATAAATTAAAATAGGTTGGGAATTGGAGGAGCTATCAAAAATATAAGTGTATATCTTTTCGACTCGGTCGTTTTGATATAAAGTAGGGGAAAATTGGAGCAATATTGAAAAAGTTACGACCAAAACAAGAAGCAGCAGTTTTTCCCGTTTCCTATAATTTAGAAAACAAATTTGATTTGGAAAAGAAGTCCAATTGCTTGCCTTCTACTCCATGAAACCGAACTAGGTCTTCTTAAACACCTATAAATACACCCTTTAACTATTGTAAATATGTCCTTGCTCAATTCTAAACCTTAGTCAAATCCTTAGTCATTCAAGAGAAGCAGGTTGACAGTGTCAACTTTATTTTAGTTTATTTCTTTTTGAACTAATTTTCCCATATCTTGGGTTTTTCATATGTATAATCTTTTAATTCTATTTTCTTCTATCTAATTTTGTTTGAAAGAACTTTTTTGAATTGATTATAACTTCTTAACAATATATTTGTTTTATGTTCTTTGATTTATTGTCTGTTTTAATCTTGATCACATTAGGTTTGTGCTAATAGTAGTTAGATGGTCACCCGAAAGGGGTGTCTAATTATTGAAACACCATAAAAGCGTCTAGTGTGCGGTAGTAATCTAGAAGGGCTTACATAACTAGATAGTCATTGGGGTTTGATTTAATCACCGATCATTATTTGTAGGCCAGTCTCATCTAAGAACCTAGTGGCGTAGGAGAACCTTAGTTAAGTCCTCTGGTAATTGTGAGGTTGCCACCTAAGTTCACCCGGAAGGGGGTTACGAGGAATTTAGAATCCTGACTACTTATTTAAGAGCTATAATCACACTTATTAACTAGTAGAAGAAATAGAAGGATTAGTGCATACTCGCAAAACCTGAGCTATATTTTCTCATCTCATTCTCTCGTGTTTTATTTATTGTCTTTAATTATATTTAGGTAATCATTAATCTCCTCATCAATCATCTTTATTTACTTTTCTTGTCTTTAACTATTATCTGCTACGCTATTTTGTTTACCCATTCATATAACGAACTAAGTCTCTGAGGAACGAATCTTACTTACAAATAAAACTTGCATACGATCTGTGATACTTGCAGAGAGTAACGTGTTTAGTCTAGAGTGTTCGTTCATCATTTATCCATCTTTTATTATCTTATTTTTATCACACCCTAGGCGACACCAAGTTTTTGGCACCGCTGCCAGGGACTTGTGTCTCGTTAGCGTGTGGGTTATTTATTTCTAGTAGTAGTAATTTTAGTTATTGATATATTTATTTTTCCAGTTTTATGCTTTTGGTTTGTTTTAGTCTCTTTTATGTTTACAGTGTATGCTTGCGGATCCTGAGAGGCGCTTCACAGCTTATAACTGACGCTTGAGAGAAGAAAGAGAACAGAGAAAAGCAATGGCTTTACGAGTGGGAGAAGATCCTCCATTAGGGGATAATGCTAATCTTAATGATGATCAACCTCAACCACCAGCCCCTCGTGATCCACTATTAGGTCCTCGAGTGCCACTGGTAGGAGATAACACGAACATTAATAGACAAGAACAAGATCTCCCATGCTTGGGAGCACCACTTCGAGTTCAACCTTTAGGTTATCGTCCTCCAGAGATCCAAAACATAAAGTTCAGGCCCGATCCGGGTATGCTCAGTCAATTTCAAAACTTTGGACTCTATAGTGGTGCAATAATTCAAGATCCGATAAGAGCGATCCAGAAGTTCATGCAGATTTGTGATGCTTACATAACTCCAGACATTACACGCGAGCAACTGTATTGTCACATTTTTTCGTTCTTTCTGACTGGCAAAGCTGGTGATTCGCTAGATAGACAACCACCAGGTACACTTAATACTTGGACATAACTTCAAGCCGCATTCTTTAACCGTTTTTATCCGAAGACTATGAGATTAAAAGATCAGATTGAGCTTGCTAAGTTTTTCCAAGAGAATGGAGAAGAAGTAGGAGACGCATGGACAAGGTTTTAACAGAAGTTAGCTAGATGTCCGCTTCATGGTTATACCCCATCTTTACAGTTAGCGATGTTTTATCAAGGTATTAATGCAGAGAGTAGATTGAGGGTAGATAATCTTGAAAGAGGAGGATTTGTGTCCATGGATCCTATAGAAGCCACTGAGGGTATGGAACGTATTATAGAAACAGAAAGGAGTTGGCCACTTTCGCGAGCTCCTATTACAAATACCAGAGGTACGCTTCGATTAGATGCAGAGACTGCTAATTCAACTCAATTAACAGCTTTAGAAAAGCAAGTTAAAGAGATTAAACTTGAGATGCATAGACAAAATAATTTAGCAGCAACAAATGTAGTGCAAGAAACACAAGGTTGTCTACAGTGTGAGGTACCTAATCATATATGGGAAGAGTGCGATGGAAATCTAACATCTATTTTTTTCATATCTAACCGAGGAAATTGCCAATTCGGTAACAGAAATCATCTGGGTATGCAGTATTTAAATCCATAAGGGGCCGCTAATCAAGGTAACTATCAACCTCATCCCCAGAATAACTCTTACCAACCAAGAGGTCAAGTTATATATCTGGAAATCAGAATTATAATCGTCCTGCTCCTCCACAACAACCTATCAATGACGCTTATATCGATACTTTAGCTCAGTTGTTTTACCACAACATCCTGGTGTCGACTAGGGTGTGATAAAATATGATATAAATAAGTGAAAAAATAGACACCCTAGCCTAGCACAGTTCTGCAAGTATACAAGACGTATGCAAGTTTTACTGATAAATAAGATTCGTTCCTCAAAGACTACGAAAGTTAGAGAGAACTTATGCAAATTATCAAGTGCAAATATAAAAGCTAGATTAAATAATACGCAAGAAAATAAAAGACTAAAGAGATATTTGGTTGGTTTTGTAAATAGAAAATTAAACTAATAAAGTAAAGGTAGAAAAGTAAATATGAAGAGAAGATAGTATGAGAGTTTAGCTCGAGAAACTAGCAAGTAATCCCCACTAGCCTCTTTTATTCTAAACATGTAAGGGTGACTTATGTAAAATTGCAATAACCAGGATTCTAAATTCCTCCCTATCCCCGGAGAGAGAACTAGGGCGGCGGACTTACAATCACGAGGGGACTTAAATAGGATGTTCCTGCGCCACTAGGTAACTAAGTAAGACTGACCTACTAATGATGATAGGTGATTAAATTAAACCTTAATGATTATCTAGTTAGGCAAATCTTGACAGGATTAATTTCGTACACTAGACGTTTATGTGGTGTTTCAATAATTAAACACCCCTTCCGGGTGACCATCTAACTACTATTAAGGTAATCCTATACGTTTGCAATCGCAAGGAAAACATACAATAAATCAAAGCACATAAAACAGAGAATAAAACATGAAATCAATTTAAATACGATGGTATCCCAAATTAGATAGACGTTTAAACAAGTCTAGGGTTCATACATATATGCTAAATCTCAATCTAAAAGTAAATTAGTTCATACTAGAAGAAGAAAAGAAAACAATCACAAATTTGAAGGCTTGTGAAGACATGATATGGTATTCAGCTCCTTCCAGACTTCTATTCTCTTTATGTAAGCTTCTTATTGGCTTAAGGATTCACCAAGGATGTGTTTATACTGATTAGAGGTTGTATGTATAGGGTATAGGTAACCCTAAAACGTTTTCTTGGAGTGAAAGAAAAGTATTGGACTTCTAGCCCAACTCAAATTCGTAACCCTAAAATAGAGGAAAAGTAATAACCTGTTGCTGTTTTGTTTTGGCTGTAACGTCTTCGTTACAACTCCGATTGACGCGTTCTTCATATCGAAATTGATCGTCTCGGAAAGCTCTATCACTTTGCTTCAGACCATTCTTCCAAATTCCTAGCCGTTTTTGAGTTATGATCACTTTTATGGACGTGGCTGGTGAAATTCAAATTTATTTGGCAACTTTATCATTCCATACTTATCCTTTCTTTACTTTATCTCCAATTCTGATCATTATCATCTTTCCTTTATCTTTTAGAATTGATTTGGCATCTAATTAATTTTCATTTATCTTTAAAGCTTCACATTAAATAAATAAATTAAACCCAATATACTCTAAAAATAATAAATAATCAAATCAAGACCAGAAATAGGAAATTGTAATAAATCATGTAAAAATTGACCTATATCCTTATAAATACACCTAAAATGATGTATCCAAGCTAGATTAATTCATCACAAATAGGGAGAGATCAAGACCCCCAACTCAAAGTTGTATTGTCCCGATACAATAAAAATAAAGAATATTAGGGTAGTCAAATAATACTAGAGAAGAAGAAGTAGGAGGAGAGGAAGAATAGAACACAATAAATGATCCTAGAGCAAAATATCTAAAAAGTCTCATGTAGTAATGCTAAAAAAATAATGCACATGTATGCTTAATATACACATAATCAACATTCCTTAAATTCAAGTCCAGATTATTTTCGCAATGCCAGAAGGAGAGGTCTCAACTCAGTTCATGTTAATGGATATAGGTTGTTCATAGGTCCTAATATACTATCCAATGTTCCATTTACCTACAACCTAATAGCTCAATTGTTTCTCCATCAAGTAGCTAGAAATCCTAAGGTCTTTACGGTTATAATGGGGCTTAGGGATGGTGTGGTATATTTGGAAACTGAAAAGTGAGCTTTTGGCTCTCTCCTCAATCCCATCAACAAATTGCCCTAGAGCTTGAGTTTTCACTCGAAGACGTTCTCACTCAACCCAATTTTTGATGCCTTTGATATGCATCCCCAATAATCCCAAGTAAAACCTTTTTCATGATTATATACAAATTCCACTTTGCCGGTCCAAATATATATTCTTTTCATATCAATTTTTTTTTGTATAGCTATGATTCTCTTTTGATGTTGAGATATCACGCTATTTTTTCATATATATTTTTTCTTTTCAATTCATGCGTTTCAGCTTTTTTCATTTACTCTTACCCCGATAAAGGGTTACATAACTTTTTCATTATCAATAATATCACAATTACGATTTCCCAATCCCAATGTTCCCAAATGATGAAACCCACCACCCCAAACTCAAGCTCTAAAAACGACTTGTCTCAGGTTTTGCGATTCGAGTGCGGGTCATATGGATAAGTCCTATAAATTAAAGGGTATGGCTTGTAATGTGTCTAATAAAAATGATTTAGAAAGGCTTAGACGGGCTAAGACGGATAAATAATAATATAATCAAATAAAAGGGTGAGAAAGCTAAAAAGGCTTCAAGTGTCTTTAATATGAAAGAACGGCCTTATTCACTTTTCTAACTACCGGATTTTGTTACTTTTTCACTACTCGTTCATAGACAAGCGGCTATGAAACCAAAACCTAAGAAGCCATTCGTAAGTTGGAAAGATCAAGTTCATGAGCGGTTTACTAGCATCTCTTTTGGTGTTGAGAAAGGATTTCCAATGAATATAATTGACGGTGAATTCAAAGATTACGCGGTTGTATGTGATGATTTTGGTTGACAAGAATTGAGAAAAAGAGACTTGAGTTATATTCCGACCTTGGTTCGAGAAATTTATGAAAATATGATCTTTGCGGAAGGTAATGTTATTGAAGTCCGTCAAAAGATTCTCTCTTTCTCAGTTTAGAAAATTCGTGAAGTATTCAGATTACCAACCTTGAAAGGTTCATGCAAATACCTTGAAGAGCTCAATGATCCAGCATTCAAATGGGAGTCACTTTATAAACATGTTCTGATTCATGGGATACAACACATCCCCAAGGGTAAAAGATATGAAGGTCGGGTATTTAGTAGTGATTTATTACCACGTGCTACAATATGGTACCGTTTCATCATTCCTACTTTATTTAGTAAGAACCACATGTATAAGGTAACACGTGAGCAACTCATCTTCATTAAATATATTATTTAGAAGAAGGAGATTGATGTAGCTAGTGTAATTTATAACTCCATCATGGTTTACACCAAATCTCCTATTGACGCACGCAACCTCAAGTTCCCATGCACTATCATGAGAATCTTTATGAACGCAAATGTGTCAATTCGGAACAATGAGGATGAACCGGTAGAAAAAGGTGAAAAAATTAGATCGATTTCAATTTCAAATGTTCACAATGAGGCCAAAAAAAATGGTATGGAGTTGGATAAGCCGTTTGGAGAAGAAACCAAATCTAGACCTCCTAACCGCAAATTTAGAGTTGCCAAAGATCATGAGGTAATTGAGAGAATGAAAGCTTTAGAGGAGGAGCATGAATAGGTGTTAAAATCTTTAGGAAAAGTTACAAGAGAGTTGGTGTTTATGAATAACATACTTGATAGGGTGAGCGATTCGCAACATGTCACCTACACAATGCTTAAGAAAGTAACCTAACATGGACGGAACATTGAAAACCAGCCTAGTGCTGGTTAAGATAATTTTTCATATCCTTTTCTCATTAGTAGTGTATTACAGTTTATTTTCTTTATCGAGTCTTTTCGAGTCATGGGGACACGACTCAATTTTGAGTTTGGGGTGGGGTTCGTAGCCTCATCCCAATTTTTATGTGTATTTGTTTGACTGCTTTCAATAAAATTAATTTAAGGGTTGCGTTTGACTGTAGAGTTTTTTAAATGTCCCTATTAAGCATACTTTTTATGAATTTATGATAGAAAATAGTATACTTTAGGAGTTGATAAAAATGCACTTTAATTGCATGCAAACATTAGGTAATTAATAGGAAAATTTAATTAACAATGCAAAAGAAGTAAACTTGTACTTAAGGAAAATGTGTGGTTTGTAGAACGTGAGATCCGAATGAGTAGAGAACCCACTTAGGTATGAACTAGAGGCAAGCTAGGTAACTAGTAAATGATAGAGGCAGTTCTTTGATAGCCATTTGAGACTTTTTGGCTTTCTATCCCTTAATTTAATATTATCCTTCTTAGCCCCATTTGTAGCCTTTAAGCCTTTCTTTTGTCGCCACAATATAAGCCCATATCCCATTAGTTTATTAGGCATTTACATATGACCCGCACTTGAATCACAATCTTGAGACTTCTTGTCTTGAGCTTGAGTTTTGGGTGGTGGGTTTCATTATTGGGAGATTACATTGGGAGGGAATTCGTATGCGTTTGTATTTATGCGCAATTGTTGAGGATGTATCAATTGTAACCCTTTGCCGGGGTCTTTGAAAAAAAAGAGAAATGAAATTAAATATAAGAGACATGGTCATTCACATCAAAATGATGGTTAGGGATATCTTATAAAAAAAGGAGAAAAAGAATGAAAAGGAGAAGAAAAAAATTATATATATGAAAAATAAAGTAACCTGCAAAGTGGAAGTTTTTAAAAATTATCGTTAGTGCTTATTGGGTAAATTTGGGGACGCTAAACTAGTGCGTCAAATGGTTTGAGTGAGAATATATTCGAGTGCAAACTCAAGCTCTTGGACAGTTGTTGTTGGTAAATGAGGAGAGAGCCAAAAGCTCACTTCAAATTTAACAAATATACATTCCATACCGTCCCTAAGCCTATGTCAAAACCATAAAGTCCTCGTTATTCCTAGATACATAGTAGATTCATTTTCAACTAATAGGGAGTAAGATAGGTGGAGCATTCAAAGTGAGTAAGTATTTATGAATACCTTATATCCACCATCTTGAGATAAGTATAAGTGTAATCTTCTAGCATTGTGAATTTAATTTTGGATTGATATTACGTGTGTTTGGTTTTGCTTGATAGGTGTATGTGTATATTAATTACTAAGTCATACTATATGATATTCATTTTAAGTTGTGCTTTGGGTATTTGGTGTCGCCTAGGGTGTGATAAAAATATGATAAATAAATACGGGAAACAATGTACTAATCACCCTAGACTAGCACGGTTCACGCAAGTATTACATGACGTATGCAAGTTTTAATGATAAGAAGATTCGTTCCTCAGGGACTTAAATGTGTTAGACGGATGGGTAAATAAATCAGAGTAGCAATAATTAATTAAAGGACATAAAATAAATACGATTTATTGAGATATGAAATTAATAACTAAATAGATAAAAATAAAAATAACTAAATACGAGAGAAATAAGATAAGAGAGTATAGCTTAGGTTTTGCTAGTATGCACTAATCCTTCTAATTCTTTCTATCAAATTAGTTTATAAGGGAGACAATAGCTCTTAGATATGTAGTCAAGATTCTAAATTCCCCCTATCCTCGAAGAGTGAACTAGGGTGGCAGCCTCACAATCACGAGGGAACTCACAAACGGTTAACCTGCGCCACTTGGGTCCTAGGTGTAGTCCTACCTACTAATGATGTTTGGTGATTAAAATAAACCTTAAAGACTATCTAGTTAGGCTAGTGTTGTCAGGACCAATTCCGTATTCTAGACGTTTATGTGGTGTTTCAATAATTAGACACGCCTTCCGGGCAACCATCTAACAACTATTAACAAAGCCCTAAATTGATCAGGTTTAAGATAGACAATAAATCAAAGCACATAAATCAAATATATGGTTAAGCAGCTAGAATCAGATTAAAACATATACATCCCAAAGAAACTTAGATATAAATAGAATAGAATTAATAGATTATACATAATACAAAACCCAAGTAATGGGAAAATTAGTTCATACCTGAAGGAAATAAACTAAAAGAATCTTGCTCTCTTCAATAACACTAATGATATAAAACTTAATGACTAACTTATGAGAGACAAGGATTACTTTACAAAGGTTTAAGGGTGTATTTATAGGCGTTTAAAAGACCTAATTCGTTTTCTTGGAGTGGAAGACAAGTAACTTGGTCTCCAAGCCCAACTCAAATTCGTAACCCTAAAATATAGAAAAGGTAATAATCTGCCGCTATTTTGTTTTGGTCATAATTTCTTCGTTTCAACTCAATTGACGCGTTCCATATGTCTGGTGGTGCCTAGGGTGTGATAAAAATAAGATAAAATTAAGTCAAGAAACTACGCACTCTCACCCTAGACAGGCACAGTACTGCAATTATTACAGGACGTATGCAAGTTTTAATGATAAATAGAGTTCGTTCTCAGGGACTTAAGTGTGTTAATCGCGTAGGTAGAAATAACGAGTAAAAGTAAATAATTAAAAGACAGAAAGTAAAGCAAATAGATTTCGAGATTGCTAATTAAAACTAAGAAAATTAAAGACAATAAAATAAAAGATTAAGAAATATGAGATGAGAAGTATAGCTTAGGTTTTGCTAGTATGCACTAATCCTTCTAATTCTATCTATAAATCTAGTTCATAAGGGAGAATATTAGCTCTTGGTATACTTAGTCAGGATTCTAAATTCCCCTATCTTAGACCTTGAGAGCGACTAAGGGGGCTACGGCACAACCAAGACGAGGACTCAAATAGGGTTATCAAACGCCACTAAGGCCCTATCCAGCACACTACAATCAATTGGTGATATGGTGGTTAAAACAAACCCTAATGACTATCTAGTTAGAAGCATGTTTTTTCAGAACTACTATCGACACTAGACATTATGTGGTGGTTCAATAGTTAAACACCCTGTCAAGGAGACCATCTAACTACTATTAAAACAATCCTAAAGTGATCAGTTCTAGGAAAGACATTAAATCAAAACACATAAGCAAATATAAAGTAAGTAGCTAATATCAGATTAAAACATATAATTCCAAAGAAACTTAGATAGAAGAATTAGAATTCATAGATTATACATATGCAAAACCCAAGCTATGGGAGGTTTAGTTCATACCTGAAGGAAATAAACTAAAAGAAATTACAAAAGACATCATCTTGCTCTCTACAATAAACTGGAAGAATAAAACCATAAGAACTAATTACTATGAGGCAATGATTAATAGGGTAGAATTACAAGTGATATAAGGGTGTATTTATAGGTGTTCAGAAGACCTAATTCGTTTTCTTGCGGAAGAGGTAAGTTATTGGACTTCTAGCCCAACTCAAATTCGTATGGAAATAAAGGTAAACACTGCTGCACCGTTTTGAGCATATCTTCTTCGTTATTGGTTTGATTTTGCTCCATAAGATACCAAAAGAATCGCAACAGAATTATCTTGACCCGGAAGAAGGAAATCTCCAGATTCGGCCTATTTCTTAGGTAAAAACGCATATCTTTGGACGTGTATGCAGAATCCCAGATTTAGGCAGTTTTTCCTTTTCCATCTTTTTAGCTTGTGTTTCATTATCTCCAATTACCATGCAAATCTCTTTCCATAAGTTGTAATCTTTGACTTGGACTCTAATTAAGCTCCATAATTATCTTAAAAGCTACACACTAAGTAAACAATTAAACCCAATATGCTCTAAAAATAATAATAATACAAATCAAGACTCAAAATAGGAAAGTGCACTAAAACTTAAGAAAATCGACATTAATGACTTCTAAAACACTAAAAATGATATCTCATCCCAATATAAATCTATCAAAAATGAGGAGACATCAAGACCCCCAACTCAAAGTTGTATCGTCCCGATACAATAAAGATAAAACAAAGGGAAGTCTATAAATACACACTTATAAAATTCTCAATACAATGGGAAAAAGCATAGCAAGATACATAGAATAAACCTAAAGCAACAACTCAGAAAATTTCATGCAATAATATTTATAAACTACATACCTGTACACTTCTCATATCCACAGTCAACACGGCTTGAATTCAAGATCAGATTAGTTTCGCAATGTAAGAAGGATTGGGACTTTACTCAGTTCCCCAAGAGAGGTATAGATTGTTCATCGATTTTCACTAGTTTCAAAGGTCCACTCAACTAATCTCTAATGGCTCAATCACTTCTCAATTACATAGCAAAGAATCAAAAGGTCTTTAAGGTTGTAATGTAGGCTTAGGGACAGTATGATAGTATATTTGGATAATTTGGAGTGAGCTTTTGGCTCTCTCCTCACTAGCCATCAACGAATCGCCCTAGAGCTTGAGTTACTCTCATAAAACGTTTCTCACTCAACCCAATGAATTCCTTGATGCACAATTTAGCATCCCCAATAACCCAATTAAAGCTTAAGATGTTCACATAAAAATTCCACTTTGCCGGTCCGAATATATATATTTTCTTTTCTTTCCAAATCAATTTTTTCTATAGCTATGACTCTCTTTTTAATGTTGAGATATCACGCTAATTTCTCATATATATATATATTTTCTTTTAATGCCCTTGTTGGCAATTTTAGCTCGAAGCTTCTTTTTCATTCACTATTACCCCGGCAAAGGGTTATAATACAATTATGTGAATCATCATCAATATAAAGCACAAAGCACAATTAATAAGCTCAAAATTCCCAACCCAATAACAATTCCCATAATGGTGGACCCACCACCCCAAACTCAAGCTCTAAAACAACTGTCTATGCATCGCGATTCGAGTGCGGGTCATATGGAAAAGTCCAATAATCTAAAGGATATGGCTTATAATGTGTTTCAATAAAAAGGCTTTAGAAAGGCTAGAAGGGGCTGAGAAGGATATATCATATAAAATCAAAAATCACAAGGTGAGAAGGTATAAAAAGGCTTCAAAGGCTTCAAATGAAAGAACCGCCTTAATCACTTTCTACACTATGTAATTTAGTTATTTTCTTACCTTTAGCACTTACATCAAATGGTTTTTCAACTAGCTTGGATCTCACGGCCTACACACTTTCAAGGTTCCCTGAGATCGAACATACTTTCTATCGCATTGCTCACTAATCTTTTCTTTACTATCAACGTGTGTTTTTCTGCAAATACTCAAAGCATACAAATACATATCTCATAAACATATTACTTACTATCATTAATCTACTGAGCTTATGCTTTCAAGCTATTAAACACACTCTACATCTAATTCCCGTGTATCAAAAATTTTAATTTCTACCTAAAAACAGAAAAATGGAGATGAGAGACAACGAATCCCCACACCCCCAACTCAAAAATGAGCCGTGTCCCCACGACTTGAAAAAGACTCGAAAAACAAACATTAAAATTAGCAGATAGACATATTTACAGAAATGGTAAGGAAGAAAGAGAACATACTCTCGAGGCTATTGCCTCGCATCATTGATCTCCAAGGTAGGAATTGCTGGACCTTTCGTTAATTGCTCGAGGAGTTTCATGATGTGCACTTGATTAGCGTTGATTTGTGCCACATCATTGACTAAGGAAGTTTGAGCTGCTTCGAATTTCGTTAAACGCTCCTCCATCTTCTCTTGCCAACTTTGCTCCTTTTCTTCTTTCGAGACTTGCGTAGAACCCACTCTTCGAAAGATATCCTTGATCCAAGCATTATCAATATAACTCCCTTTAAATTCGAGTTTCTCTTCTTTAACCAATACTACATTCGCTTTTCGCACAAGACACGTGATCATAGTAGGAAATTTAACATTATAAACTGATTTAGGAAAGACCGAAAATCGTATCACCTCCTCATAGATCAACTGTGCCACATCAACTTCTTCTCCTCTCAAAATACAGTCCAAAAGTAGAGCGTACTTCATAGTCACATCCAAAGTTCGTGTGTTCCCAAAGATGTTAGGGACAAGGAAATTGTGCCAAATTCTTGCATCTGCTTGAAGATATTTGTAAGGCCAAGGTGCCTTCAATTCTCCCTTATGTGATTGCACTTTCTCTTTGTCTAAAACATGCTCAAAAAGTAATTCCTCATCAAAGATTTTTCGCTTAGCAACCGCTTCTTCAAATTTGCAAAAACCTTTCAATTTCTTAAACTTGAAGTGGTTTCTAATCTCCTCAACTGTGAAAGGAACTAGCTTTCCTCTAATCGGAACACCATTACTATCTCGGCTAAAGAGGCCTAAATAGAACTCCAAAACTAACTCATGACATAGTTCAGAACGTCTTACCATGAACGTAGACCAACCCAGTTTCTCACCAAGCTCTAAGAATCTTGCGTATTCTCCATCTCCAACTTCTTCCTTGAATACTTTCTCATAGGCAAAAGGTAGTTCTTTTAATTGTTTCTCTGCAGAAGTCTTCAGGGCCCTTGAAGTATCCACTTTCTCTATAGGTACAAGATCTTGTTGAGGTTGTGTTTTTTCCTTTGCATAATAATAAAGCTTTTTACCATTACGATCAAACAAAGGTATCCCACTCTTCTCAACTTTCTCTTTACCCTTTGATTTAGAACTAGAACCTTTGTCAATTGATTTCTTCTTGTTTAAATCCAATCCCTTGTTACTCTTCACCTCCCTCTTGTTAGCTAAAATTGTTGTTCTATTAGTCATATTCAATTAACCCCCAACTCAAAGCTTTAGCAACCCTTGAAATTTGAACTTGTGAATTAATGGTTGAACAAGCTTGATTTGGCCTAGGATAAGTGAATTGGTGATGAATCTCTATGTGGGTGAGGTGGATTTGTAATGGGTTGGCTTGGATTTAAGAAATTGTAGGATGAATTTTGAAAATTTGGCTCCTTGATTCTTCAATTTGAATGGATTTGGTGATGTTTGGGTGTTTGATTCTCTCTTGTAATGATGTGGAGAGAAGGTTTGATGTGTTATTCTTGATGATTGGGTAGTGTTTTGGTGATTGGGGAAGGTTTTGATGAGCTTTAATGGAGTTAGGAGAGTTTTGGAGAGAAGAAAGAAGTTTAAGGTTTAATAAATTCGGAATAATAAGCTTTAGATCTCTTTATAAACTTGAAACCCTTTCCTTTCTCTCTCTGGCGGCTCGTGCAGACTACCCCTGCGGACCATGGGGTATACCGCGGGGTACACCGCGATATCTGATGGTTGAAAATTTTTGCTCACTGGTTAACACCCGTGGTAGGACCCCGTGGCACGTGTTTTTGCTCTGCGGACCAGGGTGCGGTGTACCGCGGGGGTGCTCCGCGCCTTCTACGTCAAAATACACGTGGACCTACCCCGTGGCACGCGTTTGTGTCTCGCGGACCATGGCGCGGACCATGGGGTAGTCCGCGGTCAACTTTTTCGCGGTTTCTGGACTCGACCCGTGGTGCAACCCGTGGTACGGGTTTTGACCACGCGGACCATCCCTGCGGTATAGGGGGTACACCGTGGGGTAGTCCGCGTAGGTCATTCTTGCGCTCCAAAAATTTTCGTTCTCTTCCCTAACTCGATTTCTCCAATTCCTACACACCAAAAACACTAATACCTTTCTCAAATATGCATTATCAACTAAAAACAACTAAAATAAACTTAAACTAAAAACATAAAAGACATGAAAACATAAAAAAACTACGGGTTGTCTCCCGTACAGCACTTTTGTTTTACGTCTTTCAAAGTTAGACGTGTTACCTCTGTCAAGATTTGCGCATATAGCCTCCCCAACAACGAGTAAGGCTATGAACGTCAACTAATCTGCGCTTGACCCCAGTTTTGGGGCGAATCTCTATCACCTTGGCTGAAACAACCTTAGTGACAATTAATGGTCCCATCCACGAGTCTTTAAAACTTCGTGGCCTATTCTCGCGTTTGTGAGCTTTCCATAAAACTTCACGGGCAACCCCAAACTCAATGTCTGGCTCAGTATCCACAGGTTTTAAGTGGATCTCCTCAGGAGGGACTTTGTGATGTGGAAGGTTGTGGATGACAGGAACGGTGGGATCCAACTTCCTCGGTTTCTTACCCAAGACATAGAAGGTCTCGGATACATTCTTAGCATGAAGGGTGATGGTCCCATCTTGGAATTTGATCACACTTTGACTTGTGGCCATGAAAGGCTGTCCAAGTATGATAGGAACCTGCTTATCTGCATCAAACTCAAGAATAACAAAGTCAGTAGGGATGGCGATATTACCAGCACGGACTAAGATGTCCTCCACTGTTCCCCATGTCCTTTTCACTGAGTTGTCAGCAAACTGCAACTTCATTGGAGTTTTCTCTGATTTCTGAAGTCCAAGTCTCTCGAACACGGACTTAGGCATAAGATTCACACCAGAACCCACATCGTACATTGCTTTCACCTTGAGCATACCAAGTAATTGTATAGGAAGGTTGAAACTTCCCGGATCTTTAAGCTTTGTAGGTAGCTCTCACTTCTTCTTGAAACCCTCAGGTTCTCTCTTGGAATCTCTACACTCGCCTCCTTCTCAGGAATAATTTGCGTATAAACTTGTTGCGGTGTAAGTCCTTTCTTTGCAATCTCAAGCATTTGGGCGTTGATATTCTCAGGTTGGTATGCCTCTACAAATGTCTTGAGTATAGTGTCATCCTTAGGATTTGTATCAGGAATAGTTGATGACACTGGTTGAGCAATAAGTGGCGATTCCACCTTCTCTTCTTCTTTCTCTTTATGCACAGCAGGTGCAACTTCATCTTCTTTCTCTTTTGAGGCTTCTTCCTCTTTTTCTTTAGCCAGCTCAGCTGCATAATCCACTACCGATCGAATTTCCTCTTGCATCTTCCTCAGTAGTTCTATAAACTCGGCTTTCTCTTGATCATCCTCCACATAAACTTTAGAACAGTCGGATTCCACGGGGCTAGACTTGGTTGGTTCTTCTTCAGTATTTGGAACTTCCACGGCACTAATGGCAGCATGTGGTGCTTCCTCTTTTGCTTCTTCAATTTCAAGGCATATAGCCTTGCAAGCTTCGAACCCAACATTGTTTTCACCTCCTTCGATTGCCTTTACTTCCTGTTGTTCTACAAAACTTGTTAAAACTTTGTTCATCTGTTCTACTTGAGTCCTTATTATCTGAAGTACGGCATCGTGTCCTCTGATCTTTTCTTCTTGAGCGTTCATATTCGCGGTCAAACGTTCTAGAGCTTGTTGATCCACAGATCCTTCTTGAGGGTATTGAGGTAAAGCTTTCTGATCTAATGAATCGGTATAGGCATCTTGAGCAGGTTGTTGTGGGGGAGCAGGTCTATTCTGATATTGATTTTGGTACTGACCTCTCAGTTGGTAGGAGTTGTTCTCGGGGCGCGGTTGATAATGACCAGGATTAGCGGCCCCTTGTGGATTTGAATACTGCATACCCGGATGGTTTCGGTTGCCCCATCGGTTGGATATAAAGTAAACAGATTGCGGATTTGCTTCGCACTCTTCCCAAGTATGATCGTTAACTCCACATTGTTGACAACCTTGTGCTTCTTGTACTACTTTTGTAGCGGCTAAATTCTTCTCCATCGCGATTCTCAGCTCCTTGATTTGATTTTCTAACGAGGATATTTGAGCTGAGTTCGCAGTTTCTGCATCTAAACGAAGCGTTCCTCGGGTTTTTTCTACAGAAGCTCGCGTTGAGGGCCAACTTCTTTCTTGTTCCATAATATTTTCTAACAACTCGGAAGCTTCATTGTGATTCATGGACACAAAATTACCCTTTCCAATGTTATCCACCTTTTCTCTACCTTTATCATTAAGACCTTCATAGAACATAACAAGTTGTAGAGCAGGTGTATAACCATGGAGTGGACATCTTGTTAATTTTTGTTGAAACCTTGTCCATGCTTCTCCCACTGTTTCTCCATCTTCTTGGCAAAATCTTGCAAGCTCGGTTTGATCTTTAAGTCTCATGCTCTTCGGATAAAATCGGTTAAAGAACGCGGCTTGAAGTTCTCTCCAAGAATGAATGGTTCCATGTGGTTGTCTCTCTAGCTAATCGCTAGCTCTTCCGGTCAAGAAAAACGAAAACATATGACAATATAGTTGCTCGCGTGTAATGCCAGGAGTAATGTAGGCATCACAAATCTGCATGAACTTCTGAATCGCTTTTACCGGATCTTGTATTGCTGTACCAGTATAGAGTCTGAAACTTTGGAATTGACTGAGCATACCCGGATCGGGTCTAAATTTGATATTCGGAATCTCAGGAGGGCGGTAACCGCTAGGTTGAACATGGAATGGTACATTAAAGGCCAGGTAGATCTTGTTCAACTCGGTTTTGTTGATTATTAAGATTATTTTGCACATTACCTCCTCCTACTGGTATTTGTACACCATGTGGTGGATCTTGTTGTTGTCCACCTGGTTGATTATTCTGAACTCCACCAAGGGGTACACCGAGTGGTGGATCTTGGGCTGCCATTGATCTTCTTAAGGCTCTTTCCTCACGAACTCGTTTGTTGTAAGGTTTGAAGCTCCTCTCAGGCTCCGACAAAGGAGGCCAAGAATTAAACACTATGAAACCTGAAAAAGACTAAAGCAAACCACAAGCGTAGATCTGGAAAAATAAAAACTAAACTAAAAACTGAAAAGTAAAAACAAATTAAAAACTAAAACTCGAAATAGATAACCCACACGCTAACGAGACACAAGTCCCCGGCAGCGGCGCCAAAAACTTGGTGGTGCCTAGGGTGTGATAAAAATAAGATAAAATTAAGTCAAGAAACTACGCACTCTCACCCTAGACAAGCACAGTACTGCAAGTATTACAGGACGTATGCAAGTTTTAATGATAAATAGAGTTCGTTCTCAGGGACTTAAGTGTGTTAATCGCGTAGGTAGAAATAACGAGTAAAAGTAAATAATTAAAAGACAGAAAGTAAAGCAAATAGATTTCGAGATTACTAATTAAAACTAAGAAAATTAAAGACAATAAAATAAAAGATTAAGAAATATGAGATGAGAAGTATAGCTTAGGTTTTGCTAGTATGCACTAATCCTTCTAATTCTATCTATAAATCTAGTTCATAAGGGAGAATATTAGTTCTTGGTATACTTAGTCAGGATTCTAAATTCCCCTATCGTAAACCTTGAGAGCGACTAAGGGGGCTACGGCACAACCAAGACGAGGACTCAAATAGGGTTATCAAACGCCACTAAGGCCCTATCCAGCACACTACAATCAATTGGTGATATGGTGGTTAAAACAAACCCTAATGACTATCTAGTTAGAAGCATGTTTTGTCAGAACTACTATCAACACTAGACATTATGTGGTGGTTCAATAGTTAAACACCCTGTTAAGGAGACCATCTAACTACTATTAAAACAATCCTAAAGTGATCAGTTCTAGGAAAGACATTAAATCAAAACACATAAGCAAATATAAAGTAAGTAGCTAATATCATATTAAAACATATAATTCCCACAGAAACTTAGATAGAAGAATTAGAATTCATAGATTATATATATGCAAAACCCAAGCTATGGGAGGTTTAGTTCATACCTGAAGGAAATAAACTAAAAGAAATTACAAAAGACATCATCTTGCTCTCTACAATAAACTGGAAGAATAAAACCTTAAGAACTAATTACTATGAGGCAAGGATTAATAGGGTAGAATTACAAGTGATATAAGGGTGTATTTATAGGTGTTTAGAAGACCTAATTCGTTTTCTTGAGGAAGAGGTAAGTTATTGGACTTCTAGCCCAACTCAAATTCGTATGGAAATAAAGGTAAACGCTGCTACACCGTTTTGAGCATATCTTCTTCGTTATTGGTCGGATTTTGCTCCATAAGATACCAAAAAAACCGCAACAGAATTATCTTGACCCTTAAGAAGGAAATCTCCATATTCGGCCTATTTCTTAGGTAAAAACGCATATCTTTGGACGTGTATGCAGAATCCCAGATTTAGGCAGCTTTTCCTTTTCCATCTTTTTAGCTTTTGTTTCCTTATCTCCAATTACCATGCAAATCTCTTTCCATAAGTTGTAATCTTTGACTTGGACTCTAATTAAGCTCCATAATTATCTTTAAAGCTACACACTAAATAAACAATTAAACCCAATATGCTCTAAAAATAATAATAATACAAATCAAGACTCAAAATAGGAAAGTGCACTAAAACTTAAGAAAATCGACATTAATGACTTCTAAAACACTAAAAATGATGTCTCATCCTAATATAAATCTATCACAAATGAGGAGACATCAATGTCGAAACTAATCGACTCAGAAAGCTCTATAACTTTGATCCAGACCATTCTTCCAAATTCCTAGCCAATCTTGAGTTATGATTACTTTTATGGTCGTAGGTGCTGGAATTAAGATTTATTACGCAACTTTATCTTTCCATATCTTATCTTTTCCTTCCTCTATCTCCAATTTCCATGCATATCTTCTTTCCTTTATCTCTTTAGACTTTATTTGGCATCTAATTGATTCCTATATATCTTTAAAGCTTCACAGTAAATAAATAAATTAAACCAAAGATGCTCTAAAAATAATAAATCATTAAATCAAGACAAGAAATAGGAAAGTGCACTAATACATAGGAAAATTCGACTAAAAGACTTCTAAAACACTAAAAATTATGTCTCCAAATAAGATTAAATCATCACAAATGGGGAGACATCAAGACCCCCAACTCAAAGTTGTATCGTCTCAATACAATAAAGATAAAAACAAAGGGAAGTCTCTAAATACATACCTAGGTCAATTAAGCATAGTGGGAAGAATATATCAAAATATGTCGAATAGACATAAAGTAACTACTCAGAAAATTTCATGTAATAATTTTTACAAACTACATACCTGCACACTTTTCATAACTACGTCAACACGGCTTGAATTCGAAATTAGATTAGCTTCGCAATGTAAGAAGAAGAGGATCTTTACTTAGTTCACCAAGGAGGCTATAGATTGTTCATCGAACTTCACTAGTATCCAGTTGGAGATATATGTAAGCCAAGGTGCCTTTAATTCTCCCTTATGTGATTTCACTTTCTCCTTATCTAATACATGCTCAAAGAGTAAAGTCCAATTAAAAGTTCTCTTATTATCCACCGCTTCTTTATACTTGCATGATCCGACCAATTTCTTAAACTGGAAGTGGTTTCTAATCTCTACAACTGTAAAAGGAACTACTTTTCCTCTAACTGGAACACATCATATACTATCTCGGCTAAAGAGGCCTAAATAGAATTCGGAAACTAATTCATGACATAAGTTCGAATGTCTTACCATGAATGTAGACCAACCCAACCTTTCACTGATCTCCAAGAATCTCTTATACTCTCCTTTACCAACTTCTTCTTTCAAATACTTTCTCATAAGCAAAAGGAAGTTCCTTTAATTGTTTCTTTGTAGAAGCTATCAAGGCCTTTGAAGCTTTCTCTTTTTCTTCGGGTGTAGGACCTTCGATCTGTAGAGGTTGTGTTGTCTTCTTCACGAAAGCTGGAACCTTTTTTCCCATTGGATTAAATAAAGCTAGCTGACCTCTCTTTTCATAACCTATTTTACCCTTTGTGTTGGAACTAGAACTTTTCTCACTTGATTTCTTCTCAATAGAACCCAATACTTTGCTTTTCTACATCCCACTTATATAGTAGATAATGTCTATGTTCTCTTAGTCATCTTAATTAACCTCCAACTCAAAGCTTTAACCACTCTTGAAAATTTAAACTCTTGATTATTGGTTGAACAAGCCTTATTTGGGTTAGGAAAGGTGTTTTGATGATGATTCTCTATATGGGTAAGATGTATTCTTGATGGATTGGTATGGATCTAAGACATTGTTGGATGAAATTTTGAAATTTAGGCTTTTGATTCTTGGATTCAATGTGTTTTGGTAAGATTTGGGTGGTTGAATATTCTCTATAATGATGTAGAGAAAGGATTTGATGTGTTTTTGTGGTGATTGGGTAGTGTTTTGATGTTTGGGGAAGGTTTGATGAAGCTTCAATGGAGTTGGGAGAGGTTTGGAGAAGAAACGAGGCTTAAAGGCTTGAAAAATTCGTAATAGACTAACCTTCCTCTTCTTTATAACCTAGAAATTTTTCTCCAGCGGCGCTGACCGATATACCGGCGGTGTGACGGGCTAGCCGCTCCTGCTGACGTCATAAACCGTGTCGACCAATGCGACCACGATATCCTTCTTGTTTTCTCGACAATGTACCTGAGTCGTAAAACCGTGTCACGGTTTTTGGTGCTCCTGTATACTGGTCGTGTGACCGGCTAGCCGGTGAACTATTTTTTCGAAAAATCTAGTCGCGGCATTAAACCTGATTCATAAAACCGTGGCACTGTTTTTGACCCACCGGCTTAGCGGTGGTATGGTTAGTATACCAGCGAGCAGGTCAAAATATACCCAAAAAATTCTTTTTCCTCCCTAACTCGATTTCTTTAATATCTGAACATCAAAAACACTAATACCTTTCTCACATATGCAATATCAACTAAAACCAACTAAACATGAATTAAAAATATAAAAACGTAAAATAATTGCGGGTTGACTCCCGTACAACACTTTTATTTAACGTCTTTTAAAGTTAGACGCGTTACCTCTATCAAGATTTGCGAATATAGCCTCCCCAACAATGAGAAAGGCTGTGAACGTCTACTAATCTCCGTCTAGTACCCCTCTTGGGCCGGATCTCTATCACTTTAGCTGAAACAACTTCAGTGACTACAAATGGTCCCATTCATGAGTCTTTGTGACCTCGTGGCTTATTCTCTGGTTTTTGGGCTTTCCCTAAAACTTCATGGTCGACCCCAAACTCAATATTTGGCTCAGTATCCACAGGTTTTGCGTTGATCTTTTCTTTAGGGACTTTGTGATGTGAAAGGTTGTGGATGATAGGAACGGTGGGATCTGATTTCCTTGGTTTTTTACCCCATACATATAATGTCTCGGATATATTCTTAGCATGAAGGATAACTGTCTCTTCCTGGAAGTTTATTATGCTCTGACTTGTGGCCATGAAGGGCCTTCCAAGTATGAGTGGAACCTACTTATCTGCATCGAAATTAAGTATAATAAAGTTAGTAGGGATGGTAATATTACCTGATCAGACATGAACGTCCTCCACTGTTCCCCAAGTCTTGGTAACTGAGTTGTTAGCAAACTGCAACTTCACTGGAGCTTTGTCTGTTTTCTGAAGTCCAAGTCTTTCGAACACGGACTTTGGCATTAGATTCACACCTGAACCCACATCACACATAGCTTTCACATCGAGCATACAATTTATTTGTATAGGAAGATTAAAGCTTCCAGGATCTTTGAGCTTCAATGGTAACTCCCTCTCTACTTGCATAAAAACTTGTTACGGTGTAAGCCCTTTCTTCGCAATCTCAAGCATTTGGGCTTTGATATTTTCAGTAGTATACGCCTCTACAAATGTCTTGAGTTCAATGTCAACCTTCAGATTTGTATTAGGTATAATTGGTGACACTGTTTGAACAACTGGTGGCGATTCCACCTTCTCTTCTTCTTTCTTTTCTTGGACAGCCGGTGCAACTTCTACTTTCGAATCTTTTAAGGCTTCTTCCTCTTTCTCTTTAGCTATAGCAGCTTGTAACTCCATAACCGATCTAATCTCTTCTTGCATATCTCTCAGAAGCTGTATAAATTCAGATTTTTCTGAATCTTCCTCCTCATCTTCAGAACAGTCAGAGTCCACGGGACTAGACTTGGTTGGTTCTTCTTCAGTTATAGGAACATCCATGACACTTTCTGCATCATGCGGTACTTCCTTATTTTCTTTAATTTCAAGGAAAATAGACTTACAAGCTTCGAACCCAACATTGACATCACCTCCTTCGGTAGCCTTCAATTCATTTGCTTCCATAATATTAGTTAGAACTTTATTAATTTGTTCTACTTACGTACCTAAGATTTGAATTGAAGCTTCTTGTTCTCTTAACTTCTCGTTCTGTGAATGCATATTAGTTGTCATAAGATCCATAAAATTATTCAATTGTTGATCACCCACAACTCCTTCTTGAGGATATTGTGATAGAGCCTTCTGAGCTAAAGCATCAGATTATGCATCGTTGCCAGGTTATTATGGAGGGGCAGGTCGATTATAATTCTAATTTCCATGATGGACAACCTTGTGCTTCTTGCACTACCTTCGCTGCGGCTAAATTCTTCTGCATCTCAAGCTTAATCTCTTTGATTTGATTCTTTAATGCGGCCAATTTAGCTGAGTTAACAGTTTCTGCATCTAATCGAAGCGTACCTCTGGTATTTGTAACGGGAGCTCTGATGTATCCCTTTTTGTTCTAATTATATGCCCTTAGGAGACATCATATTAGGTGATTATTTGACTTATTTACTAGACTTTTAAGCTTATTTGGTCATATTACGATTTCTTCCCTTGGATTTGGATTATTTGTGTTTTACAGCTTTTATGCGTTAATTCGTTTATTTTTAGTGTAAAGTTCTTAGGTTTATTATTTGATGGAATATCAAGACAAGGAGAAGAAACGGGAAATAAAGTCTTGGATTAAGCGTTGGAGTCAAAGGCAAGAATAATTGATTCGAAGAAGTAATTAGTGGAGAATATAATCTGGAATGCTGTCACAAATCACTGTTTTTGAGCATCTTAGCCACTGATTCAGCCTTGGATCATAGAATGAGGTAGATAGAGATTGAAGTCGGGAAGATTTTCCAAGTCTAGCGAAGTGTTCGAGTCTGGACGCAAAGGTTACAGCTGTTTTAGTAACAACTAGTCACCAGTTACGGGATTTCATTAAATAGATTGGGCTTTTATTCTAATTAACCTAATCCTTCTTTATAAAAGCCTAAACCGTTTTTCCCACTATAAAAAGGCTTTTGACTTTAGTTTTTAGAGACACAATTCATATTAGAGAAGAGGCAACGCTTAGTAGAAGACAGAGAAGCAAAAAGGAGAGAGAAAGTTGAAGTTGGAGAATTCCTTCTTCCAAGAACAACAATTATCAACCTTTTAATTATGGTTTTCTCATTTATGTAATTCATTATGAACATGTTTTATTATAATTTATAAGTTTTTAACATTAGCATGAGCTAAATTGCTTAAGTGCTTGAGAATCGCATTAATGGGTTGAATCGAATTTTATTGAATTTATGTTTTTGGATTTGGGATTATTTAAATTTAAATTGAATTGAGTAATTTCGTATTGACTATTATTTTGTAATTAAATACGGTCTTTGAAGTCATGAATCAATATAGGAATTAGTAATTAAGCTATTCGCTTTGGTGGGGAAGTGATCGCCTTGACGGGGGGTTTAATTACGGAACCAAATAATAGACGTAAGGTAGAAATTATTGACCCTGGAGGTCTTAGTTAACCTTATAGCCAATTGGGTAGAATACTTGACCATTCGAAGGTGGATTATAATCGCCCTGTCGGGGTTTGTAACACCTAAGAATAGCTCCTAAGTCCACCCTAACGGGGGTTAGGAGATTATAGAATCCCGACTAGTACTTAATTCCGATTCATCCCTTAACAGAAACATTGATTTAATAGATTTAGGTGAAACCCTTGCAAAACTCAAGTACTTCCCATAAATCTCCGTGTTTACTCATTTCTATTTACTTGCGTCTTATTTATATGCATTAGTTAATTTAGTATTTTATTTTATTTGCATTTTAGTCCTTACTTAAAAACCAAAACAAATATTTATATCATTTATTTTCCGTATCATATAACAATTAATCACACTTATTACATAACATCGAAAGTCATATCCAATCCCTCCCTGAGATCGAAATCCCGTTTACCAGATATTACTTGGACGACCGTACACTTGCGGTACATGTCTTGCTTTTTTTAAGTGTGTTATTTTAGAACACACAAGGAGACACCAAGTTTTTGGCACCGCTGCCGGGGACGGTAGCGTATGACCACGGTGTTTTCCGTAAGTGTTTTAGTTGTTATTTTTACTTTTTATTTTCAGTTTTACGCTTTTCTTTGTTTTGCTACTTCTCAGGTTTTATAGGTTTAGTGTATGCTCTCGGATCCCGAGAGACTAGTCTGAGCTAAGAACAAGAGAGATAGGGAAGCAAAAGAAAAAGCAAGGTTAGAACGAGAAATGGAGGATTTGAACATTCATCACGTTAAAGATCATGGAATTCAGTTAGACGAAAATGGTCAACCAATAATACCGCTAATCATTCCAAATCCCCCAGTCATTCCGAATCCCGTTCTTAACAATCAACAAAACCCTCTGCCTATGCAACAAGCTCAACACCCGATGTATTATGATCCATGGTTCATACATGGTTTAAAACAAGCTCCTTATCGCGCTCCTACTCTCGGTATTGGTCCTGTAAATATCAATGTTGCACGTTATAGACCTGATCCTGGTATGCTATCCCAATTTCAAAATTTCAGAAACTTTCGAGGAACTCCAGGAGAAGACCCTATTTGTGCATTTCAAAAGTTTATGCAAATTTGTGATTCATATATAACTCAAGGAGTGACCAAATAGCATATGTACTTTGTTAATTTCAGATTTTTCGTGATAGACGCAGCTAGTGAGTGGCATGATTCGCAAGAACCGGGAACAATCAATACTTGGGATGAGTTACAGACAACGTTTTTCGATCGCTATTATTCGACGAATATGAGATTAGACGCACATGTGGATTTGACATCATTTGTCCAAGAGCATGATGAAACTTTGGGAAGATGTTAGACAATATTTCAATAATGCTTAAGAAGATTTCCTGACCATGGCCTTAATGAGAAACAACAGTTAAAAATCTTTTATAAAGGCTTGTATGGAGGATCAAGAAAAGACCTCGATTTATTATATGGTGGTGGATTTCTACAGGTAGCTCCAGTCCATGCGAAGATAATTCTAAATAGAATGGTGACTAATGAGCAAGGTTGGAGTACAGTGAGAACACCTATCTGAGGTAGAAAAGAAAGTAATATGCGTATTGATGAGAAATTCTCTTCTTTGGAGGATAAATTGAATAATACTTTAGAACTAGAAATGAAACATCTCACGATAGCTGTTAAAGAAGGTTTATCAGGAAAGAAGGCAAGTGTTAATGTGACTCAAGAGGTATATGGGTGTTCGAATTTTGGTGTTCAAGACCATGACTGGGAACATTGTGAGTGTAATCCGAAAAGCTGTAATGTTCGTTTCTAATAGGGGAGTTACAATTCGAGTGGTCAAGGATACCAACCCAACATAAACCATTCGGGTTTCCAATATTTGAATCCTAATGGGGCAGCTAATCCTACTTATGCTTATCAACCGCGTCCCCAAGGTAACACTTATCAACCTAGTCCACAAAATAATTATCAGGGAGGATAGAACTATGGAAACAATGCTCAAAGACAGCCTCCTCAGAATAATTATAATGACACCATGAATCAAAAGGCCTTACTTGCTCAACCTCAAGAAGGTACAGAAGATCTTCGTGTAACTGTAGACAAATTAATGGCACTTCAGGCACAATCTATTCAGAATCAACAAGCTAATGAGGATGCACTTAAATTATTAGGGAATCAAATTGATAAGATATCAAAACAGTTAAATCAGCGTCCGCAAGGAAGACTCCCTATTTATACTGAAGTCCCAAGACAAACCGAAGATTGTAAGGCCATCGCGTTAACAAGTAATAAAAAGCTTCCTCCACCTCCTTTTCCGGTTATGAAAGAGAAAGAAGTGAAAAATAAAGAGAAACCAGTAATAGAGGTGGAAGAGAAAGAAGATGAACCTGAAGTGATAGAAGTGGAGAAAATTCTGGAAGTTCAGAAAAAGAAAGATATCGTAGAAAACCGTCCTCCTCCACCGTTTCCTTCGAGAGTTCAGAAAAAAGGAGATATGGCTGAGTATCAAAGATTTTTGAATAGGGTGAAAGGTCTCAACATCAACATTCCGTTGTTAGAAGCTATTAAAGACATACCAAAGTACGTGAAGTTTTTGAAGAGAGCCCTCACCAACAAGAGACCATATTCTGATAACGAGATGATTGGGTCGCCTGAAGAGTGTATCACCATTTGTCAAAGAAAGTTGCCACCTAAGTTACTTGACCCTGGGAGTTCTACAATTCCGATTGCAATTGGTAATGAGTGGCAAGGAAAAGCTCTATGTGATTTGGGTGCGAGTATTAACCTCATGCCCAAATCAATTTTTGATAAATTGAAGATGGGAGATGTGAGACCTACCTCTATGGTCTTACAAATGGCTGATTGATCCCTCATACATCATGAGGGACGAATCGAATATGGCCTCGTCAAGGCACTTACTTTAGTTTTTCCCATTGATTTTGTTATTCTTGAATACGACGCGGATAGGAATGTCCCCATCATTCTGGGACGACCATTCCTAGCCACGGGGCGTACTTTAATTGATGTAGAAAACGGAGAATTAACAATGAGAATTCAAGACGAGGAGGTAAAGTTCAATGTGTTCAGAGCCATGAAGTTTCCAAATGTGCCTGGAGATTGTTTCCAAATGGATATAGCAGAACATGCCACGCAAGAGGTATTTGATTGTTTTAATTATGATGATGTCTTGCAGGCAGCTTTGACACTTGAACTACCTGAGTTGATGGAAGAGATTGCCGAAACAGTGGTAGCTCTTAATTCCGAGAATCCAAAATATAGGCGCCCTGCCTATGAACCTGTGAGAGAACCGGGGGAGATGGTCGTTAAAAATAAACCATCCATTGAATCTCCTCCGAAGTTAGAAGAAAAACCATTACTAGCACACTTGAGGTATGCGTATTTGGGTACTAATGATACTTTACCTGTTATTGTTTCAGAAAATTTAACAGGTCCTCAAGAAGATAAACAGCTGTGTGTACTAAGGGCGAACAAAGAGGCGATTGGTTGGACTATTGCTGACATCAAAGGTATTATTCCTTCCTATTGCCAACACAAAATCATTCTTGTAGATGATAGTGCATGCTCAGTTGAAGGCCAAAGGAGACTAATGACAGCAATGAAAGAAGTGGTGAAGAAAGAAGTTATCAAGCTACTAGATGCGGGAATCATCTATCCCATAGCTAGTAGTGAGTGGGTGAGTCCAGTTCAATGCGTACCAAAGAAGGGTGGTATCACTACCGTCCTAAATGCTCAAAATGAAGCAATTTCCATGATAACCGTTGTTAGTTGGAGAGTGTGTATGGATGATGTCTCCTTAAATGTTCTTATTTTCGACCCTTAGGAGACATCATTTTTGGTGTTTATTTAATCATTTCGATAGACTTTTGGACTAAATATGCAATAATATGATTTTCCTCTTTTAATTCTAGCATTTTTGATTTATTAAGCTTTTGCGCGTAATATTGGTATTTTTAGTGAGTATTTTACAGGTTTTAGATTTTAGCTAGAAGAGGAATCCGAGGAGAAAGTCAAAGATCAAAAGATAGAGTCAAGACTTGAAAAGAAATCCCGAAGATATTATTTTTAGAGCTGAAAATCCATTTTCCAGGCCATAGATTGCTGATTTCGAGGCGCTTAAGCGATGATCTAGCTGTTGACCTTTGAAGAGAAATCATTCCTTATCGAATTACGGAACTTTAGCAACTGGAATGAGGTCAATCGGAGTTGTAACGCATCGGGAAAAGCTGTTTTAGTGAAGGTATATCAGCAGTTACGGGATTTTGGGCTAAGTTAGTGGACTTGGGCCTTTTATATTTCATTTAATTAAAAGCCTAGGTCCAAGTCCGAATTTCCACCTATAAAATCAGCCCTTGACCTCTATTTTACACACAATTCACATTCTGCAAAATTAAAAACACCAGAGAGAAGCAACTGAAGGAAGGAGAAGAAGCTACAAGAGCTGGAGAGGGTCTATATCTCCGTTCGTAGTCATTCCGATTCCGGAAATTAGGTTCTTTTATCTTTTTAATTCTGTAAACAATATGAATTCCTTTATTTTTAATTTCGTATTTCATTTTAATATGAGCTAAGTTTTATTTAGTGCTTGAGAACAAACAATGGGTGAATCCCAATTCCTATTAATTAACGAATGTTGAATTTGGGTTTTTAATAAATTAAACTAAATTAGGGCTTTTACTCTTTTCGATAAATTATGAATGTTTACTGTTTTTAGCGTCATGAACTAGGAACAGGTAATAGTATTTAGGCTATTCCAATTAGTGGCAATTGGATCATCCTGACGGAGGGTTTAAATACGGAACCATTTATTCAATCTAGGATAGAAGTTAATGATTCTGACGAGCTTAGCTAATCCTAGGGCCAATGAGGTAATAACACTTAATCATCCAACGGTGGATCGTATTTACCCTGACGGGACTAGTGACACTTTAGGATCGCCTTATAGTCCACCCTGACGGGGGTATAAGGATATTAGAATCCCGACCATTGTAATTGACTAATTTAGCCCTTAAACAACATAAGTTAAGAAATAGGATAGGGAGGATCCTTGCGTTCTCAAGTGCTACTTCTCATATTGCGTTTTCACTTATTTTACTTGCGTCTTAGCTTTTACTTGCAATTTAATATTTGTCTTTCATTCAGTAGTCTTATAACAAAAACCAAACAAATATATTATTGTCTTTTATTTTCGTAAGTGCATCAATCACTACTTGCTAAACATTGTGATCAACCATTCCGTCCTTGGAACGAATCTGATTTATCAGAAATACTACTTGGGACAACCGTACACTTGCGGTTGTGGTTCGATTATTTATTGCATTATTTCTAGAACACACAAAGGACCACCAAGTTTTTGGCGCCGCTGCCGGGGACGGTAGCGTGTGACCACGGTGTTTATCCTTTAGTGATAAGTGCATTTTTATTTTTTATTTTATCAGTTTTACGCTTTTTGTTTAGTTTCTTTTCAGGTTTTTAGGTTTGGTGTATGCGAAGAAGGCTATTCAAGGATCTAGAGCCAACACCTCCGATCCTTAGTAATCCAGAATCGTTGATCAGACTTGCGAACAAGAGAAGAAGAGAACGAGAAGCTTTAGAGGTAGAAGAGTTAAGTAACAGAATGGCAGACATCAATCTTCAAAATAATCAACAGAATAATGGACAAGGCCAGCTAGATGCAAATGGCCAACCTTTAGCTCCGGGCGTTATTCCTCCAGTTCAACCACTAAATCCCAATGCTCCAGTCCAGATAGTGATGAATCATGATCCGTGGTTTACTAATGGTCCTCCAGAAGTTCCATTCCGTGCTCCAGCTATAGGAGTAGGTGCTCCAGATATTAATGTTCCACGTTTTCGTCCAGATTCGGGTATGTTAGCTCAGTTCCAGAATTTTGGTAATTTTCGTGGTAGACCAGCAGAAGATCCTCTCAGGGCAGTACAGAAATTCAAACAGATATGTGATTCTTATATCACACAAGGGGTCTCGAGAGAACAGATGTATTTTGCTGCTTTTAAGTTCTTTGTTACTGAGGGAGCAAGTGAATGGCACGATACGCAAGACCCTACGAAGATCACCAATTGGGACCAATTAGAAATTGCGTTCTTTGACAGGTATTACCCAAGTAACATGAGGTTAGATGCTGAACTAGAATTGACGCATTTCCGTCAAGAATATGAAGAAACTTTGGGTAAGAGTTGGACAAGATTTCAGATGTGTTTACGAAAAGTTCCCAATCATGGGTATTCAGAACAACAACAGCTTAAGATCTTTTATAGAGGCCTTGATGGGAAGTCAAGAGAGAAGTTGGATACGCTATGTGGTGCAGGTTTTCTTCAAGTTCAACCCGCTCATGCTAAAATTATCTTAGAGAGAACAGTCAAGAATGAAGTTGGGTGGAATTCAGTAAGAACACCGGTTAAGGGAGTGAATAATGTTGATATGGAAGAGAAATTTGCTACGTTTGAGAACAAGATTCAGAGTACTATTGAGCAACAATTAAAACAGCTCACTTTAGCTGTGAAAGAAGGATTTTCGGGTAAGAAGGTAGCTGTGCATGCTGCACAAGAGGTTTATATGTGTTCGATTTGTCAGGTAGATGATCATGATGAGGAAAGTTGTCCAAATAACCAAGAATCCGTGATGTTCATGTCCAATAGAGGTAACTTCAATTCAAGTGGTAATGGATATCAGCCTAACAGAAACCATCCTGGGTTTCAATATTCAAATCCTAATGGGGCAGCCAATCCTACCTACGCATATCAGCCGCGTCCCCAAGGTAATAACTATAATCCAAGACCACACAACAATTATCAAGGAGGACAGAATCAGGGAAATTATGTACAAAGGCAAGCTCCTCAGAATACTCCTCAGAATACATACGATGAAACTTTAAACCAAAAAGCCTTACCTGCCCATCCACAAGAAGGAGTAGTTACCCTTCAGAAAACCGTGGAAAATTTAATTGCTCTTCAAACACAAGCCTTAGAACGTCAGAACGCAGCTGAAGCAAATATGAAGATTTTCCAGAATCAGCTAAGCCAAATTAATAAACAGCTAAATCAGCGCCCACAAGGGCAACTTCCTAGCGATACTGAGAATCCGAAGCAACGCGAAGATTGTAATGCTGTTACATTGAGAAGTGGTAAGAACCTTCCTCCCCCTCCTTTTCCCATTATGAAAGAGAAAGAAGTACCAAGAAAAGAAAAGGAAGTGGTGGAGAAAGAGAAAGAAAATGAGAAAGATAGTGAGGTTGAAGAAATAGTGAGACCAAGAGAGGTCCCGAAAAAGAAAGATGATATGGTGATTAATCGCCCTCCACCACCGTTTCCATCGCGAGTTCAGAAAAAGGGTGATTTGGGGGATTTTCAGAAGTTCTTTAACAGAGTGAAGGGTCTAAGTATTAATATCCCGTTACTTGAGGCGATTCGAGATATTCCGAAATACACTAAGTTTTTGAAGAGGGCCCTCACTAACAAAAGGCCCTATTGTGATAACGAGATGATTGGTCTTCCAGAAGAGTGTAGCGCGATTTGTCAAAGTAAATTACCTCCGAAGTTGGTTGATCCGGGGAGTTTCACGATTCCCATATCAATTGGGGAAGAATGGAAAGGAAAGGCGCTATGTGACTTGGGAGCTAGCATCAATTTGATGCCCAAGTCGATCTTTGATAAGCTAAAAATTGGAAACGCAAGACCCACTTCTATGGTCTTGCAAATGGCGGACAGGTCTCTTGCGCATCCTGAAGGCCGCATTGAGGATGTCCTTGTTAAGGCAGGTACACTTATATTTCCTGTTGATTTTGTAATCCTTGAATACAATGCAGATAGAAATGTCCCCATTATTTTGGGTAGACCATTCCTAGCTACAGGGAGAACATTGATCGATGTAGAGAATGGTGAATTAACAATGAGGATACAAGATGAGGAAGTGAAATTCAATGTATTTCGAGCTATGAAATTCCCAGACTCTCAGGAAGATTGCTTCAGAATGGATGTAGTAGAGCAAGCATCGCAAGAGGTATTTAATTGTTTAAATTTTGATGATATCTTGCAGGCTGCTTTAACATTAGATTCACCTGAGATGATGGAAGAGCTTATTGAAACAATAGCGGCTCTAAATTCGGAAAGTCCAAAGTATAGGCGTCCTGCCTATGAACCTGTGAGAGAACCGGGGGAGATTGTTCCTAAAAAGAAGCCTTCAATTGAATCTCCTCCGGAATTGGAAGAAAAACCATTGCCAGCACACTTGAGGTATGCGTATTTAGGTACTAATGAAACTCTACCTGTGATTGTTTCAGCTAATTTAACAGGTCCTCAAGAAGATAAACTGTTGCGTGTGTTAAGAGCAAACAAAGAAGCAATAGGTTGGACAATTGCTGACATCAAAGGCATTAGTCCATCCTATTGTCAACACAAAATCATACTTGAAGATGTTAACGCACGCTCAGTTGAAGGTCAAAGAAGATTAATGCCCGCCATGAAGGATGTGGTAAAGAAAGAGGTGATCAAGCTTTTAGATGCGGGGATTATTTATCCCATTTCGAGTAGTGAATGGGTGAGTCCGGTTCAGTGTGTACCGAAGAAGGGAGGAATGACAACAGTTCTTAATGATAAAAATGAAGCGATTCCTTCAAGAACGGTAGTTGGATGGAGAGTTTGCATGGATTATAGGAAGCTGAACAAGGCCACCAGAAAAGATCATTTCCCTTTGCCCTTCATAGATCAGATGTTAGACAAATTAGCCGGAAGAGAGTACTATTGCTTCTTGGATGGTTATTCAGGGTATAATCAAATTTACGTGGCTCCAGAAGATCAACATAAAACAACATTTACATGCCCCTTTGGTACTTTTGCATATCGTAGAATGCCATTTGGGTTGTGTAATGCTCCTGCTACCTTTCAAAGATGCATGATGGCCATCTTCTGGGATATGATCGATAACTTTCTTGAAGTGTTTATGGATGATTTCTCTGTATTTGGTGATGATTTTGATAAGTGCTTAGACAATTTGGAGAAAGTGTTAATCAGATGCAAAGAAACAGATTTGGTCTTAAACTGGGAGAAATGTCATTTCATGGTTCGTGAAGGTATTGTTCTGGGTCACAAAATTTCGAATGTTGGATTGGAAGTCGATAGAGCGAAGATTGAGGTAATTAAAACTCTTCCCCCTCCTGTTTCTGTTAAAGGGGTAAGAAGTTTTCTAGGCCATGCTGGCTTTTATAGGCGATTTATCAAAGATTTTTCTAAGATTGCGAAACCGTTATGCAACTTACTTGAAAAGGATTCCAAATTCCTTTTTGATGAAGCTTGTTTAGCGGCTTTCAAAGCAATTAAAGAAAAGCTTATTTCTGCTCCTATAGTAGTGCCTCCAGATTGGAATCTACCGTTTGAGGTTATGTGTGATGCGAGTGATTTATGTATGGGAGCTGTATTAGGACAAAGAAAAGAGAAAGTTTTTCATTCGATTTATTATGCTAGTAAAACTTTTAATGGTGCTCAGATTAATTATACAGTTACAGAAAAGGAGTTGCTAGCGGTTGTGTATTCATTCGATAAATTTCGCTCTTATCTTCTTGGAGCGAAAGTTATTGTCTATACAGATCATTCAGCGATTCGATATCTTATGGAGAAGAAGGATGCTAAACCGAGGTTAATCAGATGGGTGTTATTGCTTCAAGAGTTCGATTTAGAGATCAAGGATAGAAAAGGGTGTGAGAATCAGGTTGCAGATCATCTATCGAGGTTAGAAGGTTCAGAGTTGAATAGTGGTACTGAAGCGGTTAGAGAAGAGTTTCCTGATGAGAATTTATTCGAAGTTCGCGATTATGAAGCCCCTTGGTATGCAGACATTGCAAACTTAGTGGTAAGTGGTTCCTTTCCTGAAGGTTCAACTTATCAAGAAAGAAAAAGATTAGCTCACCGAGCAAGACAGTTCTTTTGGGAGGATCCTTTCCTCTACAAAGTGTGTGCTGATCAGATGATAAGAAGATGCGTAGCCAAGGAAGAAATTGAGGCGATTATAGCTGGGTGTCATGATTCACCTTACGGTGGACATTTCAAAGGAGATCGAACTGCTGCTAAGGTATTACAATCTGGTTTCTATTGGCCTTCTATTATAAAAGATTGTCACGAATATACTAAAAGATGTAATAGATGCCAATTTACCGGAAACATATCCAAGAGGGATGAGATGCCACGTAATAATGTGTTAGAAGTTGAAATATTCGATGTTTGGGGTATAGATTTTATGGGTCCGTTCGTCCCTTCAAATGGTAACCTCTACATCTTATTAGCTGTTGATTACGTGTCTAAGTGGGTAGAAGCAGTGGCTTTACCTACCAATGATTCTAGAGTGGTGATTAAGTTCTTAAAATCACATATTTTCACTAGACATGGAACTCCAAGGGTGATTATTAGCGATGGAGGTACTCATTTCGTTAATAAGTATTTGAAGACTGTTCTAGAGAAATATGGAGTCAGACATCGTGTGTCTACCGCTTATCATCCACAAGCCAATGGTCAAGCCGAAGTATCAAATCGTGAGGTAAAATCTATTTTAGAGAAAACCGTTGGTCCTACAAGAAAAGATTGGTCTATGAAATTAGATGATGCACTTTGGGCATATCGAACTGCTTTCAAAACCCCAGTAGGTGCTTCTCCGTATCGAATGGTTTATGGTAAGGCTTGTCACTTACCTCTTGAACTTGAAATGGGTGCCTATTGGGCTATTGCAAAGTTAAATTTAGATCCTACGCTAGCGGGTGCAAATCGAATGATGAAACTTAATGAGCTTGATGAATTCAGATTACATGCTTATGAAAATGCTAAGCTTTACAAAGAAAATACTAAGAGATGGCATGATAATCGAATTCGAGAGAAGAACTTTGTAGTAGGACAAAGAGTGTTGAAATATAATTCGAAGTTCAGTAATTATCCGGGGAAATTAAGATCGAAGTGGTCGGGTCCTTACATTGTAACCAAGGTTACACCTCATGGAGCTATAGAGATAGAACATCCACTTGAGAACCGTACATTCATGGTGAACGGTCATCGTTTAAAAATTTATCATGGAGGAGAGGACACCGATCGTGCAAAAGACCCACATCCCGGAGAGGTCATGTACCTCCTCGAAGCTCCTTAGAAGCACGAGGTAACCCGTCGAGCTTAACGACGTTAAACAAAAGCCAATTTCTTGTATATTAGTTTAAGTATTTCAATTTCCGTAGTGTATATTAGTTAAATTTTTCGTTTATTTTAGTTTTATTTTTAAGAAATGAGGAAGGGTGTTTGTTTTTGATGATTTCAGGGATATAATGGTCATGAGTTTGGGGTCAAACGATGGAAAAACGGAGAAAAATTGAAGTCCACAGCAGGTTTGACCGGCTAGCCGGCGAGCTAGCCGGCATACCGGCCAAACGAGCAGGTAGACCCCAACTCCCTGACCACTGCGTCAGCGACAACGCAGCAATGCTGCGTCTTCATTCGCGCCAGCGAGAAAGCACCGGCATGCCGGCGAATCCGCCGGCTAGCCGGCCAACGAGGAAGAATGTTCTGGTCCTTGCGTCAGCGATGACGCAAGGTTGCTGCGTCATCAAATGCGCCATCGAGATTTCACAGGCATACCGGCGAATCCGCCGGCTAGCCGGTCAAGGATTTCGAATTCCCTGACCATTGCGTCAGCGACGACGCAATATACTTGCGTTTTGAGGTAAAAAAAAAAAAAAAAAAAAAAAAAAAAAAAAAAAAAAAAAAAAAAAAAAAAAAAAAAAAAAAAAATTTCGCCGGCCTCTCGGCCGGCATACCGGCGAATCCGAAGGCATACCGGCCAGCTGTTACGAGAGGCGGTTTTAACTTCATTAAACCTAGTTTTTTGCCTCTTTTCCAAGCCAAACCTTATAATCCGAATTCTTGCCTCCACCTACTCCGAAAATCATCAACAAACAGCTATAAAATCATCAAATCAAGCCTTCTATCATCACAAAAACACAAAATCAACTCACAATCTTCTCCAAAACATCATCAAATTTCACCTTTTCTCCAAAAATTTCCTCTTCCCAACCTTGAAATTAAACCCAATTCTTTCTACATCTCTCTCTAATAACCTTAACCCATCTCATATAACACCTAGTTCTTCAAGTTTTAAGCCTCAAAACATCAAATTTCAAAGCTTTTCTCTAGCTTTTTCTCTATTTGAAGTTTTGAGTTTGGGGTGAAAAGAGATGACTAACAGAACCGATTCCATGTGTAACTATCGAAGAAACATACCAAGAAACAGGAACACTGTTGGAGCTAGCCCAGACCAAGCAATTGAGATTCCGGATTCACGATCCAAAAAGACTGTCCAAAACCCAATTGCTCCGAAACGAAAAGAAAATCCAAGTAAGGCTAATCCGAAAAAGAGCAGGTTAATTGATGAGAGTGATGAAGAAAGTGAGGAAGAAGTTGAAGAAGAGGTTAAAGAAACTGAACTAGTAATTCCCGAAGAACCAGTGCAACAACCGAAAGCTCCGCGTAGGAAAGCTTGGGCTCACAAGCCTAAGAGAGTCTTCGTTCCTTGGGATACTCAGGTTCGTGATCGAATTGAATTTTTGAAGTTTGGTGAGGAGATGAATCTTCCTAAAGGTATTATGACTAGTGCTTATAAAGATTATGGTGTTACTTGTGATAAATTGGGTTGGAAGGAATTGAGAGAAAGGAAGCTTGAGTATATTCCTACCTTGGTGCGAGATTTTTATGAAGGAATCGCCTTCTCAAAAGAAGCTGTTATAATTCGCAAAAAGGTAGTTCCTTTCTCCGTTGAGCTTATTCGTAAATCATTGAAGTTACCCAAGTTTTCCGGAATATGTCCGTTTCAAGAATCTCTTAAAGAGCCTTCGTTTGATTATGAATCCCTTTGGGGGAAAGTGACTATTGATGGGGCCCGCCCAATTCCCGAAGGAGAGAGATATCCTGGACAGATGTATAGTAGTAACTTGCTACCATGTGCTAAGATTTGGTCACGTTTCATAATACCTACCTTCTTCGGAGTTAAACACATATCGGAAGTAAAGAAGGAGCATCTTTTGTTCATTAAATGTATTATTGAGGAGAAACCCATGGATGTTGCTCGTGTGATATATGATACCATCATGGAATTTGCTAGAATTCCTACTTCACAACAAAATCTCAAATTTCCTTGTACTGTCACTACTTTGTGTTTAGACGCAAAGGTTCCGCGTAAAGACGCAGAGATGGATCGTGTTGTAGTATGTGAGAGCATGGGTTTAACTTTGATCAAGAATATTCATGATGAGGTGGTTAAAGCAACAAGGAATCCTAGAGCTCCTCCAAAGAAGAAGATGCATACAACTGATGAGTTGGACGCTAAAGTGAAGGTGTTAGAAGAGAACCAAGTGAAGATGATTGCGTCTTTAGGAAACGTTACAAAAGAGTTAGAACTTCTCCGAAACATGTTAACGGGGGTGAGCACAATTCAACATGCCACCTATGGTATTCTTACACAGGAGAAAGTTCGTGGACGCAACACCGATAACCAGCCTCGTGCTGGTTAAGATACGTTTTCTATCCCTTTCTCGTTTTAGTTAGTTTAGTTTATTTTTATTGCGTTGTGTCTTTTCGAGTCGTGGGGACACGACTCATTTTTGAGTTTGGGGTGGGGTTCGTTGCCTCATCCCAATTTTTATGTGTTATATGTTCTATTTGCTTTCAATAAAAATAATTTTCGGAGTTGCGTTTGACTATAGAAGATTTTAAATGTCCCTTTAAGCATACTTTTGATGAATCTATGATAGTAAATAGTGGACTTTAGGGACTGATATAGAACGCACTTACAATTGCATGCGAACATAGGTAATTGATAGGAAAAATTAATGAACAATGCAAATGAAGTAAGCTTGTACTCAAGGAATATGTTTGGTGTGTAGAACGTGAAATCTTAATTAGTAGAGAACCCACCTAAATATGAACTAAAGACAAGCTATGTACTTAAGAAAATGATAGGGGCAGTTCTTTGTTAAGCCATTTGAAACCTTTTAGCTTGCTATCCCTTATTATAATTTTATCCGTCTTAGCCCAATTTTTGAGCCTTAAGCCTTTTCTTTTGTAGCCACGATATAAGCCCATTATCCTTTAGATTATTAGGCATGACCAAATGACCCGCACTTGAATCACAACCCTGAGACTTGTCTCGAGCTTGAGTTTGGGGTGGAGGGTCCACATTTTGGGAATTTACATTGGGAAGGGATGATATGTGCTTATATTGAGACACAGAAATGAAGATGATATATTATTGTAACCCTTTGCCGAAAAAAAAAAAAAAAAAAAAAAAAAAAAAAAAGAGAAAAGAAAGATAAAAATATAAGAGACATGACTTTTCACATCAAAATGATGGTCATGGGTATCTTGTACAAAAAAAAAGGAAATGAAAAAAAAAAAAGAAAATAAAAAGAAAGAAAAAATTGAATAAATCGGCAAGGTGGAATATTTTTGGAAATCATCTTAGATTTATTTGGGTTGACATTGGGGACGCAACTTTAGCGCGTCAAATGGGTGAGTGAGAACATTTTTGAGCGTAACTCAAGCTCGAGGACATGTGGATGGTAAGTGAGGAGAGAGCCAAAAGCTCACTTCAAATTTACCAAATATATATCCATACCGTCCTTAAGCCAATATTAAAACCATAAAGACCTCTTGATTCTTAAATACATAGTGAATTTATACTTCTGTTGATAGGGAATATTTAGGTGGAACATTCAAAGCGATTTATGATTAATGACCATCCTATAGCCATCATACAGATATGAGTACAAGTGTAACCTTCAAGCATTGCAACTTTAATTTTATGATTGAGATTATTTATGTTTGATTTTGCATGATTAGTGTATGTATATGTTAGTTCTTAAAGTTTTGCTATATGAGATTTATCTTAAGAATTGCTTTAGGTTTATTTGCTAAGCTTCTATTTGTTCTTGCGTTTACTTCCACCCCTTGTTTTGTTTTGTTTTGCTTTGTCGGGACGACAAAGGTTTGAGTTGGGGGTCTTGATGTCTCCTTAAATGTTCTTATTTTCGACCCTTAGGAGACATCATTTTTGGTGTTTATTTAATCATTTCGATAGACTTTTGGACTAAATATGCAATAATATGATTTTCCTCTTTTAATTCTAGCATTTTTGATTTATTAAGCTTTTGCGCGTAATATTGGTATTTTTAGTGAGTATTTTACAGGTTTTAGATTTTAGCTAGAAGAGGAATCCGAGGAGAAAGTCAAAGATCAAAAGATAGAGTCAAGACTTGAAAAGAAATCCCGAAGATATTATTTTTAGAGCTGAAAATCCATTTTCCAGGCCATAGATTGCTGATTTCGAGGCGCTTAAGCGATGATCTAGCTGTTGACCTTTGAAGAGAAATCATTCCTTATCGAATTACGGAACTTTAGCAACTGGAATGAGGTCAATCGGAGTTGTAACGCATCGGGAAAAGCTGTTTTAGTGAAGGTATATCAGCAGTTACGGGATTTTGGGCTAAGTTAGTGGACTTGGGCCTTTTATATTTCATTTAATTAAAAGCCTAGGTCCAAGTCCGAATTTCCACCTATAAAATCAGCCCTTGACCTCTATTTTACACACAATTCACATTCTGCAAAATTAAAAACACCAGAGAGAAGCAACTGAAGGAAGGAGAAGAAGCTACAAGAGCTGGAGAGGGTCTATATCTCCGTTCGTAGTCATTCCGATTCCGGAAATTAGGTTCTTTTATCTTTTTAATTCTGTAAACAATATGAATTCCTTTATTTTTAATTTCGTATTTCATTTTAATATGAGCTAAGTTTTATTTAGTGCTTGAGAACAAACAATGGGTGAATCCCAATTCCTATTAATTAACGAATGTTGAATTTGGGTTTTTAATAAATTAAACTAAATTAGGGCTTTTACTCTTTTCGATAAATTATGAATGTTTACTGTTTTTAGCGTCATGAACTAGGAACAGGTAATAGTATTTAGGCTATTCCAATTAGTGGCAATTGGATCATCCTGACGGAGGGTTTAAATACGGAACCATTTATTCAATCTAGGATAGAAGTTAATGATTCTGACGAGCTTAGCTAATCCTAGGGCCAATGAGGTAATAACACTTAATCATCCAACGGTGGATCATATTTACCCTGACGGGACTAGTGACACTTTAGGATCGCCTTATAGTCCACCCTGACGGGGGTATAAGGATATTAGAATCCCGACCATTGTAATTGACTAATTTAGCCCTTAAACAACATAAGTTAAGAAATAGGATAGGGAGGATCCTTGCGTTCTCAAGTGCTACTTCTCATATTGCGTTTTCACTTATTTTACTTGCGTCTTAGCTTTTACTTGCAATTTAATATTTGTCTTTCATTCAGTAGTCTTATAACAAAAACCAAACAAATATATTATTGTCTTTTATTTTCGTAAGTGCATCAATCACTACTTGCTAAACATTGTGATCAACCATTCCGTCCTTGGAACGAATCTGATTTATCAGAAATACTACTTGGGACAACCGTACACTTGCGGTTGTGGTTCGATTATTTATTGCATTATTTCTAGAACACACAAAGGACCACCAATGGACTACCGCAAGTTGAACAATGCTACGAGAAAAGATCACTTCCCCCTTCCTTTCATAGATCAGATGTTGGATAAATTGGCTGGTAGGGAGTATTATTGCTTTTCGGATGGTTATTCAGGGTACAATCAAATCTATGTAGATCCAGCTGACCAACACAAAACCACCTTTACATGTCCTTTTGGTACCGTTGCCTATTGAAGGATTCCATTTGGATTATGTAATGCTCCTGCTACTTTTCAGAGATGTATGATGGCGATTTTCTGGGATATGATTGATAATTTCCTTGAGGTATTTATGGATGACTTTTCTGTGTTTGGTGATAACTTTGATGAGTGTTTACAGAACTTGGAGAAGGTGTTGATTAGATGCAAGGAAAGTGATTTGGTGTTAAACTGGGAGAAATGTATTTTTATGGTGTGTGAAGGTATAGTGATGGGGCACAAAGTTTCGAGTACAGGTTTAGAAGTAGATCATGCTAAGATTGAGGTAATAAAGACTCTTCCCCCTACCATTTTAGTAAAAGGGGTGAGGAGGTTTTTAGGCCATGCTGGGTTTTATAGACGGTTCATCAAAGATTTTTTAAAGATCACTAAACCTTTGTGTAACTTACTCGAAAAGGACACCAAATTCCTTTTTTATGAAGCTTGCATGAAGGCATTCCAAGAGTTAAATGAGAAACTTATCACTGCGCCTATTGTACTTCCTCCTGATTGGAAGATTCCATTTGAAGTGATGTGTGACGCTAGTGATTTAGCTATGGGTGCTGTGTTGGGTCAGAGAAAAGACAAGGTATTTCATTCCATCTACTATGCAAGTAAGACCTTCACTAGTGCTCAAGTTAATTATACAGTGACTGAGAAGGAACTTTTAGAGGTTGTTTATGCTTTTGACAAGTTTTGTTCCTATCTTCTTGGGGCAAAAAATGTTGTATTCAGCGACCATTCCGCTATTAAGTACCTTATGGAGAAGAAAGATGTGAAGCCGAGGTTAATCAGATGGGTTTTATTGCTTCAAGAGTTTGATTTAGAGATTCAAGATCGTAAGGGGTGTGATAACAGGTTGCAGATTATTTGTCGCGTCTTGAAGGTTCTGAATCCAATAGTAGTCCTAAATTAGTTAGAGAGGAGTTCCCAGATGAGAGTTTATTTGCGATTTATAAGGGAGCTCCTTGGTACGCAGATATTGCAAATCTACTTAAAGGACCAAAAATAAGTTTTTTTGGGTATATGAGTGATCTGGGTCAGCTTGCACGCACCACGACTAATTCCACAGTTAAGTGCAAGCCTCCTCATGCTAAATGGGTTATTTAGCTTCAATGTCCTAGAATTTTTTGTAATAAATCATTTGCTATCTTAGCTCTAATTAAGTGAAAGGACCCTGATTTTATCCCTAAAAAATAGCTTATGACCCCTTGTAGAAGCTTGAAAATAAATTCACTTGGCACACAAACTTCTGAAAAACTCAAAAAGTCAAGTTATTTTATGGTTGAATTTAAAATCTTATTCATTGCTGAATATAAATTATTTTGCAGCAAATAGGAACATATATATATATATATATATATATATATATATATGTGTGTGTGTGTGTGTAGCGCAATTTTTGCAAATTATAGGGACCTATAGTGCAATTAACTTGTAGAATTTATGACATTCTTTGGTTTGATCTTACAGTTGGGGCTGGAAGACTTTGCATTTGTTCTTATGAGAAAGTAATTATATATTTCATTCATTTCCTTGTCTATCCACTTACAATTTAGTCCTTTATCTTGCAATTCCTTAAGTTTTTTATTGTGAAAACGTTAGTCATTTATCATTTGTCAAAATGATAAAAAAGTAGTTAACTTTTTAAATCAATTTTTATACAGGTTTTTGAATACACTTGTATCTGGAGGAGGAGATGAAAATCTTGCGATAGATGTTGATTTGAAAAAATTGAGCTTTTGGAATGAACCAATTGAAACTTTAATAGTTGGAATCTCTGTTCTGGGTTTATCTGGATTGAGATTTATAGAAGGTATTTTGCGTAAATCACTTATTTAGTCCCTTATCTTTTAATTTTGTGACACAAAATTGAATGATAAAGGATGGACATGTTAAGTTTGAAAGATAAGGTACTAAACTGTAAACTTAATAATAATAATAAGTATGTAGAATGCAATTTACTAATTTAAACATTAGAATATTTAAGACTTTCTGTGTTTTCTTCTTCTGTCACCTTTCTCTTTTCCTCTTCTCTCTTCTCCATAGTCTGTCCCCATAAAACAGCATAGATTCCCATCATGATCAAAACCGAACCAATAATTCTAAAAATTCAAAAAATAAATAAAATTAAAACATAATATAATATATCATTATTTAAAGTTAATGACACAAATCACTTACGTTCCAACATATAACTTTTCCCTAAACAATGCCCAACTAAGAATCGCCACCATTATCATTAACACTGGGCTAAAAATGGATACAAACAATGGACCTTTTCTTTTTATGCACCATGTCACTAGGCAAAACGTCAGTGTAGTGCACACGATACCCTGAAAATCAAAATTTGTCATTAATTAAATAAAAAAAGTTTAATAGATATTTAAATTAAATTTTACTCCGTAAATACTCGAAATCACTCTAATGCTCGGTGTTAAGGCCCATTCTGTATCTTTGTGCTCAAAACACAATGCAATGATAACACACTCAACACTAGCCATCAAAAACATTAATGATGTGTTCGAGTATGGAGCGTCGTAAATCTCAATCACCTTTGTCTAAAAAATAAACAAACAAACATATATATAGTAATTATCTTACAATTTTATATAATTTTATAATCTTACTTGCAAGATCAAGTATCCAGCCCACGCAAAACCACTTATAATTATCAGAAATGGGCCCAAGAAAAAATTCTTATGGCCACACAGATTTCCTTTACTAATTATATGTAAAGCGTATTTCCAGCAAATATTGGATTCACCAATATTCACTTGGTGTCCATGGTAAAATGACAGTAACAACGCCCCACCAACACACACAATTGTTCCAAACACCTTCGCTTGCCCAATTTTCATTTTCAGTCTCAATTTTTCTAATCTGTCATGTACCCGACATTAAAAAGAAAATTTTAGATACTAAATAAGTGTAATATAAATGTGAAGTAATTACCTAAAAAGTACGGCTAAGATGAACGTAATTGCTGGAGTAATATTGGATATTGCACATGCAATTGTTGGAGTAGAGTGTTTTAATCCAACAAGATATGTGACCATACATGTCGTTACCCTGCAAAAAAATGAAGAAACAACTTATGTACAATTGTTTCTCAAAACTTAGAAAATATCCTCTTTTACAATATAACATAGGGGCAGTAGTGGACTAAAGAAGTTTATCTTAGGGGTGCTTGATGTAGTATAATAGGGGTTCAGGGCCAATATCCCCAATTTTTTTAGGTTTCAGCAAAATATGATGAAATAATGCAATTCAACCATTACCTTCTTAGTTCATAGGATTTAGGTCTATGCAGTACTTAATTATTTCTATACACAGATCATAGTAAGAAATTAAGATATTGATTATTAAAAAATCAAATATGCCACCTAATCATTGTCCCATAAAAATACTTTAGGGTTAATATCCATTGTAGTACCTTAGTACATGCTCAATAATTATATTATTTTGTTTTTTAATCAAAGTAATGACTGAACTAAATGATTATTAATTATAAAAAAATTAAATACTATAACTCAATCTGTATATACCATTAAAACTACATATGTTTATAAAGACTTAAGTGAGCAAATAATTTGAATAAAAAAACTACACATGGGTCTATGAAATGTATTTCATTTCACTTTTCTTTTGTTTTTGGGGCTTAAGCCCACCCTTTCATAGTTGTGAATCTTGCCACTGCATAGTGATATATTTGCTACACAAGGGTATATATTTGTTGTTTTGTACAAGGACTAAATATACATTTATATTTTTGTAACTTACCCAATGGAACATAAGAAAATCTTGAAAAGTATGGAAACTGTTAGCGTAGGTCTAGTCCTACTATAAACAAAGAAATATTTAGATTATTATGCTTATCACAAAAAAAGAATATAGAAGAAGAAGTTTATGCCTACCTCTCCATATAATATGCCAACGGGACAATGGCGGCTGTACCTATAAGTTGCCTATAAGCAACAAGAATGTACGGATTCATTCCTGAATCAATTGCTAGTTTCGATTGAATCTGCAATACCGCATAACACATTTGTACACCAAGCATGGTGAACAAAGGTATCCAAAAGTATGCCATTTAGGAGGAGAATAAAAAGAGTTTGAGTTCGCAGTGAAGTGGAATGAAGAAGATTGTGAAATGTTTAAGATTTAAAGAAGAAAGTAAATTAATGGCACGTGAAAAGTCGTATGCTATTATATAACCTTCCTTTTATATACTTTAACAAAAATGTTTTTGTTATATACGTTTTTGTTATATGCGTTTTTGTATGTAAACAAGTTACCCTTTTATCATACAATATATTATATAACCTTCCTTTTATATACTTTAACAAAAAATACTAGATTTTTTAATTAATTTCTTAAATTAAGGAATAATGAATAGTCTTTAATACCCTTGTTTTTATTTTAATTAATAATTATTCTTCCTTTGATAAATATAAATTACCCTCTTATCCTTATATAACTTTATAATAATAATTTTTTTTTCTACTTACGTTTTTTCTTTACGAATATGTATAATAAACACATCATACATAAATTTAGATTAATAAAACACTTAAAAAATAATAAACATATATTGCACAAACTATTTATATAATTAAAATTTATACCTTCTTATTTATAATTGTATATATTATTACTTACCTATTTATAGGTTTTCCAAATATAATTATTGAAATATTGTGAAAATTTCTATATTTCGTAAATAAGTTTTGAAAATAGAAAAATAGAGAAAATCCGAAAAAGTATAGCTTAAAATTTGATCCTTCAGAGTTTGTAATTCGATATTATATATTTTTAATATGTTCATTTATAATTTTTAGTCCACCCCTTTACAATTAACAGTTCTCTCATTTACAGATTGTAGTTCGCTCATTTATAGCTTGTAATTCGTCCCTCACGGTTTATAGGTTGTTGTTATATACTTCATAGTACACTCTTTTACATTTTGTAGTTTTTTTTCTTTACAGTTTGTTGTTTTCTCATTTGCCGTTCATAATTCACTACTTTTCCATTCATAGATTTCTCCTTTATAGTTCGTTGATTGCTGATTTACAATTCGTAGTATATTTATTTAGGATTTGTAGTTCACTGTTATTTACTTTATGGTTTTCTCCTTTACGGTCTGTAATTTACTCATTTACAATCTGATACGCAGTGAAGTGGAATGAAGAAGATTGTGAAATGTTTAAGATTTAAAGAAGAAAGTAAATTAATGGCACGTGAAAAGTCGTATGCTATTATATAACCTTCCTTTTATATACTTTAACAAAAATGTTTTTGTTATATACGTTTTTGTTATATGCGTTTTTGTATGTAAACAAGTTACCCTTTTATCATACAATATATTATATAACCTTCCTTTTATATACTTTAACAAAAAATACTAGATTTTTTAATTAATTTCTTAAATTAAGGAATAATGAATAGTCTTTAATACCCTTGTTTTTATTTTAATTAATAATTATTCTTCCTTTGATAAATATAAATTACCCTCTTATCCTTATATAACTTTATAATAATAATTTTTTTTTTTACTTACGTTTTTTCTTTACGAATATGTATAATAAACACATTATACATAAATTTAGATTAATAAAACACTTAAAAAATAATAAACATATATTGCACAAACTATTTATATAATTAAAATTTATACCTTCTTATTTATAATTGTATATATTATTACTTACCTATTTATAGGTTTTCCAAATATAATTATTGAAATATTGTGAAAATTTCTATATTTCGTAAATAAGTTTTGAAAATAGAAAAATAGAGAAAATCCGAAAAAGTATAGCTTAAAATTTGATCCTTCAGAGTTTGTAATTCGATATTATATATTTTTAATATGTTCATTTATAATTTTTAGTCCACCCCTTTACAATTAACAGTTCTCTCATTTACAGATTGTAGTTCGCTCATTTATAGCTTGTAATTCGTCCCTCACGGTTTATAGGTTGTTGTTATATACTTCATAGTACACTCTTTTACATTTTGTAGTTTTTTTTCTTTACAGTTTGTTGTTTTCTCATTTGCCGTTCATAATTCACTACTTTTCCATTCATAGATTTCTCCTTTATAGTTCGTTGATTGCTGATTTACAATTCGTAGTATATTTATTTAGGATTTGTAGTTCACTGTTATTTACTTTATGGTTTTCTCCTTTACGGTCTGTAATTTACTCATTTACAATCTGATAAGTTTACTCTTTGTTCCCAAATATTTATTTATGAAAGCATTTGTATCCTCAACACGTTGTGTACTCTTTACACCACTAAAAAATGAGGAAGGAGGTATGCCTCAGCCTACAAATGTCTTTTTTCAAAGACATCGCTAATCCACTTGTTAATTTCAATTTTATGTTCGAGAACCATTTTTTTCCATCTATCATCAAATTCTTCCACTGATATATTGTGGGACATTAACCGACCAACAATGTTACAGTGAACATGCTTCACTACATATTTTGTAGATGCCACTTACAAAGTCTATGTCTAGTTTGAGGAAACACTTGAGTAATCACTGCTTGCATTGACTTGTCAATATCTGTAACCATCGAAATTGAGATTTTTTGGTTCATTGCATCCACTAGTGTTTGCAATACCCATACATTTGAATATGTAGTCTTATTTTTTTTAGTGTGACACAAAAAATACAAGTGCTTTAATGGTTGTTTGTCCCAGCCAGTATCAAAAGTGGAAATTGATATGCATTTATTTTGTACATGGCATCAAAAATAAGACATGGGGATGGAACCGGATCGGATATCCTCAAAAAATTTCATAACCACATCCACATCCACTATGTAAAATGATAACCAAATTCGCATTCATTAATCATCGGATTTTAGAATTATTTACCAAATCCGCATCCGCGACTGATGCGGTTTATCAGTGATTAATATGTATCAGTAATCGTTTAAAATGATTTTAAGTAAAATAATTTATTAAATATTTTTAAAATTCTAAAATTAGCTACAAAATTATTGGAAGACCATAAAATGATATTAGACAATATATTAATAAAATAGATAATAATCAATTAGCTAGGTTATGTATGGAATAATATATTTGATCGATATTATGTATGAAATTTGTATATATAGAATATCTTTATATATAGTATATCTATTTTTATTTTTTATTTTTTATATATTTAATCGGATAATCCACTGATTACCTTTTGTAAGAACCAAACCCTCATGCATGTACCATCGGTTCCACTAACGGATTTTTTATCATATCGGATATCCATCGGCTAAGATTAATATTTGAACCATTTCCATCCTTATCAAGACATCTCCAAAAATGTTGTATATTTTTTTGTGCCTTCCATCGGTCCAAAATATCTTATTTAATTGATTATCAAAACACGCCGTGTAACGGAAAAATAATTCACGATCAAACTCTGAATTTGCATGAAAACACCTTAACGTAATATTTTTTGTTATTTAGGAAAGCCACTTTGGACACAGAGTCATTGACGCGATATTTTCATCACCATTGATTATTTCTTCTTGATGATAACACCCACTGCATTTTCCAAATCACTCCTAATGAAGCTGATATCCTGATATCCTGATATCCACCAGACTCATAGTGGAATTCATCCATAATTGTACAGGGTCTTATTCCAACAGTTCATAGATATTTGGTTGCATCCAAGTGACCATTATTGGCATGTATATGTGAGCGCCAAAAAGGGATACCGTAGGGACGTACCGTGGGATGATTATGAGATTCAAAAAGTTGGCAACAGGATAACACTTTGTTAAATTATTATACTTGATCCGAATTTGTACCACATATTCGCTATGTGTTAATTGACGATGCTCTCGTTGTCTGTCTTTTCTTTTTATACGTTCTTCCTTCTGAGATCCTCTAGTAGAACAAACATATATTCGACCCTATCGTAAACTTATAACTAGATTAGTATGGCCCGATGATCTTCGAATACTAGAACCTTGTGCATATGCATAACCATTGTAAAATATACGTATTTTCTATATATTCAAATGTCATACTCTTAACTTGATCACTAGTTCTTAGATAGTTAGTAATTTACTCATTTACAATTCGATCCTCTATAATTTGCAATTCGCTCCTATACAGTTTGTAATTCTCTCATTTATAGTTCGTAATTCCTTCTTATATAGTTCATAATCTCTCATACATAATTCATAATTCCATGCTTTACAATTTCGTAATTTACTCCTTTACAGATCATAATTCCTTTCTTTACATTTTGTAATTCACTCAAGTACAGTTCGTGATTCTCTTCTATACATTTTGTAATTTACTATTATATAATTCGTATATGCCTCCTTTACACTTCGTAATTTGCTCCTTCAGAAATCGTAATTCTTTCTTTCACAATTCGTAATTTGCTCCTTTACAATTCATAATTTTCGCATTTACGATTCGTAGTTCGTTCATTTACAGTTCATTATTTCCTTATGTACATTTCGTAATTCGCTCATTTATAATTCGTAATTCGATCATTTACAATTCGCAATTATCTCATTTATAATTCATAACTCAATATATTACAATTCATAATTATCTCATTTACAATCCGTAATTCATTCGTTTACAATTCGTAATTATCGCCTATAGATCGTAATTGCCTCCTTTACAATTTGTAATTCCCTCATCTACAATTTGTAATTCCCTCATCTACAATTTGTAATTCCCTTCTTTAGATTTCATAATGCGCTCATTTATAGTTCATAATTATCTCGTTTACAATTTGTAATTTTATCATTTAAAATTCGTAATTTGCTCATTTTCATTTTGTGATTCCCTCATTTACATACAATTCGTAATTCGCTCATTTACAAATTGTAACTTGATCCTTTACGATTTGTAAATCTTATATACATTTTGTAATTCCTTCCTTTACAATTCGCAATTCGCTCATATACAGTTTGTAATTCCCTCCTTTGCAATTCGTAATTCTCTTCAATACAGTTCGTAATTCTCTCCTATATGGTTCAAAATTCCCTCCTATATAGTTTGTAATTTCCTTCTATACAGTTCAAAAAATTTTCCTATACAGTTCATAATTCCCTTATTTGCAAATTGTAAACCGCTTCTCTACAATTTTAATTCGCTTCTTTACAGTTCGCAATTCTCTTTTTCACAATTCGTAATTCGGTCCTTCACAATTCTTCATTTGCTCCTTTATAGTTCGTAAGTCGCTCATTTATAGTTCGTAATTTTCTCACTTACAGTTCGTAATTCACTCGATTACAATTTGTAATTACCTCCTCCATGATTCATAATTTTCTCATTTACAATATGTAATTCTTTTCTTTACAAATCGCAATTCACTCCTATACAGCTCGTAATTCGCTCCTCAACAATTCATAATTCGCTCATTTACATCGTAATTCCCTTTTTTATAATTTGTAATTTGGTCTTTAACAACTCGCAATTCGCTAATTTACAATTCGTAATTCGCTCCTTTACAGTTTTTAATTCCATTAGTTAGATTTCACAATTCCTTTATGTATATTTCATAATTTGCACCTTTACAGTTCACAATTCCATTCTTTACATTTCATGATTCACTTTTTTACAATTTATAATTCCCTCGTTTACAATTCGTATTTTACTCTTTTGCATTTTGTAATTTCCTTCTTTAAAGCTAGTACTTCACGCATTTATAGTTCTCAATTTCCTTATATTCAGTTTGTAATTCGCTTCTATACAATTCGTAATTTGTTCATTTACAATTCGTAATTCACTCCTTTACAATTCATATTTCTCTTCTTTACAATCATAATTAATTCGGTCATTTACAATTCATGATTCCCTTCTTTGTATTTCGTAAATCGATCATTACAATTCATAATCCGCTCATTTACATTTCGTAATTCCTTCATTACAGTTAGTTATTCCCTTCTTTATGATTTGTAATTCGTTCCTTTACAATTCGTAATTCCCTTATTTATATTTTGTAATTAGCTCCTTTAAAATTTGTAATTCGCTTCTATATAATTCGTAATTTCCTCCTTACGGTTCGTAATTCGCTCATTTACATTTCGTAATTACCTCTTTTGTAATTTGTAATTTGCTCATTTAGCATTCGTCATTGATGTCTCCATATTTTTGATGAATTAATCTAGTTTAGAGACATCATTTTAGGTGTGTTATGTTCTTAGTTGAGGGATATAACCTTTTAATCGTTAGTTTTTCAGTTCTTGGAAGTTTCTTACTTTTAGAGCATCTTTATTGAAATTTGTGTGTCAAATGTAAAGCTCTTAGGTATACTGATGATATTAGATGCGAAATCAATGTTAAGGATTTAAGAAAGAATATCCCAGGGGAAATTAAGAGTTAAAAGGAAAGAATCTGGTTTTAAGAAAGTGCAAAAACTGCCAAAAGTTGTTGACTAGTTGAAAAGACGTGTAAGATTCTTGATGTTCCACAAAATCTACAAGGAATTTTAAGTATCCCTTTTATTTTTGGAAAGGTATTTTAATTGTGGTCATCTAGATATAAAGATCACTGGATTTAGAGTTGTAACGAAGGAGTTATGAGTTTTACAAACTTCAAAGGTGAACCAGTCCTATTATTAAGGAAAACGAGTTTGAGTTGGATTAGGACTTCAATCATCTGACCTAGATTTTGACCAATCACACACACACACAAACATATATATATATATGACTACCTACCTTTGTAAACATGTCCTTTCTCAATCCCTAATCAATATTACATTTAGAAATCATCCATAGAAGCAAGTTGAGCAGTAGCAGAAGACAAGAATCTGGAGAGAGACAAACTCCTCTTCTCCATCCTTCCACTCTACCATTAGGGTAAATTGTATTAGATCTATAACTTACCTATGTTTTTTATCTCTTTGTTATTTAGTTTTATTTCTTTAGATATGAACTAAATTTCCCATAGCTTCAGTTTGCACTATGTACAATCCTTGAATTCTATTTCTATTTTCTATGTTATTTGGGAAAGTGACAGTTAATTAACTAAGCTTATTATTTTCATATATATATTATGTGCTTTGATCTATTCCATCCCTAGATATAACAAATCTTAGGACTTCCCTTAGTAGTTGGATTATCACCCTGACAGAGGATTCAATTATAGACAACACCACATAATCGTCTAGTATGCAGTTTTTATCCAAACGGGATTTCCTAACTAGATAGTCATTAAGGTTTAATTTAACCATCGATCATTACATAAGATCCCCTTACCCAAGTCCCCTAGTAATGTTGAGGTTGCTTCCTAAGTCTACCTTGGCGGGTTTTAGGAGGATTATAGAATCCCGGATATTTATATTTGCTTAAATCACCCTTATAATTAGAATACGATTTAGCATGATAGGTGCATACTAGCAGACCTAAGCTATATTCTTATCTCCATTCACTTTAATATATTTATTTGCATCTTTAGTTTGATTATTATTTGCATTCCTTATTATAAAACCAATTAAACATAATTTATTTATTTATATCTATTAATGTATACAATTAATCTCTACCACTCTTTCTTATCTAAACACGAGTCTGAGCTAACCGATATATCCCTCAGAACAAATCTTACTAACTATAACTTGCAAACTATCTGTGCACTTGCAGTGAGTTTCTCGTGGTAGTAGTGGGTGAGTGTTCTTTTATTTATCTTTTATTATCATTATTTTGTCCCACCTTTTCCACCACCAAGTTTTTGGCGCCCCTGGCGGGTATTTATCTAGTTAGTGTTTGTGTTTAGTTTAGTGTAGTAGTTTCATGTTGTTTCAGTTTTACGCTTGTTTTTGTTTTTGTCTCTTTTCAAGTTTCTTTCTAGGTTTTGGAGTATGCTTGCGGTTCCCGAGAGCTTATTCCAAGCACATAGAGAGAGAGAGGGGGAGAGAAAGAGAGAGAGAGAGAGAGAGAGAGAGAGAGAGGAAAGAAATAGGTGATGGTTGAAGTCATAGCTAACGTAGTATTAGATAATGTACCACTTGGGGTAAAACAATTAATAAAATCCAATCCCCCAAGTAGTACCACCACAGGGAGTACCACAAGTGGGAATCCACCTATTAATCAACGCCGCTGGTGGTGGCTAGGGTGTGATAAATTATGATGAAAAAAGATACAAACTATCTCCCTAAACCAATCACGGAACTCACTGCAAGTATCATATATCGTTTTAAAGTTTAGTTAATAAGTAAGATTCGTTCATAGGGACTTAGTGTGTTAGAATTTTGATTTAGAAGAGAAAGCGTATTAAAGAATAGTTTCTTGAAACAAATTAACAGTGTATTTGAAAGAATAGTTGGGTACGTGACATAAATTAAATATATTAAAAAGGTTTAATTACCATTTAAGTCATAAAACCAACAATAATTGCCCTCCAGCATCTTCACTTTAATAATCCCCTTAAAAGTCATCTAAAAAATAATTATACCAAATATACCCTTTTTTTAATTTAATATAAAAGTTAATAAATTTATAAATCAGATCAAACCCAAACCATTCATTCCATAAGTCGATCAAACCCAAAGTTTCTTCTTCCTGCAGCCCCATCACCGCCGACACCACCACCACCACCACCACCAAATTAGATAGCTCCTCTTTCGGTAAATATTATTAATTATTGCTATAATACTCTCCTTTACTGCAAAACAATTCAAAAAATGCAGTATAAGACCAATTTGCTCACTCCAAAAGCAAAAGATTCTCACGCGCATCACTTCTCATAGGTAAAAGGCTTCAAACGGTCATAAAATCGCCATTGCAGGCTTAAATTAATTCTGAAGAATCGTAGTAGAAGTGAGGAGAATAGGTTAAAAAGAAATTTAATTTCTGACAGTTACCTTAATTTGGGTTCTTCCGAGCCGGGTTGATGATGGTAGTTCCGAGTGGCGGGCGGTTTTATTGTGCAGAGGTTTGGTGGGAAGGTGAGTGAGAAGAGATTTCTTATTTTTTTGTTTCAGTGCTATTATCTTATTATTACTATTAATTTATTGCGTAATTATACAATTATCCAATTTATTCAACTTCCTTACAGTTTCAATTCTGGTTGATTTTGGATAATTCCAAATCACTATAAACACGCCCAAGTAAGTTTTTTTCTTTTTTTCTTTTAATGTTATCTTATCATTTGTAATTATAATTCAACTTGGGTCCAACTTGCAAACAATTTCAATGCTTTTCGGCTTAGGATTGTTCTGAACCATTATAAATTCAATTCACATAAGCAGTTAATGAAATTATTTATGCACCATCTTCACGGCATATATATACTTATTCAATTCAACCGTCTGATTCGTAATTTTGATTCTCTAAAGATGGATTTGAGTGACCAAAAGAAGGATTTGAGTAGTGAATGGGATACTAGCTTGGGTGATTCGTCTTATTCCAAACGTGAGGGGCTAAAATGGCAAACAAGTAATGATCCTGTTCTTAAAAGACAACCTTCTTCAGTCATGGAAAAGGAAAATTACCTCAACCTTCTTCTCCGGAAGATTTAGTGCTCTTTTATAAAGATCCACAAGGTTCAAGTCAAGGTCCTTTTTCGGGTATTGATGTAATTGGATGGTTTGAAGCTGGGTATTTTGGAATTGATTTACAAGTTCGATTGGCTAATGCAAAACCAGACTCTCTGTTTTCTTTACTTGGTGATGTCATGCCACATCTACGTGCTAAAGTTAGGCCACCACCTAGATTTGGTGCTACAAAGGTGAATGAACTTACAGATTCATCATCAGGTCTCTTGGGAAAACTTCCTAGAGGAAGTAATTTGATGAACGATGAACAAAGATATGTTCATGGTCCCACAAAAGAGGCCGAGAATAGATTCCTTGAGTCATTAATGGCTGGAAATAAGGCTACTGGAGGACCTTTCGAAAAGTTTCCTCTCTCTGAAGGTTTTTATTTTCTTTCCTTGTCCTTTACCAGCTTTTTCTTATTTGCTGACTCGTTTTATTTAATGGAGTAGCTTTGTTTTGGGTGTGACAGGTATGCAGAGATTTATTGGAAATAATTCTGGTGCATTACATCCATTAGTTGCTGAAAAGATGACAATGGAGCGACCTTATTCATATTGGCCTACTGAAAATATACAGGAACATTCGAAATTTGTGTCTCCAATTACTGAAAATGCTCGTCAAAACGTGGATATGATGTCTATTCTCCAAGGCTTATCATCAAACACATCAAACACTGGAGCAGCAGCTAGTCTGTGGTCTATACTACTTTGGTGGGATTTTTCCCACCAAATAATCACTTACTTTGGTGGGATTTTTCCCACCAAATAATCACTTACTTTGGTGGGATTTTTCGCACCAAATAATCACATGTTGTAGCGGATAGTCTATACTACTACAAATTCAGTAAATACTGCAAGCCTGGGATGGAATTTGGATGCAATTGCTATTCAGATGAACATTATTTACCAACTTTTTTCCATGTAAGATTATTTAGTATTTAGTATTTATTATTTATCTTGTATATATGTTGAGTATGCTTTGTGATTTTCAGATGCTTGATCCAGCTGGAATGGCTAATTGGTCTGTAACACATGTTGATTGGTCTAAAGGAAATGGCATCCAAAAGTGGTTATTTTGGTTTTCTCAAAAGTGGGAGGAGGATATAAACACAATTGTGATTTTCGTGTTTTGACCTCTTTTTGAGCTTGTAAAAAGAACAATAAACACAGAACAGAACGATTCAATATTAAAATGGGTGAAGAAAAAGAAGTAGTTGAAGAGAAGGCAAATTGTGAGACTGAAAGAAAAGAAAATGATGAAGAAAAAGAGGAAAATATTCTCAACTTTCTAGATTCAATGGATAGCTATCTCATCTTAATGGATCAGTTATCCTCAACACTTCGCCAGGTAAATCTATATTTATTTTTCGATTTTCTGTAAACAAAATTGTAATCTTCTATAAAAATAAAAATAAAAATAAAAACTCGAATCCTAGGATCGATTGGGTTGACTATTTCAGTATAATTGCAATTTTTTCATTATTTTCCTTGCATTATAAGCGTGACATATTCAAATTAGATGCATATTGTATCACAATGTAGAGTTTCTGTATACTCGATCAATTTTCGTTAGTAGCTTCATATTTATTTGTTTATAGACAACTCTCAATTTGTATGTTTCATTAAATAATGAATTTCCCCTATTTGTATTTACCGTTTGAAGGTATATATGGAGCGCTTTTTTTTTCATGTTTAACATCTAGAAATTTATACAATGTCTAGGGATGGCTTGAATTGGCGAGTGCGCGACATTCCATGGGTGGGTCCCGTATAAGCACCGCCTTGTTTGATCTTAAAAACCACAGTGCTGCAACTTTATTGCAAGTAAATCAAAATGGTAAATATTATCTCTTAATATTCTTTAAGCCAAGAATATTTATTAAAACTTGTGTTTTATAGCTGGTTCAAGTTTCACATTATGCAAATGGGACTCCTTTGATGAAGAGAAACGTTATTCTCAAGAAGCAAAAGAGAAAGAAGACGAGTTATTACATAGTCAGCTTCGTCATAGAGGCTCATCTCTAAAAACTGGTACATTTACCTATCTTTATCACTTTATACTTATTCTAAGAATCTCCAGCATTTCCTTAGATTTAAACGTTTATAGATTCCAAGGAGCAGAACACAGAAAGTAATGGAGCTTCACCTTTACCTCGTGCAGATGACCAAGTAAGTTTGTGAAATTACATTTTAACCCATCAATTTCTGCAAAATGAGTGAGTATATAATGAAATAATCTGTGTGGTTGCTTTTAGGCTCGGAAAGAAAGACTAAAATCACTCTCCATGTTCGGAACTTTAGTTTCTCCTAAGCTTCGATCTGCACATCTTTCGTTTGAGACAGGTAAATAATTAAATAAATACATTTAAGTTTCTTGCTAAAAATGTCACTGTTATGAATAAGTTTCATGTTTGTGCAGCTCTTGAATTGCTTGTAGAAACAGCAAATACACGAAGATCATTGTTGTGTGCTTATTGTGATTTTCATTCATTTTCTTAGTAGAAATTTTTTAGTTTCCATGTATCATCTTTGTACAATGTTATTTCTCTCCTTCCCTTCTTTTTATTATAATCCTAACTTAAATACAAGTAATCAATGCTTGGGTACAAGTAGTGTGTAATGGGGATTCATTTTTGAAAAGTGACCACATGCTTTTGGAATAAAATATCGTGCTGCTGCTTTTTCCAAGTGAATAAAGCAGCTCCTCGCCTTCTATTTATTTTAATCTCGGCACAAGTAGAGAAGGGATGGTTCGTTTCTAATTGAGAATTTCTTGCAACTCCAGCTAGCAATTTAAATATTGTAAGATTATCTTATAATTTACTCATACTTGTTTAACAAATCTCTCATTTGTATATAATTTTATGGGAAAAAAAATTAGCCTAAAAATTTTGGTGGGAAAATTAATTGGCCAGAAAATTTTGGTGGGAATAAAAATTGGCCGGAAAATTTTGGTGGGAAAAAAGTTGGCCGGAAAAATTTGGTGGGAAAAAAATCGGCCGGAAAAATTTGGCGGGAAAAAAATTTGGCCGGAAAAGTTGGTCGGAATTTTTTTGGCGGGAAAATTTAGTTTGGTGGGAATATTTAGTGAAGGGTATTATTGTCTAATTATACTTTTTATAGTAGACATGACTTTTATGGGCAATATCACTTTCTCCTAGGGTGGTATTGGTAATTGCCTCTATTAAAAACTAATACAATTCGTTTGAAATAATCATAAAAGAGTTTTTATAAAGAAAAACACATAAAAAAAACTTAAGAGTATTTTATTTTAAAATAATAATAAAATAATTTTTTTTTTAAAAACACTTAAAGACACTTAAGAGTTTCACTTTAAAATAATCTTAAAATAATTTTTAAAAAAAAACATTAAAAAGTACTTAAGAGTATTTTATTTACAAAATAATCATAAAAGAATATTTATAACAAAAACACTTATAAAATACTTAAGATTATTTTATTTAAAATCCGAGTGACGTGTTTTTTTTTTACATATTTCAGACGAATTGTATTAGTTTTTAATATATTTAATTTATCTCCTGTACCCAACTATTCTTTTTAAATACACTGTTAAATTTATGTATCAAATAATCTATTAGAATAACAAATCAAAAATTATAATAAAGTGTATCTTTCAAAAGTTAACCTTGTAAATTAAATTACATGACCAAAACCCAATTATGGTAATAGCATACGTATAATTCTATCATCAAATGTAACTACAATAGGTTAAAACATTATTTAGATTACATATAAAAATTACTATACAATTCTAAAAATACTTTTATAAATTACATATATGTCATTGACATACAACTAATCATAAAATTTAATGTACACCATTCATATATAAAAATTGAAAGAAATTAAACCAAAATCTTGATATTTAAATAATAATTACAAATCTATTTGGTTTTGCCTTCAACAACTAAATATAAAAATCATGATATTGAAATAAGAATTTCAAAACATATAAAGAATATAAAAATAAATATTAAAAATAATATAATTTGAAAAATATATTGTTTTATATAATAAATTATACTTAAAAAATAAATATAATATGATTTTTATGGTAGTACAAGTAACTGAATAATAGAAAAGGTAACCAATAAAGAAAAGATAATAATTGGTAGAGGCTGCTGCGTGCGTGACGTGAGTGAAAAAAAAGGTGAGGGGAAAAAAACTAGGTTATAAATTTTTCAACAGATTTTCATATATATTATTGATTTTTTTATGGGCTTAACAAATTGGGTTATACATTATATAAAATTTTACTAGTGGATATTTTTTCTCGTTCCCGTATTTTGGAAAATACACCTCCAATTTAATATATACATATAAAGAAAATTGATTTATAATAACATATGTTATTCAAACAAAAAAAATTACCAAGTATATCTTTTAGTTTAAATATTCTTATATTATTATTATATTTAATTATTTGAACAGTTTCTAAAAATTGACAACATAGAATATTTTATAAATTCGACAAAACCCATGGTATCATTTAGATATAAAAATTTATTAAACAATAATTTGATTGTATTATTTTAGATATAAATAAAATGAAATTATTAGTTCTGAAATTTTCCCAACCATGATAATAAATATCCATTATGTTAATCCTTTAAATATGGGGTATGATATCAAATATTGTTGGTGTTATTTATGACTAAAATTTTATATAATACTCTCCATTTAATATTTTTAATACTTTTATCAATTTTTTATATATTTTTATTAGTGAATGAAAAATAATATAATAAATTTAATAATACTTAAAAATATAATTTAAAATTTGCAAATTAATGGATATGGAGGTTTATAACCTACATTTTCGATCATACACTCCTTATTCAAAATGAATACCTATTTACGATATCATGGGGTATATTTACTTCCAAATGGAGGCATATTAAGATAAAGTTGTACTTGATGTGTTTAATAAAAATGGATCAAAGAGAATTTCCACTAGATGATAACATCATGTGTGATAATAATGTTTAGTGATAAGGATAATGAGAAATCTCAAATGAACATTATCGACTTCATAGGTGTGCTGGAGGATAACATTCACGTATGCAAAATTAAATGTGGAATTGTGTTCGAGTGCATATACGGGTTATATATTAAAACTAAAAAATATTTTCTACAACATATATAAATTAACATTGAATAAACGTTCACTTAATTTATATTAAGTATATTTGTTTTAATGGTTATTAATTATTATTTTCGTTTGATCACATACGATTCCAACCATTATCTTTTTCTGCTTCCATGTATAACTTCATCAAATTGGATTCCATCTAAGCATAATGTATCCTACTACCATATATTTTACATGGTGTACTCTTCTATTTTTGAATCTATAGGCCATTTTGATGTCTCCTTATTTGTGATTATTTAATTTTAGTTGGAGATATCATTTTAGGTATTTTAGGATAGTCTTTAGTCGATTTTTATTCATATATTAGTATTTTCTTATTTCTTGTCTTGATTTGATGATTTATTATCTTTAGAGCATATTTGGATTTATTGTTTATTAATTGTGAAGCTTTAAAAATATATGGAAATTAATTAGATGTCAAATCAATTCCAAAATATAAAGGAAAGGAGATAATTATGGCAATTGGAGATAAAGGAAGGAAAAGATAAGTATGGAAAGATAAAGTTGTCAAATAAATCTGAATTTCAGCAGCCACGTCCATTAAAGTGATCATAAATCAAGAGTGTCTGGTAATTCGGAAGAATGGTCTGAAGCAAAGTTGTAGAGCTTTCCGAGAAGATCAGTTTCGATATAAAGAACGCGTCAATCGAATCAATATTGAAGAAGTTACGGCCAAAATAAGACAGCAACAGTTTATTACCTTTTCTATATTTTAGGGTTACAAATTTGAGTTGGACTAGAAGTCCAATTACTTGTCTTCCACTCTAAGAAAACAAACTAGGGATTCCTAGACTCCTATAAATACACCCTTTAACTATTGTAAACATATCCTTGCACGTCCTTAAGTTTATTCATTATTAGAGATCAATCCTTAGAGCAAGTTGACAGTATGTATCTTTCTTTCTAGTATGAACTAATTTTTTACATAGCTTTGGTTTTGCATATGTATAATCTATGGATTCTATTTTCTTCTATCTAAGTTTGTTTTGGAGAACTATTTTAAATTGATTCTAACTGTTTAACCATATATTTGTTTTATGTGCTTCTCTTATTGTCTGTCTTAAACCTGATCAATTTAGGGTTGTGCTAATAGTACTTAGATGGTCACCAGGAAGAGGTGTCTAATTATTGAAGCATGATGTCTCCCCATTTGTCATGAATTTTATTAGTTAGAGACATCATTTTTATTGTTTTAGAAGTCTTTCTAGTCGATTTTCTCATGAATTATTACACTTTCCTATTTCTAGTCTTGATTTAATGAATTATAATTTTTAGAGCATATTGGGTTTAATTATTTATTTAGTGTGAAACTTTAAAGATATATGGTAATTAATTAGAGTCCAAGTTAATTCTAAGAGTTAAAGGAAAGAAGATTGGTGGTCCTTTGTGTGTTCTAAAATAAATGCAAATGCTAATCGAACCACAACCGCAAGTGTACGGTTGTCCCAAGTAGTACAACTGATAAATCAGATTCGTTCCAAGGACGGAATGGTTGATCACAATGCTTACCTATTAATGATTGATGCACTTATGTAAACAAATAAAAGTAAAATGTTTGTTTGGTTTTGTTATTAGAACTAATGGATGGAAGACAAATATTAAAATGCAAGTAAAAGCTAAGACGCAAGTAAAATAAGTGAAAACGCAATATGAGATGTAGTACTTGAGAGACGCAAGAGTTTTCCTAACTATCATTCATTTCATACATTGTTTAAGGGACAAATCGGTAAATTTGTATTGGTCGGGATTCAATAATCTCCTTACCCCCGTCAGGGTGGACTAAGGAGCAACTCTCAAATGCTACAAACCCCGTCAGGGTGATTATAGTCCACTCTCAAGTGCTTAAATTCAATTTACCCAATAGGCCATAGGTTTAATTAAGCTCGTCAGAGTCAAATAATTTCTAACCTACATTCATTAACTAGTTCGGTACCTAAACCCCCCGTCAAGGTGATCCAATCGCCACTAATTGGAATAGCTTAGATACTAAGTCCTATCATTGATTGATCAGGTCAAAAATAGTAATTAAAGTGCAAATTAAAGAAAAATACAATTTACCCAATTTGATTTAAATAATAATAATCCCAAATCCAAATGTATAAAACGAAATCAAATTGGGATTAACCCATTATGCGTTCTCAAGCACTATGTAAAGCTTAGCTCATATTAAATGCAAAAACTAAATTAAAAGAAATGGAATTCATATTTGATTACAAAATTAAAATTGAAAGAACCTAATTTCCGGAATTGGAATGACTACGAACGGAGCTATAGACCCACTCCAGCTCTTGTAGCTTCTTCTTTCTTCCTTCTGTTGCTTCTCTCTGGTGTTTAATCTTGTAGAATGTGAATTGTGTGTAAAATAGAAGTCCAGACCTCCTTTTATAAGCATAAATTCGGACTAGGGCTTGGACCAGAAAATAAAAGACTAATTAAATGTCCAAGCCCAATTTCTAAGCCCAAAATCCCGTAACTGCTGATACACCCTCACTAAAACGGCTTTTCCCGATGCGTTATAACTCCGATTGACCTCATTCCAGTTGCTAAAGTTCCGTAACTCGATAAGGAATGATTTATCTTCAAAGGTCAACAGCTAGATCATAGCTTAAGCACCTCGAAATCAGCCATCTATGGCCTGGAAAATGGATTTTCAGCTCTAAAAATAATATCTTCGGGATTTCTTTTCAAATCTTGACTCTATCTTTTGATCTTTGACTTTCTCATCGGATTCCTCTTCTAGCTAACATCTAAAACCTGTAAAATCTTCACTAAAAATACCAATATTACGCACAAAAGCTTAATAAATCAAAAGTGCTAGAAATAAAAGAGGAAAATCATATTATTGCATATTTAGTCCAAAAGTCTATCGAATTAATTGAATAAACACCAAAAATGATGTCTCCTAAGGGTCGAAAATACGAACAATTAAGGAGACATCAAAGATATGCATGGAAATTGAAGATAAGGAAACAAAAGCTAAAGTATAGAAAGATAAAGCAGCCAAATAAATCTGAATTTCACCACCCACGACCACAAACTGGCTTGTATCTCAAAATCGGTGCGAAATTTGGAAGAATGGTCAAGAGAAAAGTTAAAAATCTTTCCGAGACGATGAATTTCGACTACTCATACGCGTCAAACGGATAAGCATTGAAGTTGTTAGGACCAAAACAGAAACGGGTCTGATTCCATATTTTAGGGCTACGAATTTGAGTTGGGCTAGGAGTCCATTACTTACCTTCTCCTTCAAGAAAACGAATTAGGGCTTCTCTACACCTATAAATACACCCTTATATCACTTATAAATCATCCTTGCCTCATAGTAATTAGTCCTTGGGTTTATTATCATCAGAATTATTATAGAGAGCAAGATGACATCTTCCATTATTTCTTTTAGTTTATTTCCTTCAGGTATGAACTAATTTTCCCACAGCTTGGGTTTTGCATTATGTATAATCTATGAATTCTACTTTCTTTCTATCTAATTTTCTTTGAGAATTATATGTTTTAATCTGATATTAGCTTCTTACCTCTATATTTGTTTATGTGTTTTAGATTATTGCATGTCCTAGAACTCATCACGTTAGGCTTTCTTAATAGTAGTTAGATGTTCACCTTAACTGGGAATCTAATTATTGAAACACCACATAACGTCTAGTGTCTATATTGGTCTTGACAACACTGATTCTAACTAGATGGTCATTAGGGTATGTTTTAATCACTATCACCATGTTTGGAAATTAATTGCTTAGGAACCTGGTAGCGCAGGATAACCCTAAGATTAGGCTGCCTCGTGGTGTGTCCGTAGCCCCCTTAGTCGCTCTCCAGGTCTATGAGAGGGAATTTAAAATCCTGACTAAGTATTTAAGAGATAATTGTCTCCCTTATTAACTAGAATTTGATAGAAAGAATTAGAAGTATTAGTGCATACTAGCAAAACCTAAGCTATACTTCTCATCTAATATTTCTTATCTTTTATTCTATTGTCTTTAATTTTTAGTCATTAATCTCTCAATCGTTCCTATTTATTTTTTGTCTTTTAATTAATTACTCTCTACTCGCTATTATTGCTCATTCGTATAACACACTAAGTCCCTGAGAACGAATCTAACTTATCATTAAAACTTGCATACGTCCTGTAATACTTGCAGTATCGTGCTTGTCTAGGGTGCTTTAGTGCATTGTTTTCAGTGTTTATTTATCATATTTTTATCACATCCTAGGCGACACCAAGTTTTTGGCGCCACTGCCAGGGACTTGTGTCTTGTTAGCGTGTGGGCTATCTATTTCGAGTAGTAGTTTTTAGTTAATTTTTATTTTTCAGGTTTTATTTTTATTTTTCCAGATTTACGCTTGTGGTTTGCTTTAGTCTTTTTCAGGTTTTAACAGTGAATCTTTGGCCTCCTCTACCGGAGCCCGAAAGGTGCTTTAGACCTTATAACAGGCGTATCCGAGAAGAAAGAGACTTAAGAAGAGCGATGGCAGACGTACAAGATCCAGTAGATCCACCACTTGTCCCCGGAGGACAACAACAAATACCACCACCGGTAGGAGGTAACGGAAATAATAATAATCAGAACAGAGTTGAGCAAGACCTCTTAGGCTTGGGAGTACCATTTCATGTTCAACCATTAGGTTACCATCCTCCAGAGATCCAGAATATTAAATTTAGACCCGATCCGGGCATGCTCAGTCAATTTCAAAGTTTTGGACTCTACAATGGTATAGCAATTCAAGATCCGGTAAGAGCGATTTAGAAGTTTATGCAGATTTGTGATGCTTATGTTACTCCAGGCATTACACGCGAGCAACTGTATTGTCATATGTTTTCTTTCTTTTTGACCGGTAAAGCTGGTGAGTGGCTATATAGGCAACCACTAGGAACTATTAATACATGGTCAGAACTTCAAGCCGCATTTTTTATATGTTTTTATCCAAAGAGTATGAGACTCAAAGACCAAAGCGAGCTTGCGAAGTTTTGTCAAGAGAATAGAGAAGAAGTAGGAGAAGCATGGACAAGGTTTCAACAGAAGTTAGCTAGATGTCCGCTTCATGGTTACACCCCATCTCTACAGTTAGCTATATTTTATCAGGGTATCAATAGAGAAAATAGACTGAAGGAAGATAATATTGGAAAGGGAAATTTCGTGTCCATGGATCCTGCAGAAGTCGCCGAAGGTTTAGAAAATATTATCAAACAGGAAAGAAGTTGGCCATCTTTGCGAACTCCTATTACAAATACCAAAGGTACGCTTCGATTAGATGCAGAAACTGCAAGCTCAGCTCAATTGTCCGCATTGGAGAATCAAATCAAAGAACTTAATCTTGAGATGCAGAGAAATTTGGCCGCAGCAAATGTAGTGCAAGAAGCACAAGGTTGTCAACAGTGTGGGGTCACAAATCATACATGGGAAGAGTGCGAAGGAAATCCAGCATCTGTTTATTTCATATCCAACCGAGGAAATTATAAATTTGGTAACAGAAATCATCCGGGTATGCAGTATTCAAATCCACAGGGGGCCGCTAATCCTGGTCATTATCAACCTCGTCCCCAGAATAACTCTTTCCAACCAAGAGGTCAATATCAAAACCATAATTTTAATTGACCTCCTCCTCCACAACAACCTGTTCATAATGCATATACCGAGACATTAGCTCAGAAAACTCTACCACAGTATCCTCAAGATGGGGCTTTGGATGATCAACAATTGAAGAAATTTCTGGATCTTATGACCACTAATATGCATTCGCAGAACGAGAAGTTACGAGAACAAGAAGCTTCAATTCATATTTTAGGTACTCAAGTAGAACAAATGAATAAAGTTCTTACAAATATTATGGAACAAAAAGAATTGAAGGCTATCGATGGAGGTGATGCCAATGTTGGGTTTGAAGCTTGCAAGGCTATTTGCCTTGAGACTGAAGAAAATAAGGAAGTACCACATGCTGCCGAAAGTGCCGTGGAAGTTCCGAGTACCGAAGAAAAACCAACCAAGTCTAGCCCCGTGGACTCTAACTGTTCTGAGGATGATGTGGAGGAAGATTCAGAAACATCCGACTTTATACAGCTTCTGAAAGATATGCAAGAAGATATTAGATCGGTTATGGAGTTACAAGCTGAGCGAGCTAAAGAGAAAGAGGAAGAAGCCTCAAAAGAACCAAGAGTTGAAGTTGCACTTGTTGTGCAAGAAAAGAAAGAAGAAGAGAAGGCGGAATCGCCACCAATTGTTCAAACAGTGTCATCAGCTATTCCTGATACAAATCCGAAAGGTGACATTGAACTCAAGACATTTGTAGAGGTGTACACTCCAGAGAATATCAACGCCCAAATGCTTGAGATTTCAAAGATAGGGCTTACACCACAACAAGTTTTTTTGCAAGTTATTCCAGAGAAAGAAGCGGGTGTAGAAGCCAAGATAGAGACTGTGAGAGACTCAAGGAGAATAGAAAAAGAGTTACCATTGAAGCTCAAAGATCCTGGAAGCTTTAATCTTACTATCCAAATAAATTGTGTGCTCAAGGTGAAATTTATGTACGATGTGGGTTCAGGTGAGAATCTTATGCCAAATTCCGTGTTCAAGAGACTTGGACTTCAAAAATCAGAGAAAGCTCCAGTGAAGTTGCAGTTTGCTGACAACTCAGTTACCAAGACATGGGGAACAGTGGAGGACGTTCTTGTCCGATCAGGTAATATCACCTTCCCTACTGACTTTGTAATACTTGATTTCGATGCAGATAAGCAGGTTCCAATCATACTTGGAAGGCCTTTCATGGCCACAAGTCAGAGCATAATCAACTTCCAAGAACGTATCTGAGACATTCTATGTCTTGGGTAAGAAACCAAGGAAGTCAGATCCCACCGTTCCTACCATCCACAGCCTTTCACATCACAAAGTCCCTAAAGAGAAGATACATGAAAAGCCTATGGATACTGAGCCAAACATCGAGTTTGGGGTTGGCCATGATGTTCTATGGAAAGCCCACAAGCCCGAAAATCGGCCACAAAGTTACAAAAACTCGTGGATGGGACCATTCATCGTCACTAAGGTTGTTTCAGCTAAGGTGATAGAAATCAGACCCAAGAAGGGGATCAAGCGCACATTAGTTGACGTTCATAGTCTTACTCATTGTTGGGGAGGAAATCAGACACGTCTAACTTTAGAAGACGTTAAATAAAAGTGTTGTACGGGAGACAACCCGCAATTTTTTTATGTTTTTATGTTTTTAGTTAGTGTTTAGTTTAGTTGATTTTAGTTGATATTGCATATTTGAGAAAGGTATTAGTGTTTTTGATGTTCAGATGTTAGAGAAATCGAGTTTTGGGAGAAAAACGAATTTCTTGGGTATATTCAGATCCGACCACCGCTATGCCGGTCTTTATGGCCGGTAAGCCGGCAGAATACCTGAGGCCACGGGTGTCGTCACGTGTTCATTGCCGAGACTTTACTTTCGAAGGATGACTGCACCGGTATGCCGGTCAAATCTTCCGGTATGTCGGCCAAACCAAAAACCAGTGCCCACGTATGCACGCCTCGGGTATTTTGTCGTAACTCAAGTTTCAAGTAGCTCCAGCACCGGTATACCGGGACCTACGGCCGGTAAGCCGGTCAGCGCCGCTGGAGAGAGAAAAGAGTTGTGTTTTTAGGTTATAAAGAAGAGGACGGTTAGTCTATTGCGAATTTTACAATCCTTAAGCCTCTCTTTCTTCTCCAAACCTCTCCCAACTCCATTAAAGCTTCATCAAAACTTACCCAAACATCAAAACACTAACGAATCACCATAAAAACACATCAAATCTTCTCTCCACATCATTTCAAAGAAGATTCAATTACCCAAATCTCACCAAAATACATTGAATTGAAGAATCAAAAGCTTAAATTTTCAAAATTCATCCTACAATTTCTTAAGTCCATACCAATTCATCAAGAATTCATCTTACCCACATAGAGATTCATCATCAAAACACCTGTCCTAACCCAAATAAAGCTTGTTCAACCAATAATCAAGAGTGGTTAAAGCTTTGAGTTATAGGTTAATTGAGATGACTAAGTGAACAGAAACATTATCTAACAAGAGGGAGATGAAGAAAGCAAGGTATCGGGTTCAATTGAGAAGAAATCAAGTGAGAAAAGTTCTAGTTCCAATGCAAAGGGTAAATAGATATTGTAAAGAGAGGTGAGCTAGCTTCGTTTAATTCTATGGGCAAAAGGGTTCCACGTTTTATCAAGAAGAAAACACAATCTCTCCCATTCAAAGGTCCTACACCCGAAGATAAAGAGAAATCTTCAAAGGCCTTGATAGCTTCTACAAAGAAACAATTAAAGGGACTACCTTTTTCTTATGAGAAAGTATTCGATGAAGAAGTTGGTATAGGAGAGTACAAGAGATTCTTGGAGCTTGGTGAAAGATTGGGTTGGTCTACATTCATGGTAAGACGTTCTGATTCATGTCATGAGTTAGTTTCAGATTTCTATTTAGGCCTTTTTAGCCGAGATAGTGATGGTGGTGTTCCCGTTAGAGGAAAGTTAGTTCCTTTCGCAGTTGAAGAGATTAGAAACCACTTCCAGTTTCAGAAATTGGTTGGACCATGCAAGTATAGAGAAGCGGTGGATAGACAAAGAATATTTTATTGGAATTTACTTTTTGAATATGTTTTAGACAAGGATAAAGTGCAATCACATAAGGGAGAATTGAAGGAACCTCTTCCTTACAAATATCTTCAACCGGATGCAAGAATTGGGCACAATTTCCTTATCCTTAACGTCTTTGGAAGAACACGAATTTTGGATGTAAGTAAAAAGAACGCTCTACTTTTGAATTGTATTTTGAGAGGAGAAGAAGTGGATGTGGCACAGTTGATCTTTGAGGAGGTGATGCGATTTTCGGTCTCTCCTAAAGCGATTTATAATGTTAAATATCCTACTTTGATCACGTGTCTTGTGCCAAAAGTAAATGTAATTTTGGGTGAAGGAGAGAAACTTGAATTTAAAAAGAGTAATATTGATAATGCTTGGATCATGAAAGACTTGAGAGGAGCGGGTTTTACGCAAGTCTCAAAAGAAGAAAAGGAGAAAAGTTGGCAAGAGAAGATGGAGGAGCGTTTAAACAAATTCGAAGAAGCTCAAACTTCCTTAGCCGAAGATGTGGCACAAATCAAATCCAATCAAGTGAACATCATGACACTCCTTGAGAAATTAAAGAAAGATCAAGCAAATCCTATCTTAGATACCGTTAATGCGAGGCAATAGCCTCGAGAGTATGTTCTCTTTCTTCCTTACCATTTATGTAAATGCTTTATCTGCTAATTTTAATTTCTTTTTTGAGTCTTTTTCGAGTCGTGGGGACACGGCTCATTTTTTAGTTGGGGGTGTGGTAATTCGTTGTCTCTCATCTCTATTTTTCTGTTTTTAGGTAGAAATTAAAAAATTTGATACATGGGAATTAGATGTAGAGTGTGTTTAATAGCATGAAAGCATAAGCTCGGTAAGTTGATGATAATAAGTAGTATGTTTATGAGCTATTTTATTTTGTATGCTTTAAGTATTTGCAGGAAAACACACATTGATAGTAAAGAAAAGATTAGTGCGCAATGCGATAGAAAGTATGTTCGATCTCAAGGAGCCTGGAGTGGTTTGTAGGCCGTGAGATCCAAGCTAGTTGACAAACCCATTTGATGAACGTGCTAAAGGTAAGAGAATAACGAAATTGCATGGTGTAGAAAATGATTAAGGCAGTTCTTTCATATTGAAGCCACTTGAAGCCTTTTAACTTTCTCACCCTGTTATTTGATTTAATATGTTATATCCTTCTCAGCCCCTTCTAGCCTTTCTAAAGCCTTTTTATTTAACCACATTATAAGCCATATCCCTTTAGATTATAGGACTTTTCCATATGACCCAGACTCGAATCGCGATGCATAGACAGTTGTTTTAGAGCTTGAGTTTGGGGTGGTGGGTCCATCATTATGGGAAATATTATTGGGTTGGGATTTTTTAGCTTATTAATTGTGCGATGTTATTATATTGATGATGATTCACATGTTTATATTGTAACCCTTTGCCGGGGTAATAGTGAATGAAAAAAAAAGCTAAAAAGCATGAAAAGAAAAGAAAAAAATCTATGAAAAAAATAGCGTGATATCTCTAACATCAAAAAAGAGAGTCATAGCTATACAAATGAAAAAATTGATTTGAAAAGAATATATATTCAGACCGACAAAGAGGAATTTTTATGTGAACATCTTATGCTTTAATTGGGTTATTTGTGATGCTACTTTGTGCATCAAGAAAAATCATTGGGTTGAGTGAGAAACTTTTTATGAGAGTAACTCAAGCTCTAGGGAGATTCGTCCATGGCTAGTGAGGAGAGAGCCAAAAGCTCACTCTAAATTATCCAAATATACTATCATACCGTCCCTAAGCCTAAATTACAACCTTAAAGACCTTTTGATTCTTAGATATGTAATCGAGAAGTAATTGAGCCAATAGAGAGTAGTTAAGTTGATCTTTGGACACTAGTAAAGTTCGATGAACAATCTATAGCTTCCTTGGTGAACTGAGTAAAGTCCAAATCCTTCTTACATTGCGAAGCTAATCTAATCTTGAATTCAAGCCGTGTTGTTTGTGGATATGAGAAGTGTACAAGTATGTAGTTTGTAAATATTATTATATGAAATTTTCTGAGTAGTTGCTTTATGTCTATTCTATATATTCTGCTATCTCCTTTCCCATTGTGTTAAAATGACCTAGGTGTGTATTTAGAGACTTCCCCTTTGTTTTTATCTTTATTGCATCGGGATGATACAACTTTGAGTTGGGGTTCTTGATGTCTCCCCATTTGTCATGAATTTATATTAGTTAGAGACATCATTTTTAGTGTTTTAGAAGTCTTTCTAGTCGATTTTCTCATGAATTATTACACTTTCCTATTTCTAGTCTTGATTTAAGGAATTATTATTTTTAGAGCATATTGGGTTTAATTATTTATTTAGTGTGAAGCTTTAAATATATATGGTAATTAATTAGAGTCCAAGTTAATTCTAAGAGCTAAAGGAAAGAAGATATGCATGGAAATTGAAGATAAGGAAGCAAAAGCTAAAGTATGGAAAGATAAAGCTGTCAAATAAATCTGAATTTCACCACCCACGACCACAAACTGGCTTGTATCTCAAAATAGGTGAGGAATTTGGAAGAATGGTCAAGATCAAAGTTAAATATCTTTCCGAGAAGATGAATTTAGACTACTAATACGCGTCAAATGGATGAGTATTGAAGTTGATAGGACCAAAACAAAAACGGGGCTGATTCCATATTTTAGGGTTACGAATTTGAGTTGGGCTAGGAGTCCATTACTTACCTTCTCCTTCAAGAAAACGAATTAGGGCTTATCTAAACCTATAAATACACTCTTATATTACTTGTAAATCATCCTTGCCTCATAGTAATTAGTCATTAGGTTTATTATCATCAGAATTACTGTAGAGAGCAAGATGACTTCTTCCATTATTTCTTTTAGTTTATTTCCTTCAGGTATGAACTAATTTTTCCATAGCTTGGGTTTTTCATTATGTATAATCTATGAATTCTATTTTCTTTCTATCTAAGTTTCTTTGGGAATTATATGTTTTAATCTGATATTAGCTTCTTACCTATATATTAGTTTATGTGTTTTGAATTATTGTCTGTCCTAGAACTGATCACTTTAGGATTTCTTAATAGTAGTTAGATGTTCACCTTAACTGGGTGTCTAATTATTGAAACACCACATATCTTTTAGTGTCGATATTGGTCTTGACAACACTGATTCTAACTAGATAGTCATTAGAGTATGTTTTAATCACTATCACCATGTTTGGAATTGAATTGCTTAGGAACCTAGTAGCGCAGGATAACCCTAAGTTTAGGCTGCCTCGTGGTGTGTCCGTAGCCCCCTTAGTCGCTCTCTAGGTCTAAGAGAGAGAATTTAGAATCCTGGCTAAGTATTTAAGAGCTAATTGTCTCCCTTATTAACTAGAATTTGATAGAAAGAATTAGAAGGATTAGTGCATACTAGCAAAACCTAAGCTATACTTCTCATCTAATATTTCTTATCTTATATTTTATTGTCTTTAATTTTCAGTCATTAATCTCTCAATCGTTCCTATAATTTTCTGTCTTTTAATTAATTACTCTCTACTCGATATTATTGCTCATTCGTATAATACACTAAATCCCTGAGAATGAATCTAACTTATCATTAAAACTTGCATACGTCCTGTAATACTTGCAGTACTGTGCTTGTCTAGGGTGCTTTAGTGCATTGTTTTCAGCGTTTAATTATCATATTTTTATCACACCCTAGGCGACACCAAATCACCACATAAACGTCTAGTGTGAGGTAGTGATCCTGACGGGCTTGCCTAACTAGATAGTCATTAGGGTTTGATTTAATCACCGATCATCATTAGAAGGCCAGACTCATTTAGGAATCTAGTGGCGTAGGAGCACCCTATTTAAGTCCCCTCGTGATTGTGAGGTCGCCACCCTAGTCCACCCTGACAGGGGTACGGAGGAATTTAGAATTCTGACTACTTATCTAAGAGCTATTATCACCCTTATTAATTAGTAGAAGAAATAGAAGGATTAGTGCATACTCGCAAAACCTGAGCTAAATTTTCTCATCTTTATTCTCTCATATTTATTTTATTGTCTTCACTTTTAATTTATTTAGTTTAATCATTATTCCTTCCATCATATTTATTTATTTTTCTTGTCTTTTAATTAAATAATTTCTACTCTGATTTAATTACCCATATGTTTAATACACTTAAGTCTCTGAGGAACGAATCTTCTTACCATTAAAACTTGCATACATCCTGTAATATTTGTTATTATCTTCTTTCCCTTATCTCTTAGAATTGATTTATCATCTAATTAATTACCATATATCTTTAAAGCTTTACAATTAGCAAACAATTAAACTAAATATGCTCTAAAAATAATAAATCATCAAATCATGACAAGAAATAGGAAAATATAAATATATTAATAAAAATCCATAATTAAATTCCTAGATACACCTAAAATGATGTCTCCAACCTAGATTAAATCATCACAAATAGAGAGACATAAACTTGCAGTACTGTGTTTAGTCTAGGGTATTTGTGCATCATTATCTTTTTCCCTTATCTCTTAGAATTGATTTGACATCTAATTAATTACCATAAAAACTTGGTTTCGCCAGGGCGTGATAAAATTATAGATAAAATAAGTGCAAATAAACACCCTATGTTAGCACGGTACTGCAAGTATTACAGGATGTATGGAAGTTTTAATGATAAGTGAATTTGTTCCTCAGAGACTACGAAAGTGAGAAAGAACTTATGCAAATATCAAGTGCAATTAAATAAGCTAGAATACTAATACGCAAGAAATAAAAGACAAGTAATTCTTATTTGGTTGTTGATAAGAAAAATTAACTAAGTAAAATAAAGACATAAAATTAAATAAGAAATAAGATAGTATGAGAGATTAGCTCGAGAGATGGCAAGTAATCCCCACTAGTCTTGTTTACTCTAATAATGTAAGGGGGAATTATGTAGTATTGCAAAAACCAGGATTCTAAATTCCTCCCTACCCCCGTCAGGGTGAACTAGGGTGGCAACCTCACAATCACGAGGGGACTTACATAGGGTGCTCCTACGCCACTAGGTTCCTAAATGAGACTAGTCTTCTAATGATGATCAGTGGTTAAATCATACCCTAATGGTTATCTAGTTAGGAAAGCCCTTCCAGGTAACTATCGCACACTAGACGTTTATGTGGTGTTTCAATAATTAGAAACCCCTTCTGGGTGACCATCTAACTACTATTAAGGTAATCCTATACGTAGGCCTTTGCAAGGAAAACAGACAATAAATCAAAGCACATAAAACAGAGAATAAAACAGTCATTCATTTAAATATTTATCATCCCAAATTAAAATAGATGTAAAACAAGTGTGGCGTTCATACCTATATCCTAAATCTCAAAATAAAATAAATTAGTTCATATTAAAGAAAGAAAAGAAGACAATTACAAATTTGAAGGCTTGTGAAGACATAAATTGATGTTCAGCACCTTCCAGACTTCTCTTCTCTTGTTGTAAGCTTCTTATTGGCTTAAGGATAGGACAAAGATGTGTTTCTACTGAATAGAGGGTGTATTTATAGGGTATTCTAAACCCTAGTTCGAATACTTGGAGTAGAGGGCAAGTAATAGGTATATTTTCAAAATCAAATTCGTAACAGTAAAATATAGAAAAGGTAATAAACTGTCGCTTTTTTGTTTTGGCCGTAACTTTTCCAATATTGCTCTGACTGACGCGTTCTTTATATTGAAAACGATTGTCTCAGAAATCTCTACAACTTTGCTTCAGACAATTCTTCCAAATTCCCAGCCGTTATTGAGTTATGATCAATTTAATGGACGTAGCTGCCGAATTCCAAATTTACTTGGCAACTTTATCTTTCCATACTTATCTTTTACTTCCTTTATCTCCAATTTTCATCATTATCTTCTTTCCCTTATCTCTTAGAATTGATTTGGCATCTAATTAATTACCATATATCTTTAAAGCTTCACAATTAACAAACAATTAAACCAAATATGCTCTAAAAATAATAAATCGTCAAATCAAGACAAGAAACAGGAAAAGATAAATATATTAATAAAATCGATAAGTAAATTCCTAAATACACCTAAAATGATGTCTCCAACCTAGATTAAATCATCACAAATAGGGAGACATCAAGACCCCCAACTCAAAGTTGTATCGTCTAGATACAATAAAGATAAAGAACAGTAGGGTAGTCAAATAATAAACAAAAAAGAAGAAGTAGGATGAGAATAAGAATAGAACACAATGAATGATCATAGAGCATAATATCTAAAAAGTCTCATGTAGTAATGCTAACGAAATAATGCACATGTATCCTTAATATACACATGATCAACACTCCATAAATTCAAGTCCAGATTAACTTCGCAATGCCAGAAGGAAAAAAAATTCAACTCAGTTCATGTTAATGGTTATAGGTTGTTCATAGGTCCTAATATAGTATACAATGGTCCACTCACCTACAACCTAATAGCTCCATTGTTTCTCCACCAAGTACCTAGAAATCCTAAGGTCTTTACGGTTATAACAGGGTTTAGGGACGGTGTGGTATATGTGGATAATGAAAAGTGAGCTTTTGGCTCTCTCCTCACATTCCATCAACGAATCTCCCTAGAGCTTGAGTTTCACTCAAAGATGTTCTCACTCAACCCAATTTTTTATGCTTTAATTTGCAACCCCAAATAAACCAATAAAACCTTTTCATGATGATATAACAAATTCTACTTTGCCGGTCCAAATATTTTTCAATCTTTTCATATATATCTTTTTCATTTACTATTATTCCGGAAAAGGGTTACAATAATAACTTTTTCATCATCAATAAAATCACAATTACAATTTTCCAAACCCAATGTTCCCTAATGATGAAACCCACCACCCTAAACTAAAGCTCTAAAAACGACTTGGCTTAGGTTTTGCGATTCGAGTGCAGGTCATATGGATAAGTCATATACACTAAGGGTTATGGCTTGTAATGTGGTTAAATAAAAGGCTTTAGAAAGGCTCAGAGGGGCTAAGATGGATAAATAATAATAATCAAATAAAAGGGTGAGAAAGCTAAAAAGGCTTCAAGTGGCTTCAATATGAAAGAACTACCTTATTCACTTTTCTAACTACCCGATTTCGTTATTTTTCACTACTAGTTCATAGATAAGCGGGTTATCAACTAATTTCAAACCTCATATTCTACACACCAAATAACTCTCTCTAAGTTTCAACTTGACTTCTTATGCATTGATCATTAATCTTCCTTATCTTTTATTTCCTGTTTTCATACATGCATACTAAACATACGTGTGACACAGTTCAAAAACATACTACTTACTATCATTTACTTAATTAAATCATGCTCAAATAGGTACATTTACTATATTCTTTTCTAATCTAAACATAAAAAATTTAAATTTTATGCAAAAAAACAAAAAGGAATATGAGGACAACGAATCCCCACCCCCAACTCAAAAGTGAGTCGTGTCCCCACGACTCGAAAAAGACTCAGTAAGGAAATAAAATTTAAAATAAAACTAAGTTAATGCACACAAGCAATTAAGAAGAATTAGAATGGGGTACCTGGCCATAAAGATCTAGCATATCATCTTCCGAAGAAGAATAAGAATTATCAATATTCAAGTATCCTATTACTTCGTTTATTACCTGATTAATCCTTGAAATTTCATCCCAGCAGATAATAATAAAGATATCAGAAAGAATTTGTGGGGTGATATTTCTAGATGGAACCTTATAGTTGATCATAAAGCTTCGCTATGGAGTGGAGATTTTAATGAGATCTTGAATTGTGAGGAAAGTCAACATTGTACTTCTCTTCCTTTAATCTCTCTAGACTTTGAAGAATGTATTGGTGATTCAGAAATGCATGAGCACCAAAGTTCAGGATGCTTTCATATCTGGACTAATAAGTGTGTAGATGGTTTTATATTTAGAAAAATTGATAGGGTATTGGCTAATGATGAATAGTTCAACAACTTCAACTCTTCAGTCATCGCTCTCCCTCCACGAATTCCAGATCATACTCTTATAATGATCACCATTCATGGAGACAAGCAAAGGAATTTCTCATCTTTTTAATTTTATAATATTTGGGCTAAACATAAGGAATTATTACCTCTTGTTTCTGGAGCTTGGAAGATTGATTATGAAGGTACTCCTATGTTTAAACTCATCTGCAAGCTCAAGGAGACAAAACAAAGTTTGAAGATTTTTAAGAAAACTTACTTCTCCTTCAACAACTCAGAACTTGAGAGTCTCAAAGCCAAGCTTGACATTATGCAGCAAGAAATTCTTAATGGAAATCTTTCTAATTTAATGGAAGAAAAATTACTGAGAACAAAGTTAGAAGAACTACTGGAAATACAAAAAGCTTATTCTAAACATCAATCAAGAGTTCTTTAGGCCCAGTAGTTTGATCTTGGTACCAAATTTTATCACAAATTCATCAAAGCCGGGACAATACATAACAAAGTCACATCTATTACTCTTGAAGACGACACACAAATCACTAGGAGTCATGACATAAATTTTTCCTTCATTGAGCATTATGAAAATATCCTGCAAAGAATTGATCCTAATGAAGAGTTTATCCCCACTCAGCTTCTTGAACAGCTCATATAAAACAAATTTAAGGAAGAGGAAGCAAACTCTATGATCAAATATATCACTGAAAAAGAAATCAAAGATGCTATTTTCTCTATAAATGAAAACAAAGCTCCTGGACCTGATGGCTTTGCAAGCTCCTTCTTCGAATCTACTTGGAAAATTATAGGACATGATGTTTGTACATCTATCAAATATTAATTCAAGAACACTCAGATGTTGAAGCAAATTAATACTACAAATTTGGTTATGATACCTAAAGTGCATAATCCTAGCACCTTGAAGCACTTCAGGCATATTGCCTGTTGTAATATCATATACAAGGCCATGTCCATCTTGATTTCTAATAGATTTTAACTCTTCTTACTAGGACTTATATATTCTAATCAAGCAGCTTTTGTAGGAGGAAGAAATATAGCTGATATTGTCTTTGTTGCTCAAGGCATAGTTCAAGGTTATGATAGAAGAAATAACAGCTCAAAATGCACTATAAACCTTGATATTCAAAAGGCATTTGATTCTGAAAATCACAACTTCATTACAATATGCTTAAAGCTATAAAATTCCACACTATCTTCCTCAATTGGATCATCATGCTACTCAACTCAGCCTCCTACACATTGATCATAAATGGAGAACTAAATGGTTTTTTCAAACATCTGGAAAAAAAATTATCCAAAACTCGCCTTAAACATAAGACAATTTTTTTTCTACATATTACAGTTTGAATAGCTATCGACTACATTTTAATCAACACCTATTCAAAGAAAAACTCAATTCCACACTTAAAACAAGATAAAATAACATTTATAATCGACAAACGTAAAATCATCCTACTAATGTGAAATCATTCAACTAAACAATCTAAAAAGATAAACTAATCAGCTTTAACGTCTAATGTTTCCTCCTTCTCGTTCTACTTGGAGTTTTCCTTTCAACGTTTTCTTATGTAACATTCAAACCCACGATTTGGTCAATTAAATCTTGCTCTCCAACATATTGCAGCATCTGCTTCATATGTTCCTTTATATCATCAATAGTCATACATATCAATATTAGTATTTAAATAAATCAAGTAAAAAAGGTTTAACACATTACCAATTTTTGAAGTTGAGATCCACGAGGGTGGTGCTCTTGTTCAAGATCAACACCCATATTTCATGCTTGAGGGGGTGATATATATCCTTGAATTTACCCGATACCACTTCCAATATTCTGGAGTATACCTGATTCCTTCAACTTCACCTTGTATCTTGAGTTTTAGCGCAATCTCCCGTAAATGAACTTCATCGGCATATTTTGCTCGCCAATTTTCGCCCGACTTCCCTTTTTGGTTCATGGATGTAAGATACCGATCTTTTCTTTGATCAACTGGAGCAGGAATAGGGTTGTGTGAAACCAAATTGTCTTATAACGCGATCGAGGCGGTACCACTCCACATTGTTGAAGTGTATTAGTGGTACGACACATAAGTATTCTTCACGCCGTTCTAAACAAGTTGGGGCAACTAGGGAAATTCGAATACCTTAGTAAGGCCTCCAATTAACCTAATCGGAATAAATAAAAAAGTTAGCAAAAAAATAGATTTCCACCTAATACAATATAACACACTTGTTCGTGTTCTTGAAGATCTATGTCATCATGATAAATCTTTAGTGTCCGACCGCAACTTTCGGCCCACGTTTTTGAACTATTCCAAATATTTCCATTATTAACACATTAATATTATAATCAAGGTAAAAAATTAATAAAAGTAAAAGCGTAAACTTACAATGTATTCGCAGGTCCATATGCAACGGTTTGAGGATAATCGCGCAATTGAGGTCTGCAGTGCAAATAATCCCAACACCATATCTATATAAAGAATAACAAGATATGGGTGAAATTATACAATTACAAAAGTAGACCACAACCCTTGAGTGTACCAAAGTCTCCCTCGCAAGCTTGACAAAGTCCACTATACAAGTACAATAAGGTGGCCAAACCCCAACTATAGCTACCTGTCACCCTCAAATCCCTCAACAATGGGAGATACATTGTTGACACGTGGTTTTGTTTCCCGGAGGGGAAATTGAATGTGTTGATTACATAGAGAATGTACGCCATCGTGTAGTGGCGTAAAACATTGTCATCCACGTCTTTTAGGGGAAATTCATAATCAAATCTTCTCTTTAGCCATGCAACCCTAACAATTTTTTGTCCTTCGTCAATATTAACCTCCTCCTACTCCTCCACGACCTGACCTCTACGAACGGGTTAGACATGTAGCTCTCCAAATAAACGATGACATATTTCATCGTAGTCAAAAAAGGTGGGCTCTAGATCCGTCACTGCACTGCCAACGATCGGTAGACCCAAAATCATCTAAGCATCACGCAAGGTGACGATCATCGCAGACAGTAACACGTGGTATAATACAAATCTTTCTATTTTGTGTAACTCACCGAACCCAGCTAGTTCAACAAATGGAATCACACATGGTCGTGGGTCCAATTTCCACGATGTAGCGGAAATGGGTTTGACCATAATACCTGCTAGTCGGCCCTATAACGGAAAAAAGTAAATACCTATTAACAAATAATGTAAAATAAATTATTTGAGTAAAAACTTACGTTATCCCAAACCAATTGACTTTTATGTCAGAACCTCGTTTGTCTCCATAAAATTCATTTGCATCGCTACTCGATGACACCGTTATATCCTAGAAATAATTAAGGACCAAGTGCAAAATTAAAAAAAAATTATACATAACAAAGGACTAAAAGTGTAACTATATAAAATTACAATGACTAATATTCCAATTTAACTAGATACATACATCAATTTGAAAGTGCAACTACATATAATTAAAGGGGTTAAAAGTGTAATTTTTTTTTTTTTTTTTTTTTTTTTTTTTTTTGATCGGTAAATCAAACTTTTTATAAAATGAAGCCCAAAACTGTCAAGTACATTACATACTAGGCCCATACCTAATGGGTCATATACTTTACTCCCACATTACTAGGTTAACTATTACAACCATTAAAAAACTTAATACACTTTAACTACCTATTACAACTTTTTGAAAAAGCCCAATACATTTTAAATATCAACTAACTATCACAGAAGTTGTTACACGCATCCTTTGCTCTTTGACTACGAAAACTTCTTCTTTTCAACTTCACTGTCACATAAGCCTTCATCACATTGTAGAGTCTTTCTTCATTCATTTGCTTATCTCCATGTTCCCTCTTATTCCTTTCAAACCAGATAAAATAGATATATGTAGTAATCACCACTCCAGCTATCATTACCATCTCCAAATGACCACATACCTTTTTAGTCTCTTCAAATAACTCTTGTGTATTGTGTACATTAACATTAATACTCCAATCTCCAAGAATTTTCAGCAGAATTTTTTTTGAGAACTCACAATTAACAAATAGATGATTACAATCTTCATTCTCAACTTTACACAAGTAGCAAACAGGGTTGACATTCAAACCCCACGCATTTAATCTGTCTTTGGTAGGTAATCTTCCCAATGCAACTTGCCAAGCCACAAATGAGCATCTCGGTATACAAACTTTAGACCACACTATATCAAACCAACTCACTTCATTATTATGATCAGTAATACTGTTCATAGTTTTCTTGTAGGAGAAATGACCTTTAACAGATTCAGTCCAAAAGATTTTGTCCATCTTCTCAGTTAAAGTGATGCTCTGTATTTGAGGAAGAATATTCCCTATACAAGGAGGTATTCTCCACCTTCCTCTACCAAAACAATCACTTACAGTTTTATTACAACTCAGGTTATACTCATCACAAGATATCTTTAGTAACTCTTGTACACCTCTCTTCTTAATCCATTTATCCCACATTATGAAAGTTAACTTACCATTTCCAACTTCATGATAGATCAAGTTATAAGCAAGTTGTCTAACTTTAAGCATCTGCTTCCACATCCATGAATGATATTGTTTAGGACTAATGCTCCAAACACACCTGTTTTTAAGTATATTTTTATTTACCCACAAGCTCCAGAGGTTATGGTCTTTAGAGTAAAATCTCCAGAAGTTTGAGAGCAAACAAGTTTTATTGATAATTTCCAAGTTTGGGATGTTTAATCCTCCTTCTTTCTTACTAGTACAAATTGTACTCCAAGCTATTCTAGCACCACACGCATTATCCAGATTGCCTTTCCACAAGAAGCCAGCTAGTCTCTGATTTAATTTATAGATTACCTGCTTAGGGAGGAGAAATATTCTACACCAAAAGGTAATTTTACTTATTAAAACAACCCTAATAAGTTCTACCCTTCCTGGATACGACAACAACTTTGAGCTCCATTTCGAAATGTTACTACAAATCTTCTCAACCAAAACATTTCCATCTGATATACTCATTTTTTTTGAGTTCAAGGGCACACCAAGGTACCTTACAGGAAGAGAGCCAATTTTGATGTCCAAAATATTTGAGATACTTTTTTTAATATCATCTTTTACCCCTCCAAAATATAGTTCGCTTTTGGAGAAGTTAATGCTTAAACCAGAGCATCTTGAGAAAAGATTAAGCGCATCTTTTACTACTCTTGCTGATTTCTCATTACCTTTCATGAATATTAATAGATCATCAGCGAAAATTAAGTGATTCAAACTTATATCTTCACACTTTGGATGATAACTGAAGTTCTCATTATTAGCCACAACTTTAAACAAACTTGAGAAGACCTCCATGCATATAGCAAACAGATAGGGTGAGAGAGGGTCACCCTGTCTTAACCCTCTCTTCCCTTTGAAATAACCACAAGATTCACCATTTATGCACACTGAATAGTAAGGTGTACATATGCACATTTGTATCCATTTAATAAACTGACTTGGAAAACTTAAAGCTTTTAAAGTGTTTATTAAAAATGTCCAATTTACACTATCATATGCCTTCTGCAAATCTAAGTTTATAGTGCATGAAGGACTAATTGACTTCTTCTCATAGCTACTAACCACTTCTTGAGCCACAAGAACATTGTCTGATATAAGCCTACCACTTACATACGCCGCTTGATTTAGTGAGATTATAGCACCCATAACTTTTTTTAACCGGTTCATAATAACTCGTGATATAGTCTTGTATATAATGTTAGTACACGAGATAGGACGAAATTTTTTTACACTAGCCGGGTTCTTTTCTTTAGGTATTAGTACAATCTTTGTAGAGTTGACTTGAGATAGCAATTTACCTGAGCAAAATGTTTGTTTAATAGCTGCGCAAAACTCCACTCCAATTATATCCCACGCATTTTTAAAGAATAAAGCTGTGAACCCATCAGGCCCTGGGCTCTTTCCATCTCCCATAGCAAATAAAGATTTTTTAATCTCCTCATCTGATATAGGTGCAATTAAACCATCAATACTTTCTTCAGGTATTGTTTTATTTAGAATTGACTTTAGAGTATCAACTGAGCATGTTTCCTGATCTTTTTCTTCAGTTCCAAGTAGATAGATATAATAATCAACAAACTCTTTTTTAATATCCTCTTGCTCAGTTAAGACTGATCCATCATCTTTTATTAGGGTAGACACAAAATTCCTTGCAATCCTCCCTTTTATTAACCTATAATAATAGGCAGAACTAGTGTCAGAGTCATTTATGAATAGAGCTCTAGACTTCTGCTTTAAAGCTTCATGATAAGATATAGTGGCAGTTTCCAGTTGCTGAACAAGTATTTTCTCCTCAGTTAAATCAATTTCAGAACTGCTTCCTTCCATTATTTTTTGTTGAACAATTTCTAGCTGATCTTTAATGTTACTAATATCATCTGAATTCCTCTTAAAATATCTGTTATTAAACTTTTTCAGTTCACTTTTTACAAGCTTCAATTTCATACACAAACTGAACATATGATTCCCATTAATTTGATTATTCCAAGTATTCTCAATAAGCTTCTTGTAACTGTCATGTGTTGTCCACACATTAAAGAACTTGAATGAGCATGGTTTAGATTTCTTAGTATCTCCCATAATTATTTTAATAGAGCAGTGGTCAGATGTATAAGGAGGGCTAATTATTACACTGGAGGCATATGTATTAATCCATTTTGTGTTGATAAAAGCTCTATCAATTTTGCTAGCTCTTAACTGTCCTTGATCATTTTTGTTAGTCCAAGTGAAGTATTGACCACCATAATGATGTTCATATAAACAGGCATCTTCTAGACATTCAGCAAATAAGCATGAACTATTTGGTAATGTGTCACAGTGTAGTCTATCTTCAATCCTTAATATTTCATTAAAATCCCCAGTAAAACATACACACTGGTTCTCATAATGTTTACTTAATTGTACCATATCTCTCCACAAAGTTTTCCTCACATCCTCATCATTACTAGCATATATAAACCCAATATAGACTATGTTGTTTGTATTACTTTCTGTAACTTCAATGAATATTAGTTGAGAAGTTTCTGAAATAAGCTTGATATCAAGGTAGTTGTTATCCCACATAATCCAAATTCTTCCACTATCACATTTATTATAGTTGTGAAGCATTTTCAAGTGAGGAAAATGCTCACTTATTATCCTCAAGCTATTAGGTTCTCTCACTTTTGTTTCAAGAAGCCCAATCAGCTTTACCTTATTTTGAAATATAAAATCCTTTACATCCAGTTGCCTAAGGAGACTATTGAAGCCCCTTACATTCCAAGAAGCAAAAATCATAAGTTTGGAGGCCTAGTAACCTCACCTTGCCCACCTTCATTAACAAACTTCATAATATCCCTATCAATTCTATTTTCACTAGGTTCAATAAGCTTGTCAAATGAATTAGAGCATGACACCTTATTTGAATCTGATTTCTGTTTATCTTTGTATTGATTCTGATTATTGATCTTTACAGTTTCCCAATCATTTTCATCAACCTTTTCCTTCCCTTTATCTCTGTTTTTACCATCATTTACTTTTGGCATCCAAACCTTTGTTATATTTGGGCACTTTCCATTACTATGACCAATTTTGTCACACTTACTACAAGTGTTTGGTTTCCAATCATATACCACTTTAACTATCTGCAGATCTTTCAATCCTATATCAACTGATAACTCATCAGGAAGCTCTTCCTTAGAATCAATTTCAACACATACACGAGCATATCCTAACCTTGATTTAGACTCAGTCATACTGTCCATTTGTAAAGGGACACCAATTCCACTCGCAATATAACTCAAACCTCTCCTTGTCCACATAGCCATCGGTATGTTAACAAGTTTAACCCATATTGGTATCTTTGATAGATCAATCTTTTCAAACTGCATCTCCATCTGCCAAGGTCTTAGTAATAGAGGGATTCCATTTATATGCCACATTTGCTCCAGGACTTTTGTGTATGATTGTTCATTCTCAAATTTGAAGATGAAAGTGCCATTACTTCCAGATTTAACATTAACACTTCCAAATTTCACCCACTGAAATTTAACAAAACTTACAACATTGTGAAACGATGGTGATTTATCAATAAATTGCCCAATAAGACAATTTACCCACTGATCTGAGCCTTCATCTAAAACATCTTTTGGAGGAGCAATTATTTTCTTATTCCCATGACGAGTTGGAGGATGATAATCCAGATTAAGCGCTGGGTTTTCATTCTTACCAAATAGCTTCGACCATTCTTTAGGTTTAACCGCCTCATCAATAATATTCTCTTCAATACGTTGTGTAATCTCTTCAGAAGCTCGATTTTCTTTCCTCTTTTCATTTTCTTCACTACTTACCTCTTTTGGAGGACTTATTGGAGGAGTAACTTCATTACTTTCACTTTCCGGTGAGAACATCAGATGAGTGATGTTCGTATACTTAGTCTTCGATTTTGATTTCGACTTTGTACCGTTAACTTTGCCTGAATTGAACTCTTTAGTCATTATGAGATCAATATACTATGTAGAGGGTAAGGGTAGGGGCGGGTTATGTTTATGAAGTGGTGGTCGGTTGAAAAGCTGTGATGAATGGATAATATTTTTTATCTTTGACTTGATGCTAGATCCCAGAAATTGGGATTAACACCGAATCTAAGAAAGAGAAAAGCAAAAGTTGTGTTTTATCGGCTGAAAGTGGTTAAAAAAAAAGAAAAATTTTGTGAAATAACGTTTAGGTGATTTGAATGGCTAGAGAGAGAATTTTTTAGCATTGACTCTCATTGACCTTACTTGTATACTGTTCCTTGGTTAAAAGTGTAATTAAATATAACTACAAGGACTAATAGTGCAATTATATATAATTAGAAGGACTATTAGTGAAATTATCTAAAAATATGAAATATTTCTAAAAATTCAAAAATATTACACTACAATTACTATTTTAATATCTCGTTGCATATTGAAATTATATATAACTACAAGAACTAAACATGCAAATATATAAAATTAAAAAGACCAGTTGTACAATTAACTAAAAATATAAAATACACTAAAATAATTCAACAATATAGCACATCAAGTACTAATTATATAACTTATATAAATTATATAACTTATATAACTTATATAATATTCAAAATTAAAAAAAAAAAGTAAAAAATTGAAGTTTGAAACCCTAACCTTGATTTTTAGGGTATACAAGAAGTTGATGATGTAGGCTTGAGTCAAGGGTTGAATCAGCACCTGGAAGAGATGTAATTGGTGGCAGCACAGTAAGACCTTCCCGGAAGAGGTTTTCTTGTTTATTACCGAAATGGGTTTATGGCCTTCTACAAAGAACTCATTTCTGCGTAAGGTGATCATGAACTATGGACAATACACTGGTCAGACCATCCTGTGCAAGTAATTACAGTGTTATAAAGGAGGTGGTCAATTGATAACCGCCTTTACTTAACACTTAACATTGTGTATACGAATGACCTTCTTTCTTACAAAATATGTGATTAACGAAAGGCGGACCTTTGACCACTGCCTTTTAGGTGAGGCTGCCGAATGAACTGCGGCCAGAGTGCCGGAACCCGAGTTCTTTTCCTACACATGCCTATTTGCCAATAATTTTATAAAAAAAAAGTCAAAAAAACTCTCTTTTAAATGCTAATTAATAAGTATTGTTAATTTTGTTTTTGATTTGTGTTTATAGATAATTAAATGCTAAGAGCTAGTATAGTATCTACTATGATATCTCTTGGAGACGGGAGAGAAAAATGTTATGTGTGGAAAATAATCCTTACTCAGTGTTCGTAGATTTGCATGTCAGGCGTCACTAATTGTCTAACCAAAACATATATATTACATGGGGTAGGAGATTTAATGCACTTTTTAGGTTAGATTATATAACCTATTTTGGAGATGCAGGAGAAAAATATTATATATGGAAACTAGTCGTCACTCGTGTTTATAAAGAAATTCAATTACACATACATTGAACTTTCACTAAACAGATTGAGATGAATGGATTTCTCTCAACCCACCACCACAAATCTGTTATATTAATAACCACCAGTTGTACAAGAGAAAAATGGTTTCCAGAAAACAAAAAGAAATGAAAAGAAAAAGGTTTTGAAATAGACTAACTATTACAATAGTCCGGGAAAAACGATTACAACAATCGAATAACAATTACACGGAAAGAAATGCGATTACAAGAAAACCGAATTTAAATTACACGGAAATAACAAACTTACACGGAAATAGAAAAACAAAACAGAGTCACCGTTGTTAAAAAGATATTCCGGTGTGACCGGTATCTCTAACGGAACTACAACGTAGTAGGAAAATTGTAGAGAGTAGGTGGTGAGGCAAAGTGTTTTTCTGTTGTGTTATTTTCGTAGCTGTAGAGAATGGAATGGGAGCTCTATATATAGGGGTGAGGAGTGGAATACACAAGCCTCCAGAAACGCCCCTATTAAATCCCATGATTCTCTCCCGGATATGATTTGATTGAGTTGACGTTTTGACAGCTTTGTAACCCCCACGTTTGGAATATTCTGTAACAGCTATGTTGACCTTTTGATTGTCCACGTGTTTGACTTGACTAAGTAACAGCTGCTGATATTCTTTCCCTTTAACGCGTGCGAGATTAGTGGAAGTTTGTCTCTACGTTTGAGTTGGAGTAGTCAACCACTACTATAAGAGCTGGTACAAAATCCAATTCATTTTTCATTTTTTGACTCCCCAAACTCCCCACGACCCACGACCCACGACCCACCCCCCACGCCTTACGCCGTCGCCGTCGCCGGTGCCGGTGCCGGGCCGGGCCGGGTGGGTGGGTGGTGGTGGTGGTGTGCGCGTGTGGGCTAGATCAATGCCTTGCCATGTGCATGATTATTGGGTATTTGGACTAAGTTGAAACCACATAGTATAAAAATAGCTATCACTCTTTATAACCCACCGATGTGGGAAGAGTAAAAACCAATATTGACTTATCAAATGTCCTTTTGTCATCACAGATGTCCAACAATCCCCCACACATTTGAATGTCAACAAAAGGTTTGGTGAGAAGGTTCCAAAAAGAAGAATGGGTGAATTGTACTTAAGTGTCAATATCTTGCGATTTGAATTGACACGTAGTGAAGCGAGGCAACCACCGAATTCCGTTTAAGTGAACTTACTCTTGAACTTTAACGGTTATCGATCGAGACCCTCACAGCACATACTCTACCCGATTCAAGGTTATGGTTCCCTCTAACCTCACCTTTCGGTTCATCAAGCCCTTCTCTAAGGACCACCCTTTACGGGCTATGAACTTGGTGGATTTATTCATTTGAGAGTGGTGTAAGGACGTCTCCTCAGCACTCTACCATGAATATTTGGGTTTCAATGTTACCCTTGAATTCATCAAGTCCTTCTCAAAAGAACCACCACAAAGGCTATGAATTCAATGTGAGTTCAACACTCGGTACGTCTTTCATCAGGTCCTTCTCAAAAGAACCACCACAAGTGGCTATGAACAAGACGATTTAGGTTTGAGCCTTAGGGATGGGTAAATTACATTGACTCATTAGTCACATGTTCCCACTTAGTGGGTTTTAGTCCCATCCCCCTCGACGTCTCCAGGACTAGTCTCCTGGTTAAGCCTTTGGTGAACGGATCAGCTAGATTCTCCTCTGATCGTACAAATTCCAAGGCTATCACACCATTCTTCGGTAATTGTCTTACTGACCCATGTCTGATGCGAATATGTCTCTTTTTCCCATTATAGGCGCTATTATGAGCGACTCCAATGGCTGCTTGTGAATCACAGTGGATACATACAGGTGTGGCACTTCCTTCCCAAAGTGGCACATCCGATAAGAGACTTCTCAACCACTCAGCTTCTTGCCCAGCTAACTCTAGTGCTATGAACTCAGACTCCATGGTGGAGCGTGCTATACAAGTCTGTTTGGAAGACTTCCATGATATAGCACCTCCCCCTAGGGAGAACACATAACCACTGGTGGAGTTTACTTCGTCATTGTCAGAGATCCAGTTTGCATCACAAAAACCCTCAAGGACTGCAGGGAATTTGTTATAGTGCAAGCCTAGATCGATGGTACCCCTCAAGTATTTCAACAGACGGCGAAGTGCAACCCAGTGGTCACTACTTGGGTTATGAGTATAGCGACTAAGTCTACTTACGGTATAGGCAATATCGGGTCGAGTATAGTTCATTAAGAACATTACACTTCCTATGATTTTAGCATATTCATTTTGGGATACAGCATCCCCAACATGTTTAGATAAGTTAATGCTAGAATCATAAGGAGTATTTACAGGCGTTACATCAAAGGAATTGAACTTCTTCAGCATCCTTTCTATGTAATGAGACTGATTCAGGGTAATACCATTACTGCTTCTAATGATTTTTACCCCAAGTATCACATCAGCTTCTCCCATATCTTTCATGTCGAATCTGGAAGACAAGAAACGTTTAGTCTCATTTATAATATGAATAGTAGTACCAAAGATGAGCATGTCATCTACATAAAGGCAGATGATAACACACTCTGAATTTGTTACCTTGGAGTAAACACATGAATCAGAAGTGTTAGCAATAAACCCATATGAAATGAGAGTACTATCTAGTTTTTCATACCATTTTTTCGGTGCCTGTTTCAAACCATACAAGGATTTTTTCAACTTACACACTTTGTCCCCTTGACCAGGGACCACACACCCTTCAGGTTGAGCCATGTAGATCTCTTCATCTAGATCTCCGTTCAAGAACGCGGTTTTGACATCCATTTGATGTATTACAAGTTCGTGAATGACGGCTAAAGCAATAAGGGTTCTTATCGTGGCAATTTTGGTCACTGGGGAATAGGTGTCAAAGTAATCTTGACCTTTCTTTTGGGTGAAGCCCTTAATAACAAGTCTGGCTTTGAATTTTTCTATTGAGCCATCGGGTCTCAACTTTTTCTTAAAAATCCATTTGCTACTAATTGCTTTGTTACCCCTAGGTAAATCGGTTAATTCCCATGTATGGTTACTTTTAATTGACTCAAGTTCACTATTAATCGCCTCTTTCCAAAAACTAGCATCTATAGATTTTAAAGCATCATCATAAGTTTTTGGGTCATCCTCCATGAGGAAGCAATTGACTACCTGTTCGTCTAATAGATCAATGTGAGAACCTTCTGTGATAAAGGATGTTATAAAGTCAGGGCCGAAGCTAGACTCAATCCTGCGCCTCTTACTTCTCCTAGGTTCTTCCTCGGGAATACTACTAGGCTCCATGGAAGTGGAGGGGTTAGAAAAAACATCACAAAGAGGTACAAGATCATTAGTAGATAAGTTATCAATAGGTAAAGAAGCATTGACAGTATTTAAATCTTTCAAAGGGAAAACATGTTCAAAGAACTCAGCGTCTCTAGATTCACAAATAGAGTTATCTTCTAATGACAAGAATCTGTAAGCCGCACTATTCTGAGCGTACCCTATGAAAATTGAGTCAACGATTTTGGGACCAACGGTGACAGTTTTAAAATCAGGTAGTTTGACTTTGGCTAGACACCCCCACACTTTTAAAAATTTCAGGTTTGGTGGAAAACCCTTCCACATTTCATACGGGGTCTTTTCTAGGGATTTATGCGGTACCCTATTAAGTACATAACAGGCTGACAAGACAGCTTCCCCCCACATGTTGTTTGGTAAACCTGAACTAATTAACATGGCATTCATAGTCTCTTTAAGGGACCTATTCTTTCTTTCTGCTATGCCATTTTGTTGGGGTGTATAAGGGGCACTTAGTTCGTGGATAATTCCATTTGTTTCACAAAACTCTTTAAGGGAATTGGAACTATACTCGCCTCCTCTATCGGACCTAAGTCGTTTGATTTTACAATCTAGTTGGTTTTCAACTTCGGCTTTATATTTTAAAAACGCATTTTCCGCCTCATCTTTAGTTTTAAGAAGATACACTTTAGTAAACCTAGAGTAGTCATCTACAAAGGTTATGTAATAAAGTTTTCCACCTCTACTAGCGGAGTTTTTAAAATCAGCTAAGTCCGAATGAACTAATTCAAGCAATTTGGTTTGTCTCGTGGTAACGGATTTAAAAGGTTTTTTCGCAAGTTTGGACTCTACACATATTTGAAATTTTTCAAAGTCATCCACGTTGTTAACGGGTATTAGTCCAAGTTTTTTAAGCCTTTTAATAGACGCAACATTTAAATGGCCTAATCTACCGTGCCACGTTTGAACGGACTCAACAATATAAGCGGAATTAGATGCATTCTCATTAAGGGTTACAGTGTTTAAAACAAACAAACCATTATTAAGGTACCCTTTCCCCACGAATTCGTCATTTTTGGTGATAATGACTTTACCCCCCTCGAAAACAAGTTTGAGACTAACTTTATTAAGGAGAGCCCCAGAAACTAAGTTCCTACGGAGAGAGGGGACGAAGAGAACATCATTTAGTTCAAGAGTCTTACCAGATGTGAGTTTGAGGGGAACTTGACCCTTACCAAGAACAGTAGCGGTGGAAGAGTCACCCAAGTACACACACTCACCATCAGTTGCCTTTTCGAATTTCTTGAACAAGGATTTGTTTGCGCAGAAATGACGAGAAGCTCCAGTGTCAAGGATCCACTCGCTCTTATTCTCTACCAAGTTTACCTCAACCATTACCGCAGCGATGATTTCTTCGGTCTCAGTCAGATTCGCGGCAGCTTTGGGACCCTGGCCAGCTCTCTGGGGACATTCAAAAGCTTTGTGCCCTTCTTTGCCACAACAGTAACAGGCCCCTTTAGGTTTTTGAATCTTACCAGAGATCTTGAACCCTCCACCTTGTTTGTTGGTGTTGCCGCGATTCTTATTTCCCCCAGACTTAGATTTGTTGGACCCTTGTTGCTTTCCCTTCCCTTTGAACCTATCTTTGTTACCTTGGCCAGAACCTTCGACTAGATTAGCTTTGGAGGAATGAGAAGGGAAAGAGATTGACTTATCCTTTAGACGATTCGCTTCTTCGACTTGGATGTGGCTGATGAGCTCTTGGAGGGTCATTTCTTTCTTTTTGTGCTTGAGGTGGTTGCGGTATTCACTCCAAGATGGGGGAAATTTCTCAAGCAAAATGTTGGCTTGAAGAATTTCACACATCTTCATGCCTTCGGCGATTACCTCCGCGCATAGGTTCTCGTACACGTGAAGTTGTTCAGTCATGGGTTTCTGATCCGTAAGTCTAAAGTTATACCAATTCCCAGTCACGTATTTTTTCTTACCCGAATCATCAGCCCCATACTTCTTCTCGAGAGTTTCCCATATGACCTTTGCCGATTTCTCTTTGGCAAGGAGGTCAAAAATGGGATTAGTAACGTTGTTCAACATCCAGCCCCGAGCCATGGTGTTAGCTCTTTTGAACCTAGATTCGAGGGCAGCATGCCTTGCTAGCTCTTGTTCAGTATGAGCTCCAATTTCCAAAAGTGGAGGAGCCTCGACTATAACAAAGTCAAGTTCATACTGTTCAAGGCATATCATTAATTTTTGCGCCCAACGCTTATAGTTAGAACCATTAAGGGGTTCCAACTTGTTTGCGTCGAGAAGAGGCTTTGTGTTCAAAGAGGAACCAACAGCCGAAACAGGAAGAGCCATTTTCTAAAATAACCGGTGGAAAAGAAAATGAATATCTTTTTAAATTGTTATATTAATAACCACCAGTTGTACAAGAGAAAAATGGTTTCCAGAAAACAAAAAGAAATGAAAAGAAAAAGGTTTTGAAATAGACTAACTATTACAATAGTCCGGGAAAAACGATTACAACAATCGAATAACAATTACACGGAAAGAAATGCGATTACAAGAAAACCGAATTTAAATTACACGGAAATAACAAACTTACACGGAAATAGAAAAACAAAACAGAGTCACCGTTGTTAAAAAGATATTCCGGTGTGACCGGTATCTCTAACGGAACTACAACGTAGTAGGAAAATTGTAGAGAGTAGGTGGTGAGGCAGAGTGTTTTTCTGTTGTGTTATTTTCGTAGCTGTAGAGAATGGAATGGGAGCTCTATATATAGGGGTGAGGAGTGGAATACACAAGCCTCCAGAAACGCCCCTATTAAATCCCATGATTCTCTCCCGGATATGATTTGATTGAGTTGACGTTTTGACAGCTTTGTAACCCCCACGTTTGGAATATTCTGTAACAGCTATGTTGACCTTTTGATTGCCCACGTGTTTGACTTGACTAAGTAACAGCTGCTGATATTCTTTCCCTTTAACGCGTGCGAGATTAGTGGAAGTTTGTCTCTACGTTTGAGTTGGAGTAGTCAACCACTACTATAAGAGCTGGTACAAAATCCAATTCATTTTTCATTTTTTGACTCCCCAAACTCCCCAAACTCCCCACGACCCACGACCCACGACCCACGACCCACGACCCACGACCCACGACCCACGACCCACGACCCATGACCCACGCCCCACGCCTTACGCCGTCGCCGTCGCCGGTGCCGGTGCCGGGCCGGGCCGGGTGGGTGGGTGGTGGTGGTGGTGCGCGCGTGTGGGCTAGATCAATGCCTTGCCATGTGCATGATTATTGGGTATTTGGACTAAGTTGAAACCACATAGTATAAAAATAGCTATCACTCTTTATAACCCACCGATGTGGGAAGAGTAAAAACCAATATTGACTTATCAAATGTCCTTTTGTCATCACAGATGTCCAACAATCACCCATAACACCACCACCACCACAAGAAAATTAAACCTCCTTTCCGATAGTTCTTTAACTCGTCAGTATAACTCATGTTAGTCTTCATTACTCTTCCTTTCTCCTCCTCTTTTTATGCTTTCTCCTTTCAATCCCAAACCTTCTCTGCTATGGTGTCAACAAAACAAAACTTCAAACAAACAAACACAAACTCAAACCGAAAAAAATAATACTAAAACCAGTCCAAAATTTAGCTTATGCCACCTATGAAAACCCAAAACTCTAAATTATCAGCAATAAACCAATCAGTTTCAACTTCCTACGAAAGACCATCAACAAGTCATGGGGCTTGTCTAAGGAAATCTCCACTGGAAAAAATAGGTTTCAATTTGTGCTTAATTAACTGTGAATCAGAGGAAGTTATCAAACTATTCTTATGAAAAGGCCTTGGAATCTGGCCGGTAAACATGTTCTTATTAAAGAATGGAAGGAAAACAGTGGTCTAACTGTTGACAAACAAAACAAAACGGTGTTATGGATACAAATTCATGGAATAACCTGGAATTACATCTTAAAGGAAAATGTGGAATTTATAGCTAGTGAGTTTGGGGAAGTGATTGATATACAATTACCTCCGGTGGAAACCTTTAAAGAGGTTAGCTACTGCAGAGCAAGAATTGAATGGGATATTAGTCATCCTCTAACATCTACATACTCGATAAACATCTCGGAACATCAAAGCTTGAACAGATTAATTAAGTTTGAAAGATTAGGGGAATTCTGCTGCTTATGTGGTCTAATTGATCACATAGATAATGAGTGTAACAATAAGACTCGCCTTAAGAAGAAATTAGGTAAATGGATCCATGGTGGTGAACGAGAACTCACCACATCTGATGAATCTAAGAAGAATTTCACGTTTACATCCATGGATGAAAGCAACAACCTAGTGAGTAAGGATCTGAAATTGACTCGCAACTTGGGTAAAGGAAGCCAAGTTAGAATCGGTACGATGCCAAAGGACAAAACTTTGGTAGAAAACAAAAACAAAAAAGGTAAAAAGGAGTATGAGGAGGCTAGCGTACTACAAGGACGGGTAGTGGGAGAGGATTTTGATAAGGTGTCTGTACTAGAAAACAACATTTTTGGGGAGCATATGAGAAAGAAGACATATGAAGAGGTGGAGCCCACATCCCCAAACCAGGCTGTTCTAATTAAAAATATAGTGGAAGAAAATGGGCCGCTACAATTGTCTTTTGGATCCATTAATAAAAATAATGTGGACCAGGCCCTATCTACTAAACCAAAAGTGGGCTTTAGTAACTGTCTTAATTACACAATACCACAACCTACTAGCCCATTAGAAAAAACCTCCAACCAAACAAGTAACAACCCAAATTAAACATTACCACTTCCAATTAATTCTGAGTTGAATAAGATAGAAGATAAAGACGAAGATCTAACAGTTACAGTAAACGATGAAGGAAACGATGAACAAATGGAGGAAGTTAGAGAAAGAAGTGGTACTGAAAATCGACAAGAGAGTAATAAAATGAAGCGATTGGAACTACATCTACTTAGAGGAGATAAATTACATAATGAAAAGATCTGGAAAGCTAGATGGACACCAACTATGGGATCAACAAACATTGAAAAACAAATGGAGGGAGTTGAAAATCAAGAGAAGGAAACAAAGACTGCTATGGGTACTGAAGGGTCTTGCGGGATTGAACCAAATCAATCCCTCAGCCCTAAATGACATAACTAAGTTGGAAACGTCAAGGTCTAGGCTCTGATCTGACAGTTCTAACACTAAAAGATGTTGTTGTTCGATATCACCCAGAGGTAAATTTTCTTTCCGAACTAAGAATATGTCTCCTTATGTTAAGAATATTGCTGATGACCTTAAATATGATGTGGATTGCATTGTTAACCCTAGAAAACTAAAGGGGGGTTAGCGCTCTAAAAACTCCTAATATAAAAATTGAAATACTAGAAACTACTGATTACTATATTCACTGTATGATTACAGATGATAACCAAAAAAATATTGTACCACCTATGTGTATATTCCCTATATGGATAACCTAAAAGATGATGTCCTTAAAGCAATTAGAGACTGTAAAAGATTCCACCCTTCTTTAGCTTGGAATACTATTAGGGATTTTAATATGTTTAGGTTCTCCTCTGAAAAATTAGATGGCCTTTCCCCTAATATAACTAATATGAATAGATTGAATACATGGCTTAAAAAATGGAAATGTCTGACTTGAATACTAAGGGATGTAAATTTACTTGGTGAAATAAAAGAAGAGGCATTGAGTTAAAGCAAATACTAGATAGGTGTTATGTTAATAAAGAATGGGACCAGACCTTCCCTAATGCATGGGTACTTATTTTACCACCTATAGGCTCAGACCACACTATGTTGATTCGTATAAAAATGAAAAGAAAATCCCCCTTATTAAAAGATTTATGTTCTGTAATGAAGAGTGTAATAAATTTATCACTGATCACTGGATTTAAATGACTTTTTTAAGAGGGAGTGGCATTTCTAAAATAGGAAAATATATACTCACTATCCAATAAACTTACAAAATGAGCTAAGAATCTCGCAAAAAAGAAGAAAGATACCTTAAAAAATGATAATACTGACCTAAAGAAGATAATAGACTCTGAGGAACCTGTGGATTTGGATAAATATAATTCTATTGTTGGTAGAATGGAACAAAGATGAAAAAATGAGGAAATACACTGGAGACTTAAATTTAGAATCAAATGGTTAAAGTTAGGTGATAGAAATACCTCGTATTTTCATGCTATCACAAAAGGGAGAAGGAAAAGAAATAAAATAACTAGAATTATGACTGAGTATAACCAATGGGTGGATACTGAAGAAGAGATAATAAATGAGATTAAAACTTCCTTTAGTAACATTTTTAATTCCAAAGGTCCTATAGATTTCTCTCCCGTGATTAACACCATTGAAAAATGTGTCACTGAGGAGATGAACAAGTACCTTACAGGCCATGTTAGTATTAATGAAATCAAGGCAGCCCTATGGGATATGGGTTTGATAAAGCACCAGGCCCTATAGGTACCCTGTATACTTTTTTTTAAAACACCGGGATATTCTTAAATTTGATATATTGAGATGCATTTATGATTTCTTATGGAATGATGGTAAATTATATGAAATAAATAAAACAATAATTACACTTATTCCAAAATAGACTCACCAGCAAAAATTGCCCACTACAGACCCATTAGTTGCGCTAATGTGATTTATAAAATCCTTGCGAAAATTCTTGTGAAAAGATTACAAAAATATATGGCTCAAATTGTAAGTGATACACAATGTGCTTTCATTTCGGGTAGAGAAATAACTGAAAATATTCTCTTAGCACATGAAATTAGTCACTTCTTAAAGAAAAAAAAGAAACACTGATAAACATTATATGGCTATAAAAGCTGACATAGCTAAAGCCTATGAAAATGTGGAATGAGATTCTCTTGAAGAACCTTTAAAAAAATGAACTTTTGTTTTACATGGATAAGGTGGATTATGGGATGTGTTACTAATGTTTCCTATAGTATCCTCCTTAATGGAGAACAAATTCAACTAAATATCCCTTCTAAAGGGCTTAGGCAGGGAGATCCATTATCTCCCTTCCTATTTTGCATAATAACCCAAGCACTGACTTCACTGCTAAATGATAGAATGGATAATATTTTGATAAGAGGCTTACAAATAAACAAACACTGCCCTATTCTAACTCATGTCCTATTCGCTGATAATAGCTATTTTTTATTAGAGCTGATATGAATGATGTAGAACAATTTAACACTGTACTAAAGAATATATTCATGCTTCGGGTCAATGTATCAACTTGAACAAAAGTGGCATTATGTTCTGCTAAAACACCTCTCCTGAAAAAATTGATAGTATTGTTGAGTACCTTAGAATGAACAGATTATCCAATTTAGGGAAGTATTTGGGACTACCTGCTGATTGGGGTAGATCTAAGGTTAAGGCCCTAAATTGGATGATAGATAATATTGATAAAAAACTTGAAAAATGGAACACTATATTCCTTTCAGAAGCTGGAAAAAAATACTTATAAAAGTTGTGGTGAGTACTATTCCCTCTTATACTATGGCCGCTTTCCTTCTCCCTATTAGTATATGTGATAAAATTGATTCTAAAATAACTGATTTATTGTGGAATAAGAATAATAATAAAAGGAATCACTGGGTAAAATAGAAGCAAATGACTATAAATAAAGATAAAGGTGGCATGGGATTTAAGAGTATGCGAATTGAAAACATGGAAACATGTGGAAAATTCATAACAATCCTAACTCTCTACTAGCGAGAACATTAAAAGGTGTTTACTTTAAGGAAACCGAATTTTTGGAGGCTAATTTAGGCTATCTTCCATCTTGGGGATGGAGAAGCTTAATTGAAGGAAAAAATAGCTTCAAAAAAGCGTTAATTTGGAAAATTGGAAATGGTAAAAGTATTAATGTATGGGACCATAACTGGGTTCCAGGTATAAACAACCTAAAGAAATCGTAAAACAATCCTATTAACTTGGTAAGTGATCTATTTCTGGAAGGGTCCAATATATGGGATCCAGAATTAGTAAGAAAATGGTTTGGAAAAAATATAGTAGATAAAATTCTTAATATACCGACTCCGTATATAGCATGTGAGGATAATACCTATTGGAAACACTCAAAAAATGGTGAGATAACATCTAAAGAGATGTATGGTTACTTGAAAGATATAGAAACCACAAAAGAATTACTTAGTAAAGAAGGGCAGCCTAGTAGCTTATATGCAACCCCAAATAATATTTGGAAGGATGTATGGAGCCTGGAAGTCTCTCCTAAACTGAGGAATTTCATATGGAAAGTCTGTAAAAGAAAACTCCCTACATAGGAGTTGAAATATAAACGTAAATGTGCTGAAAACCCTTTTTGTAAAGTATGTGGGGATGAGGTTGAAACAACAGAACATCTACTCTTTAATTGTCCCTAGGTGAGAGCACTTTGGCTCATATCTCCAATACAAATGCTCTCAAACTCCAATATTACAGCCAGATTTGAGAATTGGTTCTGATATAAAAACTCTGAAAAATAAATATGATGAATATGTGGGAATCTCTCTTTTATGGAACATATGGAAAACAAGGAACAAATGCCTATAAGAAGGCAAAACTCCATACCCTATGTACACGCTAAGTTAGTCCCTTTTAGCCTATGATGAATACAAATCGTGTACTCAAAATAATTCTGAGACTTCTGATGAAATACAAACAAATCAGGCTAAAATGCCTGAGACATCAAATATACATGGAAAACTGTCTATATCAAAACCTAAGAAAGGTATCTGTACAGGTAAAGCTATAAACAAAAACTGGAAAAAAGATGTGAATACAAATACTATTATTTATATATTGATACTTCCTTTAAAGATGATTTTGATGCCTCATCTGCTTGTGTTTTACTTAATAACAAAAACATACTTATCCATGGTCATGCATGGTCCTTTTCTTGTCACAGCCCTGTAGAAGTCGAGCTAATTGGAGTGCGAAATGGATTATACTCAGAAATCAATTTCTAGAGTCAAGATGTTAGAGTGCTTTGCGACAATAAAGCGGTGGTAGAGCTACTGAAACATCCCAAACCTCCTAGTGGAATTGGGTGAGATTAGCTCTACTCTTGTACGAACCTTAATTGCATTTTATATTTAAGTAATTTTGACAAAAAAAAAAAAAAAAACTCGTGCTTATAGATTTGCCTGTTAGGAAGAGGAATCCACAAATTGAGGCATAACTAACACCAACATTATTTTTTAAAGCCTAGTTAGAAAATAGTTAACTAAGGCCTAATTTCAAATTCTGGTTGGTTTTTTTTCCAATGTTACCCTTTTCCTTTTTTTTTTTTTCAGAATTTCGATTTTTTATATTTCTATTCTTTAGATTTAGCGAATGGGTCTGTACCTATGGGTACAGACCTATCTTGAGTTTTCGTTTTTTAAAGTTGTGTGAAATTTTTTTATATAGTCCATACGATTAGGGTTGTACCAAATTCTCGTTATATATATATATTCATGTCTATTTTTTGTCAATTGTGTCAAATGATGGACCCGGGGGCTATACCTAAATCCGTTTTTATGTCAATACCCTAGGGGCTATACCCTAGTCCACTCAAACTATAATAGCATAGGAACTAAAAAAACCAAAATCAATCTAATGATAAGAGGGGCTGGACCCAAAGATTTGTACCTGAAAAACAACCACTAATAAGAACAAATAAAAAAATTAAAGACTGTTTTTTTAAAAGGGCTTGACCAAAACATTTTTAAAACAAACACTTAAAAATTTCCTGAGAACTTTTTTTTAAGTGGTTTGGACCCAGGCCCAAAAGGGGCTAGACCTAGCAAACAAAATGGGCTGGAGAAAAACAATAAAATGGACTACTGAAAATTTTTTAAGGTTTTTTCTTTGAAAAAATTGACTGAAAATGGGCTGGACTATAGGGGGCTGGACCATGCTTGGACTGGAACATGTTGTGGGCTAGACACTGCTTGGGCTGGACCATGCTGGGGGCTGGACACTGCTTGGGCTGGACCATGCTGGCTTAACTGTGGCGTGAAACTGGGCTTCGTAATGTTGGTGGGGCAAAGCTTCGATGGCGGCGAGAAACTGGGCTTCGTGGTGATGGAGAAGAACCTGAAAGTGGAGCGCGGCGGAGTGGTGGAGCACGGCGGTTCAAATAATGACAGATCTGGTGCAGGAATAACGAGCTCTTCTTCTTCTGCAGCGACGACAGATCTCACGAGCGGCGACAGATCTGACGGAGGATCTGCAGCAGGGATCCGGTTCTGCAGTAGCTCTGACGGAGAAGTGCTTCGGTTCTGCAGCAGCGCTGACGGAGAAGTGCTTCGGTTCTGCAGCAGCGCTGAAGGTGTACGGCTCCGTTTCTGAAGCAGATCTGGTCTTCGGTGGTGGGAAGCTTTGAAGACGCATCAATGGTGGGAAGGTTCGATGGTGGGACGGTGGGGCTGGCTGGTGTGGTCGTGGTCGGGATCTCCTGGCTCCGTGGTGGTTGGGATCTGATGGTGGTGGCGCTGTTCATCTCGTCACAGCCCCTTGTTGGCTCAGTGGTGAAGGTGGCTCACTGATGAAGGTTGCTCAGTGGCGTGGTTGCTCCGTGGCGTGGTGGGGTGGGGTGGGGTGGGGTGAAGAAGGAAGAGGGAGGGTGACGGGAGGGAGGTGGTAATGGTGGTAGGTGAAGGTGGGCGGCAGGGGTAGGGGGCGGTATAGAGAGAACAGAGAGAGAAAGGGGAAGGTGGGCATCGAACCCTAATGGGGTTTTTGTTTTGGGTTTTTTGATTTCAGCTGTATGAATAAAAAAGGGAGGGGGTAATTGGTCTTTTGTATGGGTTTTAGTTAGGGTGGGATGGATAGTTAGTAGATGAAAATAGTTGGGCCTTATTTTATTAACTTGAAGTTATTGGGGCCTTACTTTATAATTCCCCCTGTTAGGAATCACTAATTGTCTGGCCAAAGCATTCATGTTATATAGGTAGGAGATTTAATGCATTTTCTGGGTTAGTTATAACATGTGAGAGTAGTTAAATAGCCTAGTTGGTGGACCAAAACAACTAAATATCCCTTCTAAAGGGCTTAGGCAGGGAGATCCATTATCTCCCTTCCTGTTTTGCATAATAACCCAAGCACTGACTTCACTGCTAAATGATAGAATAGATAATATTTTGATAAGAGGCTTACAAATAAACAAACACTGCCCTATTCTAACTCATGTCCTATTCGCTGATAATAGCCTATTTTTTATTAGAGCTGATATGAATGATGTAGAACAATTTAACACTGTACTAAAGAATATAGTCATGCTTCGGGTCAATGTATCAACTTGAACAAAAGTGGCATTATGTTCTGCAAAAACACCTCTCCTGAAAAAATTGATAGTATTGTTGAGTACCTTAGAATGAACAGATTATCCAATTTAGGGAAGTGTTTGGGACTACCTGCTGATTGGGGTAGATCTAAGGTTAAGGCCCTAAATTGGATGATAGATAATATTGATAAAAAACTTAAAAAATGGAACACTATATTCCTTTCAGAAGCTGGAAAAAAATACTTATAAAAGCTGTGGTGAGTACTATTCCCTCTTATACTATTGCCGCTTTCCTTCTCCCTATTAGTATATGTAATAAAATTGATTCTAAAATAACTGATTTTTTGTGGAATAAGAATAATAATAAAAGGAATCACTGGGTAAAATGGAAGCAAATGACTATAGATAAAGATAAAGGTGGCATGGGATTTAAGAGTATGCGAATTAAAAACATGATCCTGTTATCTAGAAACACGTGGAAAATTCATAACAATCCTAACCTTCTACTAGCGAGAACATTAAAAAGGTGTTTACTTTAAGAAAACCGAATTTTTGGAGGCTAATTTAGGCTATCTTCCATCTTGGGGATGGAGAAGCTTAATTGAAGGAAAAAATAGCTTCAAAAAAGCGTTAATTTGGAAAATTGGCAATGGTAAAAGTATTAATGTATGGGACCATAACTGGGTTCCAGGTATAAACAACCTAAAGAAATCGTATAACTGTCCTATTAACTTGGTAAGTGATCTATTTCTGGAAGGGTCCAATATATAGGATCCAGAATTAGTAAGAAAATGGTTTGGAAAAAATATAGTAGATAAAATTCTTAATATACCGACTCCGTATATAGCATGTGAGGAAATACCCATTGGAAACACTCAAAAAATGGTGAGATAACATCTAAAGAGATGTATGGTTACTTGAAGAATATAGAAATCACAAAAGAATTACTTAGTAAAGAAGGGCAGCCTAGTAGCTTATATGCAACCCCAAATAATATTTTGGAAGGATGTATGGAGCCTGGAAGTCTCTCCTAAACTGAGGAATTTCATATGGAAAGTCTGTAAAAGAAAACTCCCTACAGAGGAGTTGAAATATAAACGTAAATGTGCTGAAAACCCTTTTTGTAAAGTATGTGGGGATGAAGTTGAAACAACAGAACATCTACTCTTTAATTTTCCCTAGGTGAGAGCACTTTGGCTCATATACCAATACAAATGCTCTCAAACTCCAATATTACAGCCAGATTTGAGAATTGGTTCTGATATAAAAACTCTGAAAAATAAGTATGATGAATATGTGGGAATCTCTCTTTTATGGAGCATATGGAAAACAAGGAACAAATGCCTATATGAAGGCAAAACTCCAGACCCTATGTACACGCTAAGTTAGTCCCTTTTAGCCTATGATGAATACAAATCGTGTACTCAAAATAATTCTGAGACTTCTGATGAAATATAAACAAATCAGGCTAAAATGCCTGAGACATCAAATATACATGGAAAACTGTCTATATCAAAACCTAAGAAAGGTATCTGTACAGGTAAAGCTATAAACAAAAACTGGAAAAAAGATGTGAATACAAATACTATTATTTATATATTGATACTTCCTTTAAAGATGATTTTGATGCCTCATCTGCTTGTGTTTTACTTAATAACAAAAACATACTTATCCATGGTCATGCATGGTCCTTTTCTTGTCACAGCCCTGTAGAAGCCGAGCTAATTGGAGTGCGAAATGGATTATACTCAGAAATCAATTTCTAGAGTCAAGATGTTAGAGTGCTTTGCGACAATAAAGCGGTGGTAGAGCTACTGAAACATCCCAAACCTCCTAGTGGAATTGGGTGAGATTAGCTCTACTCTTGTACGAACCTTAATTGCATTTTATATTTAAGTAATTTTGACAAAAAAAAAAAAAAAACTCGTGTTTATAGATTTGCCTGTTAGGAATCACTAATTGTCTGGCCAAAGCATTCATGTTATATAGGTAGGAGATTTAATGCATTTTCTGGGTTAGATTATATAACCTGTGAGAGTAGTTAAGTAGCCTAGTTGGTGGACCAAAACAACTACATGACGTATTTGAGTCCAAGATATTTCACCTTTTTTACGAGATTCGTTTTAAATCCAAACTTGGCTGCTTGAATCCAAGGTATTTCACCTTTTTTACGAGATTCGCATTCAATCGGAACATGAACATGACTATGGGGACTTAATACCCCAAATATTAATTGTCCCTCATTACTTCATTTGTTTTGTTTAATTTATTGTTGCTCATAATTTTAGCTTACGCCCATGCTACTATCCCCTTTATCGTGCACGAACATTATTATGGGCTCACATAATTGTTTAGGTGCATCAAGAATATTTAATCCCCATAAAACCCATATTCATACTCATCACTATCTTATAAGTATACTTGCAGAGCATAGAGGGTCCTCACACGGCTACTACCAAGACATCCTAAGTTGTTGATGGTCACACCATAAACAACAACAATTAGAAATTAAAAGAGGAAAATGGTAGTTGTGTATAACTTGAAACTACAACTAATGACATATCTTCAATTCAGAACACATGTCAAAGGTTGCTTGAATAGAACCCAATAGATATTAAATATCAATTTATTCCATTACTATCTACTACCATTGTTTCATTCGATCTCATAACATTAACTCATAATTTACTCACTAACTCATATCAGTAAATTCTCACAAGATAATATAAACCAAACTGAAGGTTATATAGCAAATAGCTAAATACAATTTAGCAAAATAGAAACCGTATAAACTATAACTTATAGTCAGACTAAAAAGCTACAGTATAGCTGAGAAAGACCAACAAATGAAGATGCAATAGCTAAACAAGTACCGTGTATGTGAGGTATGCTTAAGTAGGAATATTAATCCTGTTTTGCCTTTTCGCAATATCATGACAACAGCTTAGTGTCATGATACTTAAATATTAATGCAAATTCGATACTTAACTTCTTTTTCCTCATTACCCAATTCTAACAAAATACAAAATTAAATTGATCGATCATTGTTAAGCTTTTAGAAGAGAACAATAAATATTAAAAGAACAAGCAAGAGAAATACTTGCATAAAAAAGCAATAAACTCACCAAGTCATTCCTGCAAAACTAGTAAACCCAACACAATAAAGAAAAAAATAACATTAATTTAAAAGAAGACACACAGAAGGCTAATATATATTGCATAATTTTAGTACAACAAGCCCAAGAACCCGCAAAATCACACTTAACACAAACATATTCACACTCCATTGCCAATATCAATTGTACAAAGATAAATTTAAAAACGAAAAAAAGCTATTTGCAAAACGAATATAACAACCCATACAAGTTATCTAACTAAGAATATTCAAAAAGATAAAACTCAATGTGAATCTCCTTCTTCTCTTTGCTCCGAAGGGGAGGGTTGTGGAGGTTGACTAGAGAGTGAAGCTAACAAATTGAGGTGACCTTGATGACTCATAGGCATATAATTCCCCATCCTAGAACCCGTCTCATTCATTGTATGCTGCAAGAACCTCGGATGAGAATTCAATGTCGGCACCACTAATTCCGGTTGCGCTGCAAAGCTCCACACCTGGCTCCCCGGCAACGCCCAAAATCCACCACCACCACCACCAACAGCAATGGCGGACGAAACCCCATCATCTTTGTTATCGTCTTGCAAACGTTTTCCGAGCAAAAATGGAGTCGGTGAAGGTGTGAGCGGCTGAAGAAGAGGGTGATGAGATGAGGGTTTCTGCTCAAAATTAATACCCGGTGTACCGGCTGAGGAAGAGATGTTGGAATTGATAGAAGAAGACATGGAGGAAAAAGAAGCGGGAGTTGTACCGGTGCCGGTGGCGGCTATTATAGAAGGTTCAGCTTGACGGAGAAGCCATTCAATAGTTTGGCCGTCAGACTTGTGACCCAACTCTCTAGTGAGTTGAAAAACTCTAGCAGCACATATAATTGGCATCCGTATTCTTCTTCCTCGACCATCTACTTTACTGTGACGGTCTTTAGAAGCGGGTTTCTTCACGGCTAAAGTGGTGATCTTCTGGTTTGGGTCGATTATTGCTCGACTATCATCGTTACCGGAGGACATGGTGGTTATGACAAGGGAGGAGTGAAGAAGAGAGGAGGTGGTGAAAGTTAGAGTGTTTCTGGGTAATGAATCAATGATTGAGGGTGAAAAAGGGGGCAAGAGTTGGTGGTGACAGCCAGAAGGGGCACATGGGAAGTGGGGCTATGGAAACTACTACGTTTTATTTTGGGATTTTTTTTTTTTTTTTTTTTGCGTTTTCAGTCACCAATTACCATGGTTACGAGGTAAAACCGTGTGTCTCTGAAATTACTATGAGAAAAGAAATTGAAAATAGAGAAATTTACGAGATAATTAAAAGATTTTTATGAATATGGAAATATTTGAGAGATATTAGAATAATTTATTTAAGTGTGAATATAGAATCAGTGGAAATCTTATTTTTTAAATACTTCAAAGATAATTGGTCTAGTGGTTAGACTACTCCGTAGAGACCAAGAGGTCCTGGATCGAATCTTACCGCCATGGCCTCTCACGCTCAACAACAATAAAGAAACATAAACAATTTGTTGCCATGGCTTCTCACGCTAGATACCACTCCAAAGGAGAATACCACGCTTGAATATCGGATCTTTGCTGCCGGAGAAGACCACTGCTCGATCTAGAACTGGACTCCTGCACACCATGGCCGAACTCGCCGGAGTGCTCTCATCCACAGGAAAACCGTTGCAGGGCTGAAGCAGCCATGGCCGACTGCATGTCTCTCTGCAACAGCTATGGAGATCTGGAGAGCAACAACAACTTCAGGCGGAACCCTAGACATAAGGTGTCTTCTCACGAACACACCCACCATCACGAATGAACCAGCTTTGGACAAATCTGGTTTTTTTGGGTTAGGAGAGAGATTGAAAATGGATTGGGAAATAAGGTTACGGGAAAAGGGAAACTGAGGAGAGAAAATAAAATAAATTCTAACAGAAATTAGTTTATATAGGTAATAAAAAACAAAAGGGGGTAAATGTAATTGAATTTCTGGATTATAGTGTTAAAATTTGTTTGAGGTCTTTAGTAAGAAGAGAAGGTAAGTGGGGTTGGGAAAGAGTATATGGGGGTGTATTAAAGACCCCACATGTAATAATTTATTTATTTATTTAACCATTTAAGTAGGAGGATTTGGGTTACATCTTGCATCATACCAGTGTTCTAAAAGGGGTTAGGAGGGCGGTCGACCACCTTCGAGCGCCTAGGGATCAGGCGGACGACTAGGCAGAGTCTAGGCGTTTTCTTGCTAGACGGTTTTGAATAATAATCAATCATATTTGAATGTTTTTTAAATTTAAATTCATTTTAAAATAGGTTTATATAATATTTAATGTCAAAAAATAGATTTTTTCAATATTTTGTATTAACAAATGAATTTTTTTTAATTACTTTTAGCCTCCAGACAGTTTACGCGGCCGCCTGGGTCCATCTAGGCGCTGCCTAGGACCTTATGGAACCACCTGGAGGCCACCTGGGCCATTTCTGAAAGGTACACTAACTTCTAGTGCCTAGGCGTCGCCTAAGCCGATTTTTAGAATAGTGATCAGACACACGTTTGAATCGTCTTACCTAACATAAATTTTTATATTAAAAAATTAAAAAATCCATAATTTATAATATTCTTTATTTGTTTGGTTGATTTGATAGATTAAGAGATCAAATATGTGAATTTTTAGTTTTTTTATAAATATATATGTGAAAATTTTCTAAATATGAATAGAAGTCTAGTTTTTTTTTTCAAAGCATAATATATAGATAGATAAAGAAACGGTTACAAATTACCCTACTCCTATCGGGTCAATGTCAACACGTAAGATAGATGCTAACTGGGGAGGGATACAGACATCCCAGTCACCAAACAAGTTGCTTAAAAGCTGTTGTTTAGCAACCCATTCAGCCGCAAGATTTTTACTCCTTGAAATAAGAGTAAAAGAAGGACTCGAAAGTTCCGCCAAAAAATAGATATCACAGATAATGTTCTTAATAGAATGATTAGAGACTAGTGATCCTGAAGAAAGGGGCTTCATAATTTGCTCAGCATCATTCTCTATGAGTACGCTTCCAAAAGGATAATCCAAGGCCATCTCAGTTGCTTTAAGGATCCCCGTGGCTTCTGCTTCTAACACTGAATCTGTCTCGATATTCCAACTTTTACCTGCTACAAATTCACCATTAGAATTTCTTACTAAACATGCGATTGCTGAACCTTTATCTGAAAATGCAGCATCACAGTTTATTTTGAATTTATTAGGGGGTGGCTTTTTCCACTTTTCTTTAAACTTAGCATTGTTATTGTGGTTAATGTTAGTGGTAGGTAAGGATGTTTGAGTTGTTATATCTTCTCTATTCATTTTATCCATATAGTTAAGTTCATTAGGGTTTGATATTATAAAATATTCTTTCCAAGATTCTATAGAGCTATTAATAGTTCTTATAGGGTCACAATTTTTTCAATTATAAATAAAATTGTTTCTATTTTTCCATATTTGCCAAAGGGTGGTACAAATGAATTCAAGTACTCTATCTTTTTTTTCAAACTTAGTTGTAATTTGTTGGACATGATTTAATATCCATTGATCTATTCTATAAGATTCTATTCAAACTTAGTTTTTCTTTTCCAGTTACATACAAAAAGTTGTTCTCTCCAAAATCATATAGGTGAGGAGTACAAGGTGTTCTATCATGGACACCCGACCCGATCCAAATTCTAAAAATCTTTCACCCGAACATGATGGATGAATTTCAATCTCATATTATATGTCATTATACATAAATACTATCTCAATACAAAATAACTTGTGCGACTTGACAAACATACTAGTATCATTGCAATAAACATGGCAGCGTAAATAGTCGTTTCATCAAAAATTTATTCCACTTGCATTATTGTAGGACCCTAGACTAAAAATGTAATATTAATAATATAGTATCTTAGATCCATAAAAATAAATTATTCCTTTTTGTAGTGATAATATGAGTCTTTTATTATAATTTCATGTGTCTCACTATCATGTTTTGGTCCTACTTGACTTACATGATCATTGCATCTGCAAGAACGTATTTTCAATATTCAATTTAGTCTCCCTCTCGCACTTGAATATATTAATTATAAAGCAGTCGCTTTCTTAGACATATCTCATTAGACCGAATCAACCATAACCATTGATAGTTTGCTAAAGTAGAAGGCACTGAATCAAAACATCCAGAGATAGTGAAGAAGTAGGGACCAATTCTTCCTTTCACACGAGGTATGACTTACGTGATATAGTATTCATATAACGTTTATCATTTCATCTAAAAAAATACCATACATATAAATAATTAGACTCCTCATTGTCTAAAATGAATTTTAGTTAATTAACCATTTCATAAATCAATTAAGAAATTCACATATGGTAAGATAGACTAGTAAATAGTGGAAATCTACCTTGATCACAAATAATATCAACATATCACATACATGGTTGTGATATCATCTTAACACTTTGTTAAGGCAACCTTCAAAACTCATGTTTACTTTGCAAAAAGGTTCTCCCTATACATAAGTCAGTTTCATCTTAGCATATCTCTTATTCCAAAGGTTTTCCTCCCGTGGGAGGGTGAACGCCGTCTATCAGACATATTTTATCATCCAGGCATATAAGAAAGTGAAGTTTTAACATGAAACCAAATTATTATTGAATAAAAATGAATGCGACCACCAGTTAATGAAATTTATAACTAATGCACATTGTCTTGCAGCTACACATATATCAAATTTTTTTAATCCCATAGATATAATATGATCCAAGAACACATTTCTAGTGATGGGTTTCATAAAGAATTTACAAGCATCTTGTGTGTGGATCTAGACTGCAAAGACAATTTCTTCGATGTATTGATGTATCTTACAAAGTTATACTTTATATATACATGTTTGGTAGACTGTGATACGTTTGGGTCTTTCATATTACACATTTCCAATTGGCTATCACAGTGTATCACAATCGGACTCCCAATATAATTTGAGACCCTAATTGTTCAAACAACCTTTTTAACAAAAAAAAATTAAACTGTTGAATATATCACAAATTAACCTTCCATCGTGGATAAAGCTCCACAATAAATCTCACAACAAGTGATAAAGTCACATCATAGTCAATCTCTTCATGTTGAGTATAACCTTTTTACTACTACCGAGATTTATAACTCTTAGTCGATTTATCATTACTTCAGTTTATATTGAGAACACATTTGTTCCCAATAGCCTTATGTTCTTTAGGAAAATAACATGTTCATGAACATAGTTTTTCCTCATTTGTTGAACCTCTTCTTTTATTACCTTTGTTAAAATTTTCATGGAAGGGGATGAAAGTGCATTGTGGGATATTATGTGGGGAAGAGGTGGAGATTTCCACCTAGGTTTAAAAAGGTGTATGAGGTGGTAAAAGATATGGTGCTTAATGAGAAGCATGACACTATAAGATGGGGAGATAAGGGCTTTAGGACCTCGGATGTTATGTATGACCTAAGGGGTCCAAATGAGAAAACAAAATTGTATAGTGTGGTGTGGCATAAATGGAGTATGCCAAAGCACAAATTTTGTGCTTGGTTAATTTGTAAGGATAGATTAAGCACTAAAGATAGGCTTAGCAAGTGGGGGATGGAAGTGGACAAGATGTGTTACCTTTGCTTTGAAGAACATGAATCAAGGGATCACTTATTTGTGAATTGCAAATTCACTAATTTAGCTTGGAAGGAGATTTGTGTTCTTCATAGTTGGCACAACTCGGGTAATACTTGGGAGGAAAGGCTTGATTTTATGCTTAAGTTTGATGGTAACACCTTAAAAGATACCATATCAAATATTACTTTCCTTAGCTTTCTTTATTGTATTTGGGATGTGAGGAATAAAAAAGAGTTTAAGAAGATGCATCCTAAATATGAGGATATTGTAAAAATAGTTGTGAAAGATGTTCAATACACACTTTGGAATAGAAAGTTATTTAAGAGGAGTGTTGAGAATATGAGATTGATAGCAAGATGGAAGCTACATGGAGTACTCAAGGGAGGAGAACAAGAAGATCAAGGAAGATAGCTTGGAGCTTGGACCTAGTATAAGTCTTTAGCAATTGTTGTATAGGGTTTAATTTCCTAGCAATAGTTGTATAGGGTGCTTTTACTTTGATTTATTTTACTAGCAATGGTTGTATAGGTTGTCTTGCAAGTTGATAGGTTTACTTTCTAGTAAATGTTGTATAGGGTTTGTTTTCCTAGCCATGCTTGTTTTTGAGTCAAAAACAAGTAGGGGTTTGATTTGTACTTGTCATTTTGTGGATATAAAATGGTAGGTTTGATCAAAAAAAAAAAAAAAGTGCATTGTGCACCGTTCAGGGTAATTTTTATGTATGAACCCTAGACTTATTATTAGAAGTTTATTGAATTTGGGAGATTACCGTTAAGTGAATTGTGTTTGCCGAGTGCTTTGCATTTTGTATTTGAACTATTTTTGTAGTTCTTTCTATGCGCAATTATAGGGTTTTCCTTTTGGTAACTAGGACTGTTACCCTGACTAAGGGGTTCAGTTATTTACAATGATACATAATCGTCTAGTGTGCGGTAAAGACCCTAACGGGCTTGCCTAACTAGATAGTCAATAGGGTTAGAATATAGCTAACGATCATTTCCTAAGGTCCCCTAAGCTACGCCGACGGGAGTTAGGGAGAATTTAGAATCCCGACTATTGCATATCTCACTATTCTCCCTTAATCAATAAAATGTAAGACCAAGGCTAGTGGGGATTACTTGCTAATTCTCAAGCTAAACTTTCATACCTTTTCTCCTCGTTATTTCCTTTATTTTTACGTTTAATTCTTAGGTAATTATTAATTGCATTAGAGTCTTAAAACCCAAAACCAATAAATATTTTAGTGTCTTTGTGTATCATTTTAGCAGCTCTTCCTAGTACATTTACTAAGAACGCTATCTCTAAACTCACTTTTGTAGTCCTAAAGAAAGAATGTACATACTTACTATTACTTGCAAACGATATGTGTACTTGCGGAAAGTTTATCCCGATCTCGAGAGGTGTGTACACTTTTCTATCATATTTTTATCACACCTTTGGAGACGTCATTGGGCTTAATATCTTTTTAATATACGTTGTCATATTTCCCTTTTAGTGTGTGTTTTATGTGAAAAATATTTATATGATTATTTTTCTATATTTTTATCATCTACATTGTTATGTGTTATCACAATTGCAACATATATCTTATTAAAAGTTAAAGTATTAAAAGATTGATACTCTTTGTTATATGATCACTTGTATTTATTGAACATGGTTTTAATGCTATGACTTGTTATATATTCAATGTTTCGAGATATTTCAAATACTATATGATTTCACATTTAGAACATATCTCTTGAAGATAGCCAAAGTATCTAAGTATGAATACTCTTTATAACATGTGCACTTGTATAAGTTAAAAGTATTTTGGGTTATATCTTTTTATGTGCATAGTATTTGCTACAGTGATCAACTAAAAACTTTATAAGGTGCACATATAAAATATTTCAAATGCTAGAAGAAAGAGCGTCTACGTTTTGTTTTCTATGCAAAAACATGTATCTCTACTTTCATATATTTTAAACATATTTTGTGCAGTAACTTGTTGTGTGTTTAGAATTTGGAATACCATGAACTAATAACTTCCTTAGCATGCTATTTTATATATATATTGTGAAATAAGTTTTGACATTTGAGCGACATATCAAAAATTCTTATGTGTGCTTGCAATCCGATATTGAGAAGTCGGACTTGAAGAAACTGGTATGCCGAACTAAACCGAGTAGCCATTTTTGAGAAAAAACACAGAATTTCTATTCAAGCATATGCAACGTTTTTTTAACCAAACTAGTTGTTTATCGAGAACACCACGTAGGATTTGACCGTTGATGAACAAGATCGGTATTGCAGGCTCAGCCAAATTGGAATGCCGATTTAGACTTTTCTGTAGAATTTATATGCCACATAAACAAATATGTTGGGACCTCATTTGGTTATATATAGGAGCTCTTTTCAGCACATAACTCATCTCTTCTTCTCTAGAATTGTCTTATATTATTTGAGAACAAATCAAATAGATCTCAAACTTATCCAAGAAGATCACTCATCATATTCTACCTTGATATACATAAATTTATTGTCCACTCTTTAAATGTTTATCAATACTCATTGTAATATCCACTCTTTAAAAGATTATCATACACCTTGTAATGTCACATATACTATACTTCGCTCTTGTTATATATTAGGAATTGAGTATTCCAAGAAATAGAGAAATATGGTGATCAAGTTCATGGTGATTACAAGTGAAGGCTTTGTTATCGGGGTGGTTTTATGGTTGTGATTGAGCCCTCAAAAATCACATTTCGGTTTCATGATTGAACCTGTAAAACTATGATTTAAGTCGTAAAAATAATGTGTAAGGTTTATGATTGAGTCCAAAAAAATCACGGTTTATCGATTTGTATTTCACCGTTAAGAAATACGAGAAGTTTAGGAAGAAGTATAAAATCCTAAGGTTGGAACCTTAAAGGGTGGACTAGGACCTTAGATGTTTAAACCCCTCGAAAAGGATTATGTTCTCACTATCTCTATCCTTTTACATATTATTTTTATATGCTTGCTCAGTCTATTTATCAAATCATAAGCATCCCTTTTACATGATCTCTTAGAGTTTGATTAATTGTCTAGGAGAAGTTCTTCCAACTATTTGCCTCAAAGATGTTCGAACTTATTATAAGATCGTAAAAGTTTTAGTTAAGCATAACTTGAATAGTGTCCTATTTAACCACCCACCCCCGTAGGACTTACAATATAGTACTATAGAAAGATTAAAAAATGGTCCCCTAATTATTCTAGTCTATGGGTGGCCGGTCTTGCTGCTTTGCCTAGGACCTGATCTGCGCCTAATAACTAACTTAACCATTTAACTACACTAAAAAATTAATACATTAATTTTTCTCAATTATATAGTGTTATATTAATTTTTGTTGTCAAACTGTATTATGGGAATAAAAACATTGCAATACATACTTTACTTTGTAGATATATACAAGTGCAACCCTTGTGATATATATTTACCTACATATCAAGCCTTAGTGGATCATAGATCAAACCACAATAAGTTTAACCTTGTTATACAAAAAGTCATTGATGATTCTTCTTCTGAAAATCAAGTTAAAGTGAATTTTTTTTTTGACATTGAAAAAGAAACGCCTAACTATTACAACGACTAGACAGAAATCTAAAAGAGTCAGAAGCCGAAAAGTCCTTCCATCCCGAAAGGTTGACGTTCCTTCTAACGCACTTTGCAAACGCATCCGCAATAATGTTATGTTCCCTACTAATATACGCAATTTTCCAAGTTGGAAATTCCCCAAACCATCTCCTGATTTCCTCAATGATTGGGTTGAGCTTCCAATGTAGGTAAGTTTGATTCCTAATTCCTTGAACAAGTTCAAGGTTATCAGAGTAGAAGAAGCTATTTTGAATACCCTTTGATCCAGCTGATCTCAGGGCAAGGAGAAGAGCCCACGCTTCTCCTTCGATAATGTTGTTCACTCTACATCTAACCGCCTTCCTTTGTGTAATAATTCCATCCCCATTAATTCCAATCAGTCGCCGGATCCCTGCTAGAGGTGAAAGAAGTATCGCTGAACCAAATCATGTCTGATGTGTCCACAATGGATGGGTTATCTTTACCTTTTGCAGTCACCTTAGTATCACTGTTTGAGCGCTTCGACTGTTGTTTTGTTTTCTTTTCCTCAAACATCTGTGCTATAATATCTCTTGTATTTTTCGTGATATTGTTCACATCTCATTCCTTCTTTTCTAAAAACCCCTTCATCCTTTCCTTCCATATATTCCAGGATGTGACCATGATAGTAGCTGTAACTTTTCTCTTATCTGCACCATTTTCCACAAAACTATTAATTGTTTTAATAAACCATTTTGAGAAGGATGTCGTTGTTTGGTCACAGATTTTGATTTGTAAGGAGGACTCCGCCCAGGCCTGAACACTAAATGGACATTTAAGTTTGATGTGGTCAGTGTTTTCAATTTCTTCTTCGAACCATTCACATACACTTTCACTCTTGCATTTTCTATTTTTTAAGTTTTGTTTTGATGGGAGGATATCTTTACAAATCCTCCAGCAAAAATCCCTATTTTTTGTCCGGACATTAGCGTTCCAAATAAGATTCCATAGTATGGTGATATTATCATTCTCGCCACTTTTTGAGGTTTGGGGTATTTTTTCCTCTTCTTCATTAACTAGTGTATGATATCCCAATTTTGTTGAATATTTTCCATCCGTGGTGTGAGGTCATATAAGTCTATCTCTTGAGATTCTATTAGTGATTGGTATGTTCATGATATCAGCTGCAATGATTGGGTCAAACATTAAGTTGATAAGATTAACATTCCATCCTGGTTTTTGTTTATCCATGAGCTCATTGACCCATTTGAGATTAACCTTGTTTGTATTTTCCAGCTTATAACCATTTAAGAGCCACTTATGATCCCATATATTTGTAGATTTCCCATCGCTAATTTGCCATATCGCGTGTTTTTTCAACATTTGGATCCCTTTAAAGATGCTTGCCCAGCTCCACGACCTTTTATTTTTAAGTTTAGAATCCCATAAGCTTTCATTCGGCGAATAGATACCCTAAGTTAAAGTGAATGAGGAAAACAAAGAAAGTGAAGAGACCTAGTAGGCGAAGACACACATCAATGTGAGATTTTTACCAAGTTTTTTGCTTAGAGATGATAACTTGAGGTCATAAAATACCATTGAATTTGTACAAAGTAAGCTCAATTAAGGTATGCCATGTCATTGGGCGAAGATTTTTTTATAGGTGGTATAGTGGTGGATATTTATCTCAATGTGGAAACACCAATGAATGGTGGATTAGCTAGTGTAAAGTCTTACTTAATCAATTTAATTTCTAGTTATTGTAGCTTCTAACTTGCATAAAACTAGATATGAGTGTCACATAGTTAGGAGTGTAATAATTTTCTTATCTAAACTTTACCATTCACGTCAATATAGTAGAGTTTAGTTGATTAGACCATCTTGGTTCATTTCAATAATTATTTTATGTGGACTTCAAGATCTTTCGTCCATTGATCAAATTATTTATTTTGTTCAAATATAGGGCATGACTTGAAATTTATGTGCTTCATATAATATATTTAGAATAAAACACTTGTTAATCAAGCAAATAAAATTGTGTTTTTTACATAGTCAAATGGTTAAGTTAGTTGTTAATTCAGTGGGTTGGGTTAATTTAGTTTAATGTATAATCTAAGAAGTAAATGCATAAATATATAAATGAATAGGGTAAAATGTCTTAATTATCCTTCATTAAATAGGATAATTGGTGAGTTTGATCACTCCATTTGATTTTTTTGTTTGTATTAAAAATAGCCACATTTTAGAAAAAAAATTATAAAGATTCAAAATTTAGAGCCCAGTAATTTTGCATTATTTATAACGCAAAATCAAGTTAGCTTATGTTCATGATTAAAACATTAAAATTAAATAAATATTAAAAATAAAAATATTCGTGAATCGATAAAAAATATGAAATAATTACATGAAAGTTTTACATTTTAACCGTAACACATACAAAATACTTTTTAAACTTAAATTTTAAACATAACTAAGGAAATAAAGTATTTTAAAATTTTCACTTATAATTATTACAATAATTAATATACTACTAATTATCATTATTATGTTTGTTATTTTTTATTTAAATTTTATTTTAGTATTGGTTCATATATTTTATATTACATTAAGTATATATTAAATTTGTTCGAATCTCTCGGCATATATGCATTATGTACATTTTTAGGTTTGTATTTAAATAAATCATGATCAGATTTAGCTTTTCATTGTTCATTAATATAAGTTAAATTTGTAGTGATGTGATTTATAGTTATTTTTGTTCAATATTTATTTCACTCATAAAAAATTCAATCATAATCAAGCAAAGAGAGAAGAAATTGGAGTTACAATTGACCGTGTCCCCAAAGTGCACTATGGATTTATCCTATATTAAGAATTAATTTTTTTCGTTCTTGAATGGTCAACACATAAGAAATAAAAATTATACTGATATATAGAAATTACTAAATTTATATAATAAAAAATTAAAAGCATTGGGTTGCACCAAAAAAATTACACTGTAAAAACTTTTCTATATTATCAGTCTTTGGGCCCAATTTAATATTTCGCCCCGGGCCTCCAAATTGTTAGGACGGGATATGGATAAAGGTTGAAACAACATAGAACCCAAAACAAATACATCAGTATTGAAGTGACTATATCATTGGAACAATAGTGTTAACCCTATAGGCCCATATTAAACAAGACTAGTGTGTTAAATTCATCACTAGAGCACCTCAACTGGATATGACCATTACGATATAAGCCCCCCCGTATAATCTCTCTTTATTTGAGGGAGTATGCTAAAATTTATTTGTCAAAATTTCCCCAAAAAGTCCTTGAACTATATGTCAGTTATCCGTTGAGGACCTGAACTTCAAAATTTACCCAAATGATCCTCTATTGTCTTTTTTTTTTGTCCATCGTGAGTCCTTAAGTTTAACTCCGCCAATTCTTTATCAATCTACTTTACATCTACCTAATACACTATATTTCCAATCATTTTTGGAGGGTGGGGGGGACGGGTTGCGGTGCCAACACTCCCCGACTTATTTGCACTATGGTCATTATACTATGCAAAATTGCAATACATGTCCTTATGTTAGGAAAAATTGTACTATGTATATTGTTATTGATTTTATTAATTAGATATATTTTTAACCCCTATATGATACAAAATAACCTATATTTTTTTATAGGAAAAAATATCTTATACAAATACAATAATTTAAAGAGTAATAAGATAAACATTTAAATTAAGGTGACCAAGTTAGGATTATCAAAATTTGAAGGGGTAAAAAAGTACTAATACATTTTTACATGTTGAAAAATTTAAATTTACAAAGTCAGCAAACCTTCCCCATGACCCATTAGTAGGTAGTTTCACCTTTTAATGATTTAAGTATTATTATTTATGATATTCATGTAATGAATTAAAAAATACATATTAATAAAGTAATTAGATAAAATATTACCATATTAACGAATTAGCTAAAATAGAGAAGTTGTTGAAAAAATTCTGAATAAGGATCCTGAAAATTGGGAGAATGAAATTGTGAAGCTGAATCAAAACTATATTAATAAGTTTATATTTGAGAAGTAATGATTGGTTGACCCCAATATTAGATAAATAACCAAGAACTAGGTTTAACAGCTTTCTAAATCTTAACGAACTTTAAGATACACCCTCGCTATGGTGTGCATTCTTTTTTGTTGAACCGTTGCAAAGGTGACCAACTTATAAAACAAAATCTAGACATAAATATCACAAACATGCACTAATATCTAATTTTATCATATTCCAGGACATTAGTCTTACTCGTCTTAGGATCTGATCACTATCCTCTGATCATTCACTTTGTCCAAAGCAGGAAGCATACCGTCAAATGTTTCATAGATCGAAATTTTTTAGAATGACAACAAGGAGGTTGAGGAAATTTGGTGGATCCTTGTGTGTTATAAAATAATACGGATAAAGAAGAGAAACCACGAACTGCAAGTGTACAGTTGTCCCAAGTAATATATGACAAACAAGTTCGTTCTCAGGGACGGATTCGTTGACTCTAATGTTATTGATTAGTGGAATAATTGCAATTAACGAAAAAATAAAAGATATAATGTTTGTTGGGGTTTCTGATCAACAACTAAATTGCTAAAGCAAATTAAATGCTAAAGTAATTAAACTAGAATGAAAATAACACAAGTAAATGAGGTAGACGCGAGAAAAAAGTAGTACTTGAGTCACGCTAGGGTTTCACCGCAAACTTTCCTTATTAATGTTTGTTGTTAAGGGTTGAGTCAATATTCTTATGCTAGTCGGGATTCTAAAATCTCTTGCCCCCGTCAGGGTGGACCTAAAAGCTCTCCTACAGTCTTCTAAACCCCGTCAGGGTGATTAAAACCACTTTCGGATGATTAAATCTTACCACTTTGTCTAATGGCTAGTCAAGCCTGTCAAGGACATTGGCGGATACCATCGGCAAATACCTAGTTCTATACCTAAACCCCCGTCAAGGTGATCCATACGCCACTATATAGAATAGTCTAGGTACTGAAACTTATTCCTAGTTCATGACTCCAAGAATAATAAATAAGCATAAAGTAAAAGCCAACGTAAAATAAAAACTCAATTTAAATTAATTAAATCCCAAAACGGAAAAACACTAATTATTCAAGAATGGGTTCAACCCATGTTGCGATTCTCAAGTACATTAAAAACTTAGCTCATAATGGAAAGTAAAACGAAAGAAATTAAAATAATGAAATTCATGTTTAACAGAAAGAGAATAAAATTAAAGACCTAATTAGGATGTTGGATTTGGCTGTTGAATTGGAGATGTTGGAGTCTCCAGCTCTTGGCTTCTTCCTTCTATCTTGCTTCTGCCTTTTTCTCTGACGCTTTGACTTTGTAGAATATGAATTGGAGGGCCTTGGTCATCCAATTCAGAGGTGCAGGTTCGAACCGAGTCAATGACTCCGAGTCCAAAGTGGCTCTCCTATGTAACAAAAAAAAAAAATATGAATTGTGTCTAAAAAATAAAGTCTAAAAACCTATTTATACTATAAATTCCGGACTTGGGCTAACTTAAAAGAATAATCAAATATTAAATGGCCCAAGTCCACTCTTCAAGCCCAAAATCTCGTAACTGCTTCATGAAAACGTCTGTAACTTTCTCAATTAAACTCTAAATTAACTCGTTCAACTTGCTAATTCTTCGTAACTCGATAAGGCACGAATCTTCTTCATAACTCAGAGGCTAAATCCATCTTTAAGTGGCTCGAAATCAGCAATTACCATCAGATTTTTAGATTTTTAGCTCAAATTCGTCAACTCCTTGGGATATTTCTTCTAGATTTTGACTTATTTACACGATCTAAGACTTCCATTCTTGATTCCTCTCCTTGCTATTATTAGAAACCTACAAACTTTTCACTAAAACAAACCATATTACACACAAAAGCTTGATAAATCAAAAATACTAAAATCTAAGGAGAGAAAATAAAATATGGCATATTATTACTAAAAGTCTATCGAATTAGTCAAATATCACCAACTTTGATTTCTCCTAAAGGCATATAAATTGAACAAAAGAGGAGACATCAAGACCCCAAACTCAAACCTTCTTACTATTTGGCAACCACATACTTTGTAGAGGAAAGGATCCTCCCAAAAGAACTGTTTAGCACGACTGATTTATCTCTTCTTGTCTTGTGAAGTAGCTCCTTTAGGAAAAGAACCACTCACCACAAGATTTGCAATATCTGCATACCAAGGAGCTCCATTATATATAGCAAATAAACTCTCATCTGGGAACTCCTCTTTAACTAACTCGGGACTACTATTCGATTCAGATTCTTCAAGACGAGACAAATGATATGCAACTTGATTATCGCAACCCTTACGATTTCAAATCTCTAAATCAAACTCTTGAAGCAATAAAACCCATCTGACTAACCGTGGCTTAGCATCTTTCTTCTCCATAAGGTACTTTATAGCGGAATGATCGGTGAATGCAACAATTTTTGCCCCAAGAAGATAGGAACGAAATTTGTCAAAAGCATAAACAACCACTAAAGGTTCCTTCTCAGTCACTGTATAATTAACTTGAACACTAGTGAAGGTCTTACTCGCATAATGGATAGAGTGAAATACCTTGTTCTTTCTTTGACCCAGCACAACACTCATAGCTAAATCACTAGCATTACACATAACTTCAAAAGGAATCTTCCAATCAGGAGGTAATACAATAAGTGCAGTGATAAGCTTCTCCTTCAACTCTTGAAATGCCTTCATGCAAGCTTCATCAAAAAGGAATTTGGTGTCCTTTCCGAGTAAGTTACACAAAGGTTTTGTAATCTTGGAAAAATCTTTGATGAAACGGCGATAAAATCCAGCATGGCCTAAAAAACTTCTTACCCCTTTTACAGAAATGGGAGGGGGAATAGTGTTTATTACCTCAATCTTAGCACGATCAACTTCTAAACCTGCACTTGAAACCTTGTGACCCAACACTATACCTTCACGAACCATAAAATGACACTTTTCCCAGTTTAACACCAAATCTGTTTCCTTGCATCTAATTAACACCTTCTCCAAGTTCTGTAAACACTCATCTTAGTTATCACCAAACACATAAAAGTCATCCATACATACCTCAAGGAAATTATCGACCATATCCCAGAAAATCGCCATCATACATCTCTGAAAAGTCGCAGGTGCATTACACAATCCAAATGGCATCCTATGATAGGAAAAGGTACATAAAGGACATGTAAATGCGGTTTTGTGTTGGTCAATTGGATCTACATAGATTTGATTGTACCTTGAATAACCATCCAAAAATCAATAATACTCCCTACCAGCCAATTTATCTAACATCTGATCTATGAAAGGAAGAGGAAAGTGGTTTTTTTTAGTCGCCTTGTTCAACTTACGATAATGCATACACACCCTCCAACAAACAACGGTTCTTGTAGAAATGGCTTCATTCTGAGCATTGAGTACGGTATTCGTTCCTCCCTTCTTCGGTACGCATTGAACTGGACTTACCTACTCACTACTAGCTATGGGATAGATGATTCCCGCATCTAGTAGCTTAATAAATTCTTTCTTCACCACTTCTTTCATTGCTGGCATTAGTCTCCTTTGGCCTTCAACTCAGCGTGCACTATCATCTTCAAGAATGATTTTGTGTTGGCAATAGGAAGGACTAATGCCTTTGATGTCAGCAATAGTCCAACCAATCGCCTCTTTATTAGCCCTTAGTACACGCAACAGTTTATCTTCTTGAGGACCTGTTAAATTTGCTGAAACAATAACAGGTAAAATATCATTAGTACCCAAATACTCATACCTCAAGTGTGCTGGCAGTGGTTTTTCTTCTAACTTCGGAGGAGATTCAATGGATGGTTTATATTTAATGACCATCTCCCCCGGTTCTCTCACAGGTTCATAGGCCAGACGCCTATATTTTGGATTCTCAGAATTAAGAGCTGCCACTGTTTCAGCAAGCTCTTCCATCAGGTCAGGTATGTCAAGTGTCAAAGCATCCTGCAAGGTATCATCATAATTACAACAATCAAATACCTCTTGTGTGGCATGTTCAGCTATATCCATTCAAAAGCAATCTCCTGGAACATCTGGAAACTTCATGGCTCTGAACACATTGAACTTTACCTCCTCGTCTTGGATTCTCATGATTAATTCTCCATTTTCTACATCAATTAAAGTATGCCCCGTGGCTAGGAATGGTCGTCCCAAAATGATGGGGACATTCCTATCCGCGTCGTATTCAAGAATAACAAAATCAACGGGAAAAACTAAAGTACCTGCCTTGACGAGGACATCTTCGATTCGTCCCTCAGGATGTACGAGGGACCGATCAGCCATTTGTAAGACCATAGAGGTAGGTCTCACATCTCCCATCTTCAACTTATCGAATATTGATTTGGGCATGAGATTGATACTTGCACCCAAATCACATAGAGCTTTTCCTTGCCACTCATTACCAATTGAAATCGGAATTGTAAAACTCCCAGGGTCAAGCAACTTAGGTGGAAACTTACTTTGACAAATGGCGCTACACACTTCAGGCAACCCAATCATCTCATTATCACAATATGGTCCTATTGTGAGGGCTCTCTTCAAAAACTTCACGTACTTTGATATATCTTTAATAGATTCTAACAAAGGAATGTTAATGTTAGGACCTCTCACCCTATTCAAAAATCTCTGATACTCAGCCATATCTCCTTTTTTCTGAACTCTTAAGGGAAAAGGTGGAGGAGGACAGGTTTCTACAACATCTTTCTTTTTCTGAACTTCTGGAATTTTCTCCACTTCTACCACTTCAGGTTCATCTTCTTTCTCTTCCACCTCTACCACTGGTTTATCTTTATTTTCACTTTTTTCTCTTTCATAACTAGAAAAGGAGGTGGAGGAAGCTTCTTACCACTTCTTAACGCGATAGCATTACAATCTTCGGTTTGTCTTGGGACTTCAGTATCACTAGGGAGTTTTCCTTGCGGACGCTGATTTAGCTTTTTTGATATCTGATCAATTTGATTCCCCAATAATTTAAGTGCAGCTTCATTAGCTTGCTGAATCTGAATAGATTGTGCCTGAAGTGCCATTAATCTGTCTATGGTTAGACGAAGATCTTCTGTACCTTCTTAAGGTTGAGCAGGTAAGGCCTTTTGATTCATGGTATCATTGTAGTTATTTTGAGGAGGCTGTCTCTGAGCATGGTTTCCATAATTTTGTCCTCCCTGATAATTATTTTGTGGTCTAGGTTGATAAGTGTTACCTTGGGGACGCGGTTGATAAGCATAAGTAGGATTAGCTTCCCCATTAGGATTCGAATATCGGAAACCCAGATGGTTTCTATTGGGTTGTTATCCTTGACCACTCGAATTGTAATTCCCCCTATTAGAAACAAACATTACAGCTTCGGGATTACATTCACAATGTTCCCAGTCATGGTCTTGAACACCACAATTCGAACACCCATATACCTCTTGAGTAACATTAACACTTGCCTTTTTACCTGAAAAACATTCTTTAACAACCATCGTAAGTTGTTTCATTTTCTATTCCAAAGTACTCTTCAATTTATCCTCCCAAGAGGAGAATTTCTCATCAATACCCATATTACTTTCTTTTCTACCTCGGATAGGTGTTCTCACAGTACTCCAACCTTGCTCATTTGTTACCGTTCTATTTAGATAATCTTCCCATGGACTGGAGCTACCTGTAAAAATCCACCACCATATAACAAATCGAGGTCTTTTCTTGATCCTCCATATAAGCCTTTATAAAAGATTTTCAACTATTGTTGTTCAATAAGGCCATGGTCAGGAACTCTTTTCAAACACCATTGAAATCTTGTCCAACATCTTCCCAAAGTTTCATCTTGTTCTTGGACAGACAATGTCAAATCTACCTGTGCGTCTAATCTCATATTCGTCGGATAATCGCGATCGAAAAATGCTGTCTGTAACTCATCCCAAGTATTGATTGTTCCAGGTTCTTGCAAATCGTGCCACTCACTAGCTGCGTCTATCACGAAAAATATGAAATTAACAAAGTACATCTGCTCTTTGGTCACTCCTTGAGTTATATACGATTCACAGATTTGCATAAACTTTTGAACTGCAGGAATAGGGTCTTCTCCAGGTGTTCCACGAAAGTTTCCAAAATTTTGAAATTGGGATAGCATACCGGGATCTGGTCTATAGCGTGCAACATTGATATTTGCAGGACCAATACCGAGAGCAGGAGCGCGATAGGGAGCTTGCTCTGTACCATGTACGGCCCATGGATCATAATACATAAGGTGTTGAGCTTGTTGCATAGGCGGGTGATTTTGTTGATTATTGAGAACTGGATTCGGAATGATTGGGGGATTCGGAATGATTGGCGGTATTATTGGTTGACCATTTGCATCCAACTTAACGCCAGGATCTTCAACGTGATGAATGTTTAAATCCTCCATTTCTCATTCTCTCTTTGCCTGTTCTCTAGCTTCTTTTTCCCTTTTGTTTCTTTCTCAAATTAACCTCTCAGGGTTTGAGTACATGCACCAAACCTGTAAGACCTGAGAAAGAACAAAGACAAAGAAAAGCGTAAAACTGAAAATACAAAATGCAATTAAAACACTAAAGGATAAACACCAGGGTCACACTCTACCGTCCCCGGCAGCGGTGCTAAAAACTTGGTGGGTCCTTGTGTGTTATAAAATAATGCGTATAAAGAAGAGGAACCACGAACTGGAAGTGTACAGTTGTCCCAAGTAATATATGATAAACAAGATCGTTCTCAGGGACGGGTTGGTTAACTCTAATGTTATCGATTAGTGGAATAATTGCAAATAACGGAAAATAAAAGATATAATGTTTGTTGGGGTTTTTGATTAACAACTAAAGTGCAAAATTACATTAAATGCTAAAGTAATTAATCTAGAATGAAAATAACGCAAGTAAATGAGGTAGACGCGAGAGAAACGTAGTACTTGAGTAACGCTAGGGTTTCACCGCAAACTTTCCTAGTTAATGTTTCCTTTTAAGGGTTGAGTTGATATTCTTACGCTAGTCGGGGTTCTAAAATCTCTTAGCCCCCGTCAGGGTGGACCCAAAAGCTCTCCTACGGTCTTCTAAACCCCGTCAGGGTGATTAAAACCACTTTCGGATGATTAAATCTTACCACTTTGGCTAATGGCTAGTCAAGCCTGTCAAGGACACTGGCGGATACCATCGGCAAATACCTAGTTCTATACCCAAACCCCCCGTCAATGTGATCCATACGTCACTACATGGAATAGCCTAGGTACTGAAACTTATTCCTAGTTCATGACTCTAAGAATAATAAATAAGCATAAAGTAAAAGCCAACGTAAAATAAAAACTCAATTTAAATTAATTCAATCCTAAACCGGAAAAACACTAATTATTCAAGAATGGGTTCAACACATGTTGCGATTCTCAAGTACAATAAAAACTTAGCTCATAATGGAAATTAATACGAAAGACATTAAAATAATGGAATTCATGTTTAACAGAAAGAGAATAAAATTAAAGACCTAATTAGGATGTTAGATTTGGCTGTTGAATTGGAAATGTTGAAGTCTCCAGCTCTTGGCTTCTTCCTTGCTTCTGCCTTTTTCTCTGACGCTCTGACTTTGTAGAATATGAATTGTATCTAAAAAATAAAGTCTAAAAACCTATTTATACTATAAATTTCGAACTTGGGCTAAATTAAAAGAATAATCAAATATTAAATGGCCCAAGTCCACTCTTCAAGCCCAAATCACGTAACTGTTGTACACCCTTCACGAAAACGACGGTAAATTTCTCAATTTAACTCTGAATTGACTCATTCAACTTGATAATTCTTCTTATCTTGATAAGGAACGAATCTTATTCATAACACAGAGGCTGAATCCATCTTTAAGTGGCTCGAAATCAGCAATTACCATCATCCTTCTAGATTTTTAGCTCAAATTTGTCAACTCCTCGGGATATTGTTTCTAGCTTTTGACTTCTTTACACGATCTAAGACTTCTATTCTTGATTCCTCTCCTTGCTAGTATTAGAAACCTACAAACGTTTCACTAAAACAAACCATATTGCGCAAAAGCTTAATAAATCAAAAATACTAAAATCTAAGGAGAGAAAATAAAATATGGCATATTATTACTAAGTTAGGTTGAGTTATGATATTTGGTTTAGGGTATTTGGTTAGGTTTGTAAAAGGTGGGGTTGGTGTTTTTAGAATTTCAAAGTAAGTAAGGATGGTTTATTTAGCTATAGGTATAGCTAAATTAGGTGGGGGGTGGTTTGGCCGGGTTGTTTATGTGGTTTGAAGGTTTTTGGATAGAGGGTGCTGACTCAATAGGCTTATTCGAATCAACAGACATATAGGCAATTGAACTTTGACTAGCAGGTAAAACAAAGTTACTTACTAGTTCATTTGGTTTTGGGCTATTATCCACTGGATTATTAGGATCCTTAATAGCATTAAATGTAAAGATACCTTTGTCAGAAGATATTTCTTTTCCTCTTACTTTTTCTGTTGTTTGTTGATCTAGGTTTGGCAGGTTTGACTGACTCGGACTGCACATTTCTTCCAACTGGTCCCACTTTTCTTCTTCCAGAGAACCATTTTTTATGTCCATCAATGTTGATTGTTGGTGTTCTTGTTGAAATTTTAACCCAACCACCTAGTCTTGGGATGACTTTTTGAGGTATATCACAATCTTTCTCTTCATGATCAAATTACCACATCCATAGCACACTTGACCAAGATTTTCATACCTTATTTTGATATATTTTGATATTTGAACAGATTCCCAAAAGTTGAAGCCTGAGAAGATAGGCTTCTATATATCCCAATCAAGTTTATTTCTTGTGAACGAGTTTTCTGTGATTCTTCTTTCAATAGGTAATTGAATCTCATGGATATTCCCTATTTATTTAAAATATCTATATTATTATTAGTGTTGAGCACAACTGTGGGTAAACCAAACACTCTTAACCACAAAGTAGTGTGTGACCTTTCTAACACTTGGGTTGTATTCATTTAAAGAAAAGTGTTTCCCCATAAGAGTCCATGGTCTCATATTCCAAATATGTTGTTTATCTTCTTCACTTTCAAATTTAAGAATACATTCATTATGAGCAAGTTTTTCGGAGTTTAACTTACCTTTAAGACCCCAAGAATTCTGAATAAAATTCCTCATATCCCCAAATTAATTGCTTCCTTGTTAAGAAGCTTAGTTAGCAGTCTTGGTTCTTCTGCTACTTGATAGTATTATGTACTTTCTTTGGAGATGGATATTCCATCTTTTGCATTTGGGTGATTAAATGCATATATATATATATATTTTGCAGATAACAGGAAATAAATGCAAATGATTGTAATAAAGGCTTGGAGGAGAAAGGTAATAGTGAAAAAACATGGGAAATTTTAAGGTGCTATTGGAAATTTTGAAGGAAGATTTGAAAGAGGCTAAGAAGCAAGAGAAAAACAAAGATTGAAAGAGAGTGAAAAGGATTAGTAGTTTGCAAAGATCCTACATGAAGAAGAAATTTGCTGGATTTGTAAAAGTTAGGTTGTTTTAGAGAAAGGTTTGATGTTAAGTTGAGAGGAAAAATTTAAAGAGAAAAATATTTTGGATCTTACCACTTACGGCCTTAGCTTCTTTGCTTCTTTCATCGACCAAACATTTGTTTTGATTTTGATATTTTTACTGTAATAAGAAAGTAGAGAAAGGGTTTTTTGGTAATTTTTTTTGTTTATAGTTGAGAAAACCCCAATTTTTGGGAAATCCCTCAAATAGTCCCTAAACTACATATGAAATACGGGTTGAGGTCTCTAACTTCGTTTTTTACCCATAGTTAGTCCTTAGTCTAATTTCATTACTTTACACCTATTCGAGTCGAGACACTATACAATCGATCATTATGGAAACGATTTCTTACATCATAAGGCCCTGTTTGGTTCGTGAAAATAATAAGTGTTTTCTGTTTTCATTTTCTGTATTTTTTAAAACAGTAATGAAAACGTGTTTGGCTACAGAAAATGAAAACAGTTTTCTGGAAAATTTAATGAAAACAGTGCTATATTGGAGAATATGAAATCGACGTTCTCCATATTTTCTGAAAATTTTGAAAAGAAAACGAAAATCATTTTCTAAAAACAAAAACAAAAAATATTTTCTCAAACCAAAACCAAACTGGGCCTAAGTATTTCATTTACGGAGAATTGAATGTAGTAATATAACCCCTAATTTTAAATGAGCGCGCGCAACCATTGAGATGGTGAACCATGAACAAACTCAAAACTCATCGTCTCCACCCTCCAAAACCACCACTTCCTCCACCACATCCCTCAACGAAACAATTCAATGGCACAATCAACAGCCTTTCTTCACAAGGCTGCCACCGCCAAGTCCTCCTTACTTTCACCTCCATGCTCAAATCCCACACCCATCCAGACGCCTTCACATACCCAAGCTTACTCAAAGCCTGCGCTCATCTTAACCTCTTCTCACTTGGACTTACACTTCACCAGCAATTAATTGTAAATGGTTACTCTTCAGATCCCTTTACTTCCTCTTCTTTGTTGAGTTTCTACTCAAAATTTAGTGACATCACCAATGCTCACAAAGTGTTTGACACAATGCCTGATAAAAACATTGTCCCTTGGACTGCTATAATCGGTTGTTACTCAAGAGCTGGACATATAAGTTATGGGTTTTCTTTGTACAATCAAATGCAACATGATGGAATTAACCCTAGTTCAGTTACCATTATGACATTGCTTTCGGGTGTAACTGATGTATTCTTTGTAGACTGTTTACATTCTTGTGTCATAAAGTATGGCTATTTTGGATTAAATGTCAGTTTAATGAATTGTATGATAAGTGTGTATGGTAAATGTGGTAAAGTAGAGTATTCTAGGAAATTATTTGATCTAATGGAAGAAAAGGATATTATTTCATGGAATTCTTTAATCTCAGGCTATTCTATCCTCGGAAACATTAAAGAAATATGGAGGATTTTGCTAAAAATGAGGGTAGAAAATATAATGCCTGATCAGCAAACTTATACATCATTAGTGCCTATGATCGCAAAAGAGGGTTGGATTCAATTAGGTAAGGTTATACATGGGCAAATGTTAGTTACTGGACTAGTATTAGGTCCACATTTAGAAACTTCTCTTATCGGAATGTACTTAAAATGGGGAAATGTAGAAGATGCTTATAGAATTTTAATGAGGGCGAGAGATAAAGATATGGTATTATGGACATCTATGATTTCAGGTCTTGTACAAAATGAACGTGCTGACAAGGCATTGGAAGTGTTTGTTGAAATGTTAGTTTCAGGGGCAATACCGTCTACTTCCACAATTTCTAGTGCACTTTCAGCTTGTGCTCAATTAAACTCGTTAAAACTCGGAACCTCATTGCATTGTTATATGTTAAGACGAAAAATCGAAATCGATATTCCTTCACAAAACTCACTTATTACTATGTATGCAAAATGTGGAAGATTAGAGAAAAGTTTCGCAGTTTTTTATAGAATGTATGAACGAGATGTTGTGTCTTGGAATGCAATTATAGTTGGTTGTGCACAAAACGGGTTTTTAGATCACGCTTTGTGTTTATTCAATGAAATGAGAAAGACTATTCAAAAACCTGATTCAATAACTATTGTATCACTTCTTCAAGCATGTGCGTCTATAGGTGCGTATCATCAAGGAAAATGTATTCATACCTTTGTTATACGTAACTATCTTGGACCATGCATAATGATCGATACTGGTTTAGTTGATATGTATTTTAAATGCGGTAATTTAGTTACTGCGAGAAAATGTTTCGATAGAATGTTACATCATGATTTAATCTCATGGACTATTATAATATCCGGATATGGTAGTCATGGAAAAGGAGAGATTGCTTTGGAAATGTACTCGAAATTTTTGAGAACTGGGATTAAACCAAACTCAGTTCTTTTTTTATCGATTTTATATTGTTGTAGTCATAACGGACTTATAAAACAAGGTATGAAGTTGTTTGAGTCTATGAAAAACGATTTTGGGATAAACCCAGAAGTTGAGCATATTGCGTGTATAGTTGATCTTCTTTGTAGAGGAGGTAAAGTTGAAGAAGCGTATGGTTTTTACAAAGAGATGTTTACAGAACCGATAATGGATGTGTTAGGTATACTTCTTGATGCTTGTAGAACAAGTAAAAATATTGAGCTTGGGGATTATATTGTGAATGAGATGTGTTTATTGAAACATGATGATCCGGGGAAGTATGTTCAATTGGCTCATAGTTATGCGTCGATGGATAAATGGGAAGGTGTAGGTGAAGCTTGGGTAGAGATGAGATCTCTTGGTTTAAAGAAGGTTCCGGGGTGGAGTTTTATTGAAATGAATGGAAGAATTGTTACGTTTTTTGTGGGACAATGTTCACATTCAAAATATGAAGATATTGTGTCGGTTTTGATGAATTTAAGTGAGGAAAGTAGGGAATTTGGAACTACTTTATACTTGGATAACTTGATGATGGATCATGAAATAATTTAAGTAGAGGAGTATAATGATAAGTTGACTTTTTATAAAGGGTGTAAATGTCTTGACATGATGTTTGACTCCAAGAACTGTTGAGTATTAGCTTTATGAGGGGATATACAATGTGTTCTCATGACTTACACTAAAAAAATTGTCAAAGTTCACTCCATTAAATAGGTGGCTTCAGAAGAACCAATATTTGCAAGTTTTCTTCATTTATTATGATTGACAGGGGCTTTAGAACAAGAAAAGAAAAAGATTGACAGGGGCTTGGTTTTCACTTGGGGGCTGTAATTCTTTTTTAATTAATATTTCCCCCCAAAATAAAAATAAATCGGGCAAATTTGCACAAATGCTTGAAGCCCAAAACCACGGTGGTCTCCTATAAGAATTCTGAAGCTTGAGGATGCTTAAGCCTAAATTAATTATTTTATTTTGTTGAAAAAAAACTGCATGTATACTGAAAAAGATATCATTGATTAACAGTACTTCAAACTACTAATTTTAAATAGAATATGAAGATTTAACATATGCTATAGGTTCAAACTTCAAACTACTAATTTTAAATAGAACATGAAGATTTAACATATGCTATATCATTTGTTTCACTAATCCCATAGGGTTTGTGGTTGTCAAAACTAAGGGGATTTATTAGTTGGGTAAGTCAAATAATGTGTCAATTGTTTGATAATATGTTGCTGACTTCTTGTTGAGTACTACCTCTCTATAATAATTCTTATTTTAGCCAAAAAAATTTATTCCAAAATATACGTCACATTTAGAATTTTAAAGCAAAATAAATAATCTTTTTCCAACTCTATCTCCTTTTTAAAAAAATTTACAACTAAATATTTAATTTTCTCTATGTTGGTCATTTTAAATTAAAGTTTAGCTATTTTTTAGGTTTCTTAATATGTATGAAAAACTCTAAAAAATTAATTATCATGGAATATTTGATGTTTAAGTTAAAAGAAAAAATATTTCAAACATACATGTTAAGGTTTCTGTGACTGAGTGTAGTCTTCAAAAATAAATGTTAAGGTTTATGTGATTTAATGCTACAGATGCAGTAGAATTGCTAAAGGTAACACCAAAATTATATTCAAACAATTACCAATAAGGGGATTTCAAACTTCTTGATCTCTTTCACTACTACTACATCCAAAATTGACTTAACAATGTTGGATATATTAGTTCTTCCCTTCAGTTTTAGCATTAGAGAAAGTCGTTTTCAATGTTGTTTAGTTAATTCTGAAGTAACTTCGGGATTTAAGGATGTTCTATTAATCAGATAACGGTTTCTTCTACCTTATATCATATCTTCCACATGCAACAATAAGGTTCAATCATAAAAAAGATTTCCCTTTGTTGGTATCTTGTTCAATAAGTAGTAGGGTAGTTCTTAGTAAATAAGAGCATGTTTCTGAGAGCAAAAACTTTCGCATCAAAGCTCAAGTGAGCCATAATCTCTACCCTCTATTTTGTGATAATAATTCTAGTTATTGAATGTCAGATTGTCAGCCATAATAGCATAGCAATAACCCATATTATCACTGACTTTCAAGTGTTTACATGATCATATTACAAAATTTACTTTAGAGATAGAGCTTAGATGATCTGAAATCGAATGCTTGATACTATGTCCTTAGACAATTGTTAGTGCAGCAAAAAGATTATGATCATCAATGTCTAAAGAGTAGAAAGCAAACTTTTATCACTTGCAAATTTACAATCCTGACCCCAAAACAAAAACTATGATTCTGAAAGCACTTTCGTAACAGTGTTCTGCAACAATGCAATAGAGTCAACAACAGATTTAGTCAACCAACTGATTCCCACTTTGACTCGGTGTTCATCGGTAGGTAATCTTAACAAGTATGCTATTTTCCTCGCTGTCATATATATTAATCAAACATATTAATTAATTAATTAATTAATTATTGCAAAAACCAAGCGATGGATAAATAAAGCGTTACCTGTATGACCAATAGGACCTTCCAAAGTAAGCCCATCAATAAAACTAGGTGAAATAGCAGCATCGTACTTTCCAAGAGTCATCATTTCACCTAAATTCTGAAACCTGTTTTAACCATTTTATATACACATATGATCATCATATTATATTTTCTCGAGTAGTTAATAATAACCAAAAGGTGCCTCGATTAATTAAAATCTAACCTAAAAGGTAACAAAGGTCGGTCATTAATAGCTGCCCATAAATTCCAACCAGCAAAATCAGCTTCCTGAAAAGCAACCTAAAAGTATCGAAATACCAAAATCACCATCTTTTCTTCCCAAACCATAGTTAGTTTATTATGGTTAATTAACTATACCTGTGCAGTAGTTGGAAGCAATTTTCCGTTACTATCTCTTAAAGCAGAGGAGTCCCCTACAGCAAAAATACGTGGATGACCCTTCACACGTAAAGTCTCATCTGTTTCAGCTTGTCCCCTTCCATTAAGTGGAAGCTCAAAAGGCTTATTATTATTTTTATTACTATTATAACTCCCTTCTAATTCAGATATTACAACTTTTGTCCCTACAGTCCATAACACAATATCTACTTCCAATATTTGACTTTCTAACCCTCTTTCATTTGACTGTAACTCTAGTATTACACTTTCACATTCACCTCTTCTTACACATTTCACAAAATAACCCAGTAATAGCTTAACTTTTCTTGAAGAAAGAACCTATCAAAGTATAATAAATGTTTAAACATTGTCATTGAACTGTGGAATTAATTTATGTATACCTTTAATGCAGCTTCTCTATTACCAAGTGGAGCATTTGGTAATATAGTTTTATCAATATTAATTGCTTGTATAACTCCTTTATTGTGTAATCTTTCTGATATAGTAGCAGCTAATTCAATACCCGAGTAACCACACCCTACTATAGCTACACGTATTGGAACGTTTTTTGCAAAATTTTCTCTCTCTAGTGATCTTAACTTCTCATTCACTTTCTGCCTTACAAATATTTAGATTAACATTAATACACACAAAAAAAAAAAAAAAAAAAAGAGAAAAAAAAAAAAGGAAAAAAAAAGAAAAAAAAGAAGAAGTTTGAAGATGAAGAAACTAACATTAGCATCTTCAAGGGTAGAAAAGGGTAAAGCATATTCAATAGCACCAGGTACAATATCAAGTTTAGATTCAGCTCCTAATGCTAAAACCAACCTATCTGCCCAGTTTCAACAAACAAATTAATATTATATTCTATATTTTAACTACTCAGAATTATTACCAGTCATATTCAATTTGGAGACCACTTTGTAAATGAACAGATCCTCCTGAATTATCATATGGTAATAGGCATTTTACCCTGTCTTTTAGAAACTGTACACTTGTGTTAGCAAGTAATTCTTTAAAGCGTGGAGCTATTTCCCAAACATCTACTTCTGCAATTATTTTGTGCCTATTAGACTCAAATATTGTCTAGATATTAATAATAAATAAAAAATACCTCCCGAGAGAAGCTCATATAACATTGGTTTAAAAACAAAGCGATCAGATTGATCAACAAGAACCACCTGTTCATGGAGAGTAAAATCACTACACACAAACATATACATACATATATATTTTTATATACCAATTATAATTAAATCACCTGAGGTTTTTTATTATCAGGCCAGACGAGTGACTCTAATCTCAGAGCAGTGTATAGACCTCCAAATCCACCACCTAATATGCATACTCGTGGTCTCTGCAACAATGGTTATACATAAGGAATAAGAAATGTATCTAGATAATATAGATACAGATACATACATTAAAACTGTAATTATCATAAGTAAGTAAGTTAGTTTATAACTAACTTGATCCTCCTAAGGCAATAAAACAAACACATGTGAAACAATGAAGAACCAAACACAAAAAAGTATAGAACCGAACCTTGTTATCATGCCACGTGTAAGTAGATGGTGGTTTAGCTTCACCTTGAGAAGAATTCTCCGGAATTCCCCCAAATGAGCTGATCTCTGTTGGACCTGATGATGCAAAAATGTTCAATCCATGTCTTCTGGAGTTCCTAAAATGCCACGACTGTCTAGTCGGATATAACCTCGTAATTCGCGTTTCGACACCTAAAATGGTGATTAAGCAAGATGATTAGTACTTGGTAGTTAGTAATAAAACACAAAAGGTAAGATTAAAAGGTGAGAGAGATGGGTCTCACGGCTGAAGAATGCAGAACTTGTAGTTGAAGCTGAAGCTGAAACTGGTAAGGCTAGTGACATCATCGTGTGTTCTTTGATGGAGGGTCGGTATGGGTTTAAAGTTTTTTTTTTAAGTTGAATTTATGGGTTTGAAATTTGCTATCTCCCTATGGTTGTTTTGTTTCCACGTGGTTCTGAAAGCTTGGCAATATACTACTTTTAGGCGGCTTCTTCCATACCCCCGACGTATGGAAAATAAAAAAGAAAATAAATAGTTGTATTTTGTGGGGATTAATATATGTTTTACATAAAATTAATCAGTTTTATGTGTATATAAAAAAAAGGGTGAATGCCCATTAACCACCTGCCACCTTAGTCACTTGCCCATAAAAGGCACTTAAGGTAAATATACCTTAATGCCCTTAGCCCAATAACCACCTGGCACTTTAGCCACTTGCCCATACAAGGCACTTAAGGTAAATATACCTTAATGCTTACTGCTGTCGACTGCTGCTGCCAAGGGCGAGTAGTGGACTTGTGCAAGTACAATTTTTGTCAAGGGCGAGTAATGGGAGTGTTTCCCACAACTCGTGCAAATACACTTTTGTACTGTATGGGCTAATGTTGAGTAATGGGAGTGTTTCCCACAACTCGTGCAAGTACACTTTTGTACTGTATGGACTAATGTTGAGTAATGGGAGTGTTTCCCACAACTCGTGCAAGTACACTTTTGTACTGTATGGACTAATGTTGAGTAATGGGAGTGTTTCCCACAACTCGTGCAAGTACATTTTTGTACTTGTGGACTAAATGTTGAGTTCTGGGATAGATTCCCATTACTCAGAACTCGGAAAAGGCTAAGCAAGTTCACTTTTGTACTTGTGGACTAAATGTTGAGTTCTGGGATAGATTCCCATTACTCAGAGCTCGGATTGTACTTGTGCAAGCCCACTTTTGTACTTGTGCAAGTGCACTTTTGGACTTGTGGCAAATGTTGAGTACTGGGATAAATTCCCAGAACTCAGAAAACGCTAAGCAAGTACATTTTTGTACTTGCGGACTAAATATTGAGTTCTGGGAGAGATTCCCATTACTCATTTGAATTGTTTTTTTCTTCTAGTTTTTCAACGTTAATCAATCAACTTATTCTATACAAACTTTCGCACAATTCAATCATAATTTCTTACTTTCCCAATACTCAAATATCATGTTTCAGTGGAGATGTCAATCTATCTTTGAATACAGCAAATGAATTGGATAAAAAGAAATAATGCAGGGACCAAAATGCAAATTGTTTCTTCTACATAAAAATTAGTTAGATTACAGCTATATCTAGTTAGACATGATTGTATATAAACTAGTTTTGTACATTGTAACTGTAACAAGAAATAAAACATCTCTTCTTCCTCTCTTATTCATTCTTCTTCTTATTCTTCTCTCTGTTTCTTTATTTTTCTTGCTAAATTCGTCATTAATGGGTGCTCTCATAATTCACAGTGTTTGTGTATATGCTGATAATTTAAACGAAAGAGAGAGAGCGGCTATCATAGTTATTTGTTTATGAACTCATGGAGAGAGAGAGAGAGAGAGCGGCGGCGGTAGAAAAGGGTAGAATAGGATAAAAATTAAAAGAGGTGCCTTTTATGGGCAAAAGGAGAACGACGGGGGTGAGGGGGCATTAAATTTAATTTGAGGTGTTTCTTGGGCATTAATCCTAAAAAAAAATCCTAAGTAAACTATTATCCTATAAGAAAAATACAGTTTTTTCTAGGGTGAATACCCAATAAACACTTGTCACCTTAGCCATTTGCCCATTAAAGACACTTAAGGTAAATATACCTTAATGCCTTTACTGCTGTCTACTGCCGTCTGCTGCTGCTGCCAAAGGCGAGTAATGAGAATGTTTCCCAACACTCGTGCAAGTACACTTTTGTAAAGGTTGAGTAATGGGAATGTTTCCCAGCACTCGTGCAAGTATACTTTTGTACTTGTGGGCTAATGTTGAGTAATGGGAATGTTTCCCAACACTCGTGCAAGTACATTTTTGTACTTGTGGGCTAATGTTGAGTAATGGGAATGTTTCCCAGCACTCGTGCAAGTACACTTTTGTACTTGTGGACTAATGTTGAGTAGTGAGAATGTTTCCAACACTCGTGCACGTACACTTTTGTACTGTCTGCTGCTGCCAAGGGTGAGAGAGAGAGAGAGAGACAGAGGAGATATATATAACTAACTCAATGTATACGAACTAGCAACTAATAAACGGATGGCGGCTGGGGTGAGGGGGTAAAATAGGAAAGAAAAAAAAAGGAGTGCCTTTTATGGGCAAGAAGAAAGCGGCGGGGGTGAGGGGGCATTAATTCTAATTTGAGGTGTTTCTTGGGCAATAATCCTTTTTTCTACTTGTTGGATAATAGTTTACTTAGGAAGTTTTTTTATATAGTTTTATGATTTTATTCTTATTATGTCTTGTAATTTTTGTTCCAAAGCCGGTTATTATTATCTTTATTTTCTAGTTGTAGTGTATTATTTCGTTTTAATATCAAGAAGTGGTAAATCCATACTAAATACACTACTTAGCCACGTGTCACCACCTTAGTGTTTTTATTTTTTTTTATTTTTTTTCTTCCATTCACACGTGACTTGCACATGTGATTCGTGTATCTCCTTTCTCTTCATGTCAAATCGTTCACTTCATCTCCTCTCTCCAAGGCTCTCTCTCCATGCCTCCCTCTCTTTACCTCTCAATCTAAAACTCTTACCCCATTAAAACAGAACCACCGCAACTAACGCCACCGTCAGCCACCATCCCCCCCGTCACCTTTATCACTCTCGTCCTTCAACCGAGGAAGTTTTATCACTCTCACCCTCACCGGAACTAATTCCACGTGTGACCCCCATCACCGTCACCAACATCTTGAGCAACCACACCGCCACCGTCCTTCTATCTCTCGTCTCTCAGTCAAGGTTTCTCGCCTCTCTCACTCTCACATCATGTCTCGATCATCGAAGAGGAGGAGCTCGTCTTCAAAAAAAAGGTAACCCTAATCTCTTGTCTAGTCGATTACGGAAATCGGTTTAGCGTATTAATTAAAAATGTTTCATGTAATTTGTTAATCCAAGGTAATGGGGTCTTAGGTTTGATTGAATTAGGATTTTTATTGATTTAGGGAATTAGTTGTGGTGATTTTAGGTTTTTTTCTTTGATTAGTCTAATATTCTTTGTTAAACTTGGGTATTTTACTGTATTAGTTAAATGTTTATAGTGAATTTTGGGAAAAGGGTTTGGGGTGTGTACAAAATGTATTAAAATAGTGTTTTTAGGAGGTATTAAATTTCTATATTGTGAATTTGGGGTAAAGGGTTTAAGATGATGATATGTTTTGTTAATTGGTTGCAGGTTAAGCCAACAAGCAAATGAGGGTGAAGGTAAGTGGTGTTGACTATTATGTGTAAATTTGCCCTTTATAATTGATGTCTCTTCATTTGTGATAGATTTATATTAGGATGAGACATCATTTTTAGTGATTTAGAAGTCATAATAGTCGGTTTTCTTGAGAAATCGTGCACTTTCCTATTTTGAGTCTTGATTTAGTAAACTAATATTTTTAGAGCATATTGGATTTAATTGTTTATTTAGTGTGAAGTTTTAAAGATAATTATGGAGATTAATTAGAGTCCAAGTCAAAGACTACAAGATATGGAAAGAGATTAGCATGGTAATTGGAGATAAAGGAAATAAAAGCTAAAATCATGGAAAAGGAAAAGCTGACTTAATCTGAATTTCCGCAGCCATGCCTAAAGAAGTGGTGATAACTCCAAAAGCAAGACGATTTTGGAAGATTCCGTTCATAGGGACGTAGATAACTCTGTGAGGATTCTTTTGGTATCTTGTGGAGCAAAAACCGACCAATGACGAAGAAGATATGCTCAAAACAGTTCAGCAGTAATTATCTTTATTTCCATACAAATTTGAGTTGGGCTTGGAGTCCATTACTTAACCTCTCCCTCAAGAAAATGAATTAGGTCTTCTAAACACCTATAAATACACTCTTATATCACTTGTAAATCATCCTTGCCTCATAGTAATTAGTTCTTAAGGTTTTATTCTTCCAGTTTATTGTAGAGAGCAAGATGATGTCTTTTGTAATTTCTTTTAGTTTGTTTCCATCAGGTATGAACTAAACTCCCCATAGCTTGGGTTTTGATCATGTATAATTTATGAATTCTAATTCTTCTATCTAAGTTTCTTTGAGAATTACATGTTTTAAATTGATATTAGCTGCTTACTCTTATATTTGTTTATGTGTTTTGATTTAATGATTGTTTTCCTTGCGGTGCGCAACGTTTAGGATTACCTTAATAGTAGTTAGATGATCGCCTTAGCTGGGTGTCTAATTATTGAAACACCACATAACGTCTAGTGTCGATATTACTGACAAAACTGATTCTAACTAGATAGTCATTAGGGTATAATATAATCACCATATCACCAATTGAAGGAATTGTTTGCTTAAGGCCTTGGTAGCGCTTGATAACCTTATTTGAAACAGCCTCGTGGTTGTGCCGTAGCCCCCCTAGTCGCTCTCAAGGTCTAAGGAATGAGAATTTAGAATCCTGACTAAGTATACAAGAGCTAATATTCGCCCTTATTAACTAGATCTAATAGAAAAAATTAGAAGGATTAGTGCATACTAGCAAAACCTAAGCTATATTTCTCATCTCATATTCTTCATATTTTATTTTATTGTCTTTATTTTCCTAGTTTTAATTAATAATTTCGAAAATCTATTTCTTTTAATTTCCGTCTTTTATTAATTATTGCTTACTCGTTATTGTTACCTACTCGTATAACACACTTAAGTCCCTGAGAACGAACTCAACTTATCAACTAAAACTTGCATACGTCCTGTAATACTTGCAGTACTGTGCCTGTCTAGGGTGAGAGTGCGTAGTTTTCTAGACTTTATTTATCTTATTTTTATCACACCCTAGGCGACACCAAGTTTTTGGCGCCGCTGCCGGGGACTTGTGTCTCGTTAGCGTGTGGGCTATCTATTTCGAGTAGTAGTTTTTAATTAATATTTATTTTCCAGTTTTTAGTTTTTGTTTTTCCGGATTACGCTTGTGGTTTGCTTTAGTCTTTTTCAGGGTTCACAATGTTTAATTCTTGGCCTGTCTTATCGAAGCCTGAGAGGAGCTTCAAACCTTACAACAAACGAGATCGTGAGGAAAGAGCCTTAAGAAGAGCGATGGCAGCCCAACTAGATCCACCACTCGAGGACCCAATTGGAGGACCTCAACTAAACCCACCTGGTGGACCACCACCGTTTATTCCACCTGGTGGACAACAAGGAAAACAGCACCCTCCACTTGGACGAGGTAATGGGCAGAATAACGTTAATAATCAACAGAACCAAGTTGAACAAGACCTTCCTGGCCTCCATGTGCCGTTTCATGTTCAACCAATAGGTTACCGTCCTCCAGAGATCCAGAATATTAAATTTAGACCCGATCCGGGTATGCTTAGTCAATTTCAAAGTCATGGACTCTATAGTGGTACATCAATTCAAGATCCGGTAAGATCGATTCAGAAGTTTATGCAGATTTGTGATGCCTATGTTACTCCTGGCATTACACGCGAGCAACTGTATTGTCATATGTTTTCGTTCTTCTTAACCGGTAGAGCTAGCGAATGGCTAGATAGACAACCACCTGGAACAATTAATTCATGGACAGAACTTCAAGCCGCATTCTTTAACCGTTTTTATCCGAAGAGCACGAGACTCAAAGATCAAAGCGAGCTTGCAAGATTTTGTCAAGAAGATGGAGAAACAGTAGAAGAATCATGGACAAGGTTTCAACATAAATTAGCTAGATGTCCGCTCCATGGCTATACCCCCGCTTTACAACTTGCTATATTCTATGAAGGTCTTAATGATAACGGTAGAGAGAAGGTGGATAACATTGGAAAGGGTAATTTTGTGTCCATGAATCATAATGAAGCTTTGGAGATCTTGGAAAATATTATTGAACAAGAAAGGAGTTTGCCTTCAACGCGAGATCCTATTGCAAAGACCCGAGGAATGCTTCGTTTAGATACAGAAACTGCGAACTCAGCTCAAATCTCCGCATTAGAAAATCAAATCAAAGAGCTGAAGTTAGAGTTGCAAAAGAATTTAGCCGCAGCGAACGTAGTACAAGAAGCACAAGTTTGTCAACAATGTGGGGTTAATAATCATACATGGGAGGAGTGCGAAACAAATCCACAATCTGTGTACTTCATATCCAACCGCGGAGGTTATCAATGGGGTAACTGAAACCATCCGGGTATGCAGTACTCAAATCCACAAGGGGCCGCTAATCCTAGTCATTATCAACCGCGCCCCCAGAACAACTCTTTCCAACCAAGAGGTCAGTATCAAAATCAATATCAAAATAGACCTGCTCCCCCTCAACAACCTGTTCAAGATGCCTATACCAATGCACTAGATCAGAAAGCTTTACCACAGTATCCTCAAGAAGGATCTATGGATAATCAGAAAGTAATGAAAATCTTGGACCGTTTGACCACGAATATGAACGCTCAGGAAGAGAAAGTCCGAGGACAAGATGCCGCAATTCAGAATTTAGGTACTCAAATAGAACAACTGAACAAAGTTCTAACAAATTTAATGGAACAGAAAGAATTGAAGGTAATTGAAGGAGGTGATGACAATGTTGGGTTCGAAGCTTGTAAGGCTATTTGCCTTGAAATTGAAGAAGAAAAGAAGGAAGTACCGCATGCTACCGTTAGTGCCGTGGAAGTTCCGAGTACCGAAGAAGAACCAACCAAGTCCAGAACCTCAAGGAACTCTATGGAAAGCACTTACCCCAGGTACTGTTCCTTTGCTAGACTATGAATTCATCTGATTTGGTTTCCAATATTGCTAGTAATATACAAATGAATTGACTCACACAATAGAGACTTTAGGATCAAAAGGGGGCTTAGCTTTATTTGCAAAAGACGTTATTAAAATTGAAGTAGTGGGGGGTTAAAATTTGGTATACATTTGTCTATCTTAACCCACATGATAATTTAAAATAAGTTGTATTCAAAATATAAATAATTGTAAATCTAACAGTGAGCCTTGGAGTATTATGGGTGATTTCAATTGTATTAGGTACTTAAAAGCAAAAATAGAGGAAATTATACATCACAAAACTCTATTAAGACCTTTAATAAATTTATAAACCTCAACAAGTTTCAGGAAACAACCTCATACAATTGTAGGTTCTCTTGGACCAATAAAAGGTTCACGAAAAATTAATAAAATCTAACTTAGAAAGAGTGTTACATAACTCTAGTTGGACATATTTATACCCGGAGGCATGGTTAGCAGTTACCCTTGCAATAGGGTCTGACCATAGCTCTTTAATCTTGCATTTAGACAAAACTGTTTAGAACATAAAATGAGATTTTACTTTGAGACCTTCTGGACTCTTTAAGAGGATTGCATGAACATTTTTAAAAAAGTGTGGGAGGATTTAAAAACTCTAAGAGGTAACCCTAACCTTGTTATCAATCATAAGTTAAGAAAGTGTAGTAAAAAGTTAAGAACATGGAATAGGAGAAATGGCAATAATAAAACACAAATTGTAAAAATTATAGGGAGATTAGAAGAAATATCTAATAATCTTATACTAATCAAAATTGGGATGAATATAGCTCCCTAGTTAAAACCTAGAGAAAACTTGGACTAGGGAAGAAAGTTTTTCAAGAGAAAAATCAAGAAATCAATAGTTAAAAAAAGAGGATAAAAATACCGAGCATTATCACTCTTTCACTAAAGAAAGAATAAGTATGAATAAAATATTAAGAATTAAAAATTATGAAGAAAATTGGATTGAAGAGAAGCAGTTATAAACTATTTGAACAAAGTGTTCACCTCATAAGGAAGAAGAAATTATTAAAATACACTATGCTTAATAAAGCCTTGCATTAACCAAGAAATGAGTGACAACTTTAATAAACCTATAAATAAGATGGAAAAAATTATGGAAAGATTAGAAGAAATATCTAATATTCCTATACTAATCAAAATTGGGATGAATATAACTCCCTAGTTAAAAACCTAGAGGAAACTTGGACTAGGGAAGAAAGTTTTTGGAGAGAAAGATCAAGAAATCAATGGTTAAAAAAAGAGGATAAAAATACCAAGTATTATCACTCTTTCACTAAAGAAAGAAGAAGTGTGAATAAAATACTAAGAATTAAATATTATGAAGAAAACTGGATTGAAGAGAAGCAATTATAAACGATTTTAACAAAGTGTTCACCTCATAAGGAAGAAGAAATTATTAAAATACACTATGCTCAATAAAGCCTCATTACCCAAGAAATGAGTGACAACTTTAATAAACCTATAAATAAGATGGAAGTTTAAAAAGTTATACGGGGACTGGGTCCCTATAAGGCCCAAGGACCAGATCACTTTAGTGGTAATTTCTATAAAATATATTGAAATATTATTAAAGTGGATATTATGAGAGTTATTAAAAAAAGTAATAACAGTTACTCAAAAAATAGAAAACCTTGTTATATAATACACTTTAGACCAATTAGTTGTTCTAACTTTATTTATAGAATGATAGCAAAATATTTTAGTAGATAGATTATACCTTTAATGAATAATATCATTAATAAAAATCAAAGTATTTTTATACCTAACAAGTTTATTAAAGAAAACACTATGATAGCTCATGAGTTAATTACCCAATTTAAAAGAATAAGACCAAAAAAAAATATTGTAGCAGTTAAAGGTAGATATTAAAAAAGACTATGAATATATAGAATAGGACTTCCTAAGCAACTTATTTGTAAAGATGAATTTTAATGATGACTAGGTAAGGAAAGTAATGTTATGTTTCAAATCAGTCACATATTCAATTCTAATTAATGGGGAATCCCACACAATTGAAAACCCAACTAGAGGTATATGACAGGGGAATTTTGCCCAATTACTCAAACCTTGAATGAATTAATAAGAGATAAAAAAGAAAAATAATTTTCAATAGGGTTAAAATTAGGCTGGCATTGCCCTAAAATTACTCATATGCCTTGTAGACGATAACCTATTTTTTTCTTGAAGATGACTAAATTGAAATTAAGACTTTCAATGACATCATGAATAAATATAAAAATGCAACTGGTTTATCCTTAAACCATAGTAAAAGTGGGACAATTTTTAGCCCTAACACACCTATATTTATACAAAATTTAATGGAAAAGAGATTGAATATGGAAAAACAAAAAACCTAAAAAATTACATAGGTATTCCAACTGAATGGGGTAGATCAAAATGCAAAGATTTACAATCATGATTGATAATACACTTAAGAGGATAGAAAATTGGAAAACTATGTACCTTTCAGAAGGGAGAAAGGAAATCCTAATAAAATCAATATTACAAAGTCTACCAAATAATATAATGTCTAATTTTATTATACCAAAAAATATAATTAATAAAATACATTTCATCATTGCCTTCTTTTTGTAGAGTAGTAATGGTTTAAAAAGGCCTACTAGGCAAATTAGGAAACCGTAACCATATCAAAGTTCAAAGGTGGGTTGGGGTTTAGGGTCCTCCACCAAATGAACTTAACATTACTAGGAACAAAAGTTTGGAACTTAGCCAATAAGTAAGACTCCTTGCTTTATAGGACTCTAATAGGAAAATATTTTAATAATTCAAATTTTCTAAAAGTAAAAAAAGAAAACTCAACCACTTGGGGTTGGAAGAGTATTCTTAAAGGTAGAGAAATCTTTATTAATGTTATCCATTTTTCATAGTTATAATTGGATAAATAATAACTTTGAAAAAATAAAACCATGTAACAATAGATATAAGCCAGTAGGTGGACTTATTAATAGTGAAGATAAAACTTGGAAGGGTAATATACTTGAAGAAATTTATCCAAGTCACACTAATATTAAAAGAATGGTCATACGAACTTTTGGAATGTGAAGGTAAAATATGGTGTGACTTTAATAAAAATAGGGTCTATAATGTAAAAGACTCATATCACATATTAAAACAGATTGAAATAAATAAACAAAAATAAAAGGATAAATACCCTCTCTCTCGGTCAATATTCACATTAAAAGAACTTTGAAATAAAGTATGGAATATGAAAACACCCCCTAAAATTAGAAATTTCACATGGAGGGCAATTAAAAACATGTTACCAACGGAAGATAACCTAAACGAAATGCATTGTAGCAATGAAAAAACATGCAAAATTTGTGGTAATATTGATGAAACAACTGAACATCTACTTTTAACCGCCCTTTGGCAAAGGAAGGTTGGTTTGCAAACCCTCTAAGTTTAAAAACTCAAAAAATAATACAACAAATATGCTAGATAAATTGTTGATAACACAAGTTGAGGACTTGGTTTAATTACTTGATAAAAAAGATAAATTTTTTGAATTAATTTGCACCATGGCAAATATGAAATAATAGAAATAATTTTGTCTAAAATAATATTATATGTGATCCTATGAACACTATCACACAAGCAATAAAAATTTGGAAATAATACAAACAATGATACTAATTATCCTCATACCAAAAAAATTATTAACCTAATAATAACATATACCACAAGTACTAACCCTACCATAAGTAACAACCAAATTAACAATACGAATAAGAATAAGAATACAATCTGCACAAATACCTTGCAAGAAGACAAATTAACACTAGGAAATAATGGGATTTAGAGTAAATCCCGCCCTCCCCCTCCCACAAGTTTTATTAAAATTAACAGCGATGCAACTTTTTCTGAAAAATGAGCTTCAATAGCTTGCATAGTTAGAGACTCTAATGGTATTTTATTGACAGGTAATCGTTGAAAAGTTAACATATAATCTTCACTTGAGGCAGAGTTTTGGGTATTTTGAATGCAATCAAGATGGCTTGAAACTATCCACGTGAACAAATCATTATTGAAAATGATGTGAATAGTATTATGCAGCTTTTAGCCAACAATCAGTTAATTTTGTGTAATAGTATTCAAAACATTGTGTTTAATATTTATGATTTTGCCGAGCAAACCAATCTTATTTTTCTCTTATCCTTAGGGAAAAAAATATGGCTGCCGACTGGGTTGCCAAACAAGAGTTCCTTTGCACATTGTTTGACAACTAGACTCTAGTGTCCCTATTCAGTTAGAACTTATCCTTAATTTAGACAATACGCCCTTCCAGATTGGCTAGTTTGTAATCTTTTAAAATTACCAATCTATATATTATAAGATTCCAAAAAAAAGACCAAAAATATTGAGGATTAAAATTGGAAATACCAATTCTATAGAGATTATTGAAGCATTAAAAGGTTGTCAACTCCTTGTTCTATTTTTTTTCAAGAATGGGGAGTAGTTGAACTAGCAATTATAAAAAAATACTATTACTAAAGTGTCTGATTTCATATATAGAGGTGAAAGAAAATGGAAACTAGAAGTTATAAAAGCTAACTTTCATGAGAACTTTTATGAACAAATTACTAAAATGTTTATACCTTTAGTACAAGTTTATACTCAGTTAAGAAAGCTTATCATCACCTTAAAACGAAAAAGAGTAAGAAAGAAGCTAGTAACAATAATACTAAACCATTCTCATCTTATGTCACTGAACCTGAAATTCGGAAAACTATATGGAGTATGAATACTCCACCAAGAGTAAGGAACTTTATTGGGAGAGCAATAAAGAATTTAGTTCCTACAAATGAAAACCTTTATATGAAAAACTGTAGTGATAGCAAAATATGTTCAATTTGTAATACAAAACAAGAAAATATTGAACATTTACTCTTTGAGGATGAATGGGCTAGATCCACCTGGTTAATTTCTCCATTAGGTCATAAGACAAGCAACCAATCCTACTGTAAAGTGGATATCTGGATGGCTAATGTCCTAAGACTAATGGCTAAGGAGACTAACAAAAATTCATATCTACTTGAGCTAGCTTGTATAATTGCTTGGAAGATATGGAAAGATAGGAACTCTTATATCTTTAATTTGACAAAACTGTATCCCAAAGTGACAATTGAAAAGGCTTTATCCTTATGGAAGGAATTTACAACACTAAATTCGAAGGATTGTCTTACTGATCTGAGGAATAAATATGAAGCTGATGGAAGAGTACTTTACTTTATTCCCAATGAGCACTTCACATTAGAAGCCCCCTGTTAAAAATAAACCTAATGATGATATTAATAATCCGAAGGTAAAGAATTTCTTACTTCTCAGAATGGATATAAACCAACAGATACAAGGCTCAAACCCCTCCCTGAACATGGGTCACCTAGTTCTGATTTACCAAGAGAATATATATGGGGAGGCATGTATATCTCCGTGGGATTAGTCGGGTGCGCGTAAGCTAGCCCGGAACCCATGTAACCAAAAAAAAAAAAAAACCAACAGATACAAACTTACAAAGAAATGTTATAAAGTGTAGTATTTTAAATAGTAAGTAGACTCCACCTTTACCGGTCGAAATAAATAGTGATTGATCTCTTACTAAAAATAGATCTGTTATTGCTTGTGTGGACATGAATAACAATTTTAGATATTCCAGTGCCTACCCAACTAGCAAAACTGTAAACACCCAATACCTACCCTTTGAGGATAGACTAACTTTTAGATTTAATTTTTCGGATTAAGCTTTTAGAACATAAAAAAATAGCAATTAGCATTTTTTTTAACTTTTTTTTTGCAGTAAATACCCATTTGCAAAATTGTGAAATAAGAGGGGCAAAATTTGCAATATCGAAAAGATTTGTGAATTAAATTGGTAAAACAGAGAAAATCTAGAGAGAGTGGAGATGGGGAGAGAGGTAGCTGAGACGTGTGTAGAGAGTCTACTATCGGAGATTGTTTCATGTTACTGCAATGACTATTACGCTAACAAGCCGGAGCTCGCCGCTCGCCGGATCGAAGCCATCGGTTTTCAGGTCGGCCATCAACTCTCCGAAAGGTCTCTTCTTTTACTCACTTTTCCCTTTAATTTCCCTTTAATTTAATTACAGTATATATAGTAGCATTGGATGGATCGGACAATGAAAAAAGTTAAGAAATTTGAATTCTTTTATATGTCTGATGCACATTTTCAGGTATACGATGGACCGTCCAAGATTTAGCGAACATTTAGATGCTATCAAGTTCATCTGCAAGGATTTTTGGTCCGAGCTTTTTAAAAAGCAGATAGACAATCTGAAGACAAATCATAGAGTAAGAAATAATCATTAAGATACCTTTTTTTATCTTAATTCACTCTTTGTTGTTAGGGTACCTTTGTTTTACAAGATAATCGTTTTCGATGGTTATCACGTATGTCTGTTGATCCATCATCAATGGATACTTCTGGTTCTATTCAAGATCCTATTGCTATGGCGGAGAATAAAGCATCACAAGCCATGGGTATGCATCTTTATTTCCCATGTGGAATTATAAGGGGAGCACTTTCCAATTTAGGAATCCCTTGTGCAGTTTCTGCAGATATATCAAACCTTCCAGCATGTGAGTAAATCCATCATTCCTTGTAATTTACTAATATTGATGTCTTAAGTAGTTTTCTATATATGTTCATTTGTTCTTAACTGTAACAGGTTCATTTGTCATTCGCATAAAGGCTTGATAAGGTTCGGTGTTTGAAGCTGAAACTGTAGACCTTTGTTTGTATTCGAGTAATTTTTGCAAGAAGATATCAAATTGTATTTTGGATTCATCAAAACATTTGAGTGGTTGTTCGATTACTTTTTATATTATTTATGAGGATATACGGACAGTCCCTTAAGACTATAGTTTGAAACTATCAAAACGTAAGGGTACATTTGACTATGAATGTTTTTAAATCCCTGATTTCTAAATTCCTTTCTTCAATTATTTGCTTTTCTAAAATTTGTTTATCTTGTCCAAAAAAAAAAAAATCGTTTAAAATTGAATTTAGTCAGGAAGTATGTCTCTAGTGCCCCTTTTGATGAATGAAATGTTGTTGAATCGGATGGCAATGTGGATAGCACAAGAAAAATACCTTTATTATTCAAGTTAGGAATAACTATGTTGTTATCGTTAAAACTTTTGAATTTTATTTTCCTTCAAATGTTTATATAGATAGATATATAGGTACACTTACATACTGAGAAATCACCCAATGCTACTAGGGGTAGCATCGAGGAACAAAAGACATGCTAAATGGAAAGGACACGCTCTCTAATCACCAAACAAGTTGACTTACATACTGAGAAATCACCCAATGCTACTAGGGGTAGCATCGAGGAACAAAAGACATGCTAAATGGAAAGGACACGCTCTCTAATCACCAAACAAGTTGTCTAATAGCGTCTGACGATTCAGTAAACCACAACGTTGCCTTGAGAAACACAAAAGAGAAATACATATTACATGATTCGACTACACTATAAATAGAATAAATAATACAACAACCAAAATTATCTTCTGAGTCTGAAGAAGCCTCATAATATCTTCACAATCAGTTTCCACCAGTTGCTCGGATAATTTTCTGTCACTTGACAACCCCACAAAACACTTTGAGCTTTAACTTCAGCCGTGCTGCGAGCTTCAATAAATTTAGGATCACCTTGAATCATCTTTCCATCTTGATCTCTAATTATAAAAGCAATAACACAACCATTTTTGTTAACCGTATTTATTTTAAATTTATTACAAAAAAGGGGTGACCAAGTAGTAGTTTTTTCCCTTTCTTATTAATACTTTTAGTAACATTTATTATTTCAATGTTAATGGGCCTTAATTCCTTTAATGCATTAGATGTTGCATCATTAGGGTTGTTGTTAACAATCTTTTCATATTCATTCCAGTTTTGATAAACTTTTTTGGATTATAGTCATTGGATCAGGGGGTATATTGTTAATAGTAAAGTTATTCCTCCTTTTCCGTAAATGCCAAGAAATATTGCTTAGTAATTCAGCTTCGAAAATATTATTATCATCTAAGTTTTTCATGGCAGAGATCGTGTTTAAAAATCATTCCCCAATTCTGAAAGTGCTTTGATTTTTAGTTTTTAAAGCTACAGAGGATGAAAGTCATACTGCTTTAGCCCAAGGGCAAGCAAAGAGTAGGTGTTCAATGGTTTCATCTTCATGGTTACAAATTTTACAAGTCTTAGTCTTAGTACATTTCCTTTTATATAAATTAACTTTAGTAGCGGGTTATTATTGATGCATTTCCACATGAAATTTCTGATTTTGTGATTACAATTCATATACCAAACTATTTTCCAAATACCACGGTCAAGGGTAGTAGAGGAAGAGAGGGCATTAGCTAAAGATAAGTTAGCCTTCTCCTCGTGTTCTTTTTTAGGTATATTATAAGCCACTTTAACTGAGTAATTACCATCTTTAGATTTGTCCCAAATGCAAAATCATTACATTGAACTAAGGGAAGAAGTATCTGAGAAATGATTTTTACTGTATTTGGGTTAAAATTTGATTTAATAAGATCGATATTCCAATTCAGTGTATCATGGACAAACAACTCGTTCACCATGGATAAAGAAAGATTGTTAGATTTAATGATCTCATTTTTATTAATAATTCATTTAGCAGTGTGTAAGTTAATATTTTTCCATTGCCAATTTTCCAACATATATTATTAATAATTTTTTCTGACCTCAATTATGCTCCTCCAGTCTATGGAAGGGTAATAGCCAATTTTGGCATTTAAAAACTCATCATAGGGTAATATTTACCTTTCAAAAGTTTTTCTAAAAGGGAGGATTGATTTTGTAATACATTCCAAGCTTGTTTACCTAAAAGAGATAAATTCATAATGTTGGTTTCTCTAAAGCCTAGTCCTCCAAAAAAAAAATTTGAAGTACATACAGAGTCCCAATTATTATAATGAATACTTTTTTCAAATTTTTTCTTTCCTTACCAAAACTTAGCTATTATATCAGTAATAGTATTACAGATTGTTTTGGGTAGGAGAAAGATTGACATAAAATAGCTAGGAAGGCTTTGGAGAACTTATTTAATAAGAATATCTTTCCCACTATCAGATAAGAAGATGGTTTTCCAATTTTCTATTTTAATACAAGATTCTTTGAATTAGCCACTCAAGATCTTTAGTCTTTTTTCTACTCCAGTCAGTGGGTAATCCTAAGTAGGATCCAAGAGAATCCACATGTCTCATTTGGAGCCTATTGGACATAATATATTTAATATGAGATGGGGAATTATTACTAAATAAATACCACATTATTCTTATTAAGGAAAAGTCCGGTAGCTTGACTATATTCAAACATGATGGAATTAAAAGTTTCAATATCTTTGTAAGTGGCTTTAAGGAAGAAAATGTTATCATCAGCGAACAGTAGATGTGTAATAGTTGGACACATCTTCGCAATTTTAAGACCTTCTAATTCATTCTTGTTTAGTTTATTTTTAACAAGAAATATTGAGTAGTTGTGTAGTGAGGCAGAAAAGAAAGGGGGATAAAGGTTCTCCTTGTCTAATCCCCTAGTGGGTTTAATCAAAGGGTGCGCTTTGCCATTAATAAGGATTGAGTAAGAGATAGTCTTAGCACAATGCATAATTCTATTGGTCCATTTAAAATTAAACCCCATTTTTTAAATAATTCCTCAAGCACATCCCGTTTGATGAATTCATAATATTTTTTGACATCGGCTTTAAATGGTAAGTAGTATTTATTCATGTCCTTTCTTTTTAGAAAAGTTATAATTTCATGGGACCGTTCTCTTAAATTATTCCATTTAGTATAAAACCAGATTGATTTTCATCAACTAAAAGAGACATAAGTGGTTTAAGTCTGTTCACTAAAATCAAAGAGATAATTGTAAATGTAACTAGTGCAACTACTTGGTCTAAAATGGCTTACCTCACCACGTAGTTCATTTTTTGGTATTAGAGTAATAACGGTTTGGTTGATATCCTCAACTGAATCTTCATTATTCCATAAATCGTTAATAATACACATTACATCAAGCTTAATAATTTCCCATTAGTTTTTATAAAAGGCACTTATAAAGCCATCCGGTCCCGGTGCTTTGTTAATACCTAGCTCCAAAACCGTATCTTTTTCTCATCACAAGTAATAGGAGCAATTAACACATTATTCATGTTATTATTAACACAGGGTTGCACTAGAGAAAGCACCGAAGAGAAATCCCTAGGCCCCACTATCTTGAAAATATTATTTAAATAACCAGATATTACATCATTTATACTGTTTTGTATTTCCACCCAGTGTTATTTTATCTTTAATTATTATAGATTTGTTTCTTTTCCTCCTAGATTTGGTGCAAGCATGGAAATAAGCCATGTTTTTATCACCTTTTTTAAGCCAATTAATTTTTGATTTATGTTTACAGTATTACTCCCCTCTTATCCAGGCATTTTCAATTTTTTAACAATAAAATTATATTCATACTAATTTCCAACCTGATTAGAATCATTAGAAATCTCATTCAATGTAATCATGAGGTTATCAATGGTTTTCCTATTATTATTGAATCTGATTTTGTTCCAGTTTGATAACTTTCTTTTAGTAATGTTAAGTTTACAATTCATCACTTTTGTAGGAATGCCTCTAAGCAACTGATTCTCTTCCTAGACTGTTTGGATTATCTTGAGGCATTCAACCTCAGACGTCCAATATGATTGGACATATAAACTTTTCTTATTATTATTGTGTTTATGATCCAAACGGAGAACCATGAGATTGTGGTCCGATCCTATGGTTGGGAGAAAAGCTAACCAAACTTGAGGAAAAAGATCAAACCACGTAGTATTAATAAGGGCTCTATCCTAAACCGATTTAATAAGGTTATCACCTGATCTTCTATTAGACCGTGTGAAATGACATCCGAATCTTGGAACCTCTTCAAGGGCCAGATTGTTTATAAATTTGTTAAAACACTTCATATTTTTCTTATTAACTTTATTACCACCCAATTTTTCAGAAAATTGTCCAATAACAGTAAAGTCACCAAGTAAACTACAAGGCACAATATTATTAAGACAATTTTCTATTTTTTCAATCACATTAAACTTTGTTTGTTCATGTGGGGATCCATATACAAAGGTACATTTAGTTTTAACGTCATAACTAATAAAAGTATCAATATAATTTTCGTCTGAGTTAATAATTTCCATATCAATACTATTCTTAACGAACAAAGATAGACCTCCCCCAACCCACTAGGGACAAAATGGTGGATCAAGTTCATATAAATAATATCAACAAATTTAACAATATAATCATAATTTTTCTTAGTCTCGGATAAAAAAGTACCCAGGACTATGTTTTGCGCATATGTCTTTTAGGGTCTGGATTGTTAAGGGTGCGCCAAGCCCTTGAAAATTCCAGAATATATGTATTATTGATGAAGTTGAGATTGTTTTGGGGAAATCTCGCAGACCCATGGGGAGTTGAGCATCTTAAATATATCGGTGTAAGCATTTATTCACCGGAGAGCTTTGAAATCGACATAGCGGGTCACTTTGTTTTCTTTATTCTTGGCAACATCAATTTTTTATCAGTCAATAAGGTTCATGTTCAGACGAGTTAATTCAAAGAAAAATACTTCCTTCTTACATATTGGTTTAAAAGCCCGTATACCCATTTTTTTAGCTGCGTGGTTATTAACCTAAGAGCTTTGAAATCGACATCACGGGTCACTTTGTTTTCTTTATTCTTGACAAAATCAGTTTTTTAATTAACCTTGTCAATAAGGTCCATGTTCGAATGAACCAATTTAAAGCAAAACACTTCCTTCTTACACATTGATCTAAAAGCCCATATACCCATTTTTTCAGTTGGGTGGGTTTTCTCAATAAATTCGGCATGTTCAATGGCCCTAGCAAGTTGTTTTTTTTTGTTACATAGGAGAGTCACTTTGTTCGAACCTGCACCACTAGATTGGTAGACCAAGGCCCTGGCCAGTGAGCTAATCCCATCTGGTTAGCAAGTTGTTTTTTTGCTTTATAGTCAATTCCCATTGCTCTTTCATTTTCTTGGTGGTGTATAAGGTCCACAAGAAACGAATGAAATTTCTTGTCTTCGATAAGAGGGGAATCCTTTTTAGTGCTCGCCAGTAGTTGGTAGGTTATTAACTGTGTTAGCAGGTGTTCTCATATAAGAGGTGTCAAAATTGTACATTTTGTCAGCAAAAAATCGTTAACTGAGAGTTGTTGTGGCGCCGAACTTGCAGTGACCATTGGGTAAGATTGTTTCCTCTGTGACTGAAAACTGATGAAGGATCTTGAATTTGCAGGTACTATATTCATCCACTCTTTGCTTCCATTAATGGATGATAATTTTGGCTTTTGAAATGGCTAATATCACGTAAAATTCTAAAGTGATTTCTTGTTAAAACTGATGCCTTTCTGAGTTTCATTTTTTGAACTTCTATGTAGGTTGAAGTGAGTTTACGATGGTTAAATCTGTTTTCCTCAGAAGCAGAATCATGACTAAAATAATTTTTCTCAGCAATTATAACAGACCCAAGAAAAAAACCATTTTTCTTAGCAATTTCAACAGTTTTATTACGATTGTTACTTATCCTCTGAGCATGATTCTTGTTCGGAGAATCTCCATCAAGCTTTATATTTCCTTGATTTGTAATCTCCATCTAGCTTCCAAGCTTCAGAGTGATTTTTTTCTTGGCTTGACATTCGGCTTCTTCATGATTGAAAAAACCACACCCGTAACAAACTTGTCCTGTTCTTGTATTAAAATTTGATCCATAGGCAATTATTTTCAAACTCCCAATATTTGAGTCCTGGTATGAGAGATTTGCTAAGATCTCAGTCAATGAAAATTATGGTAACATAAGTATCATTAATAGCCTTTTTTGTTGGTAGTGTTATACTCTATACCTTGCCAATAGAGTTGCAAAACTCTTTAATACTCACCACATTAAGTAGGCCGATAGGAATACCAAGGATTTGTACTCAAATGGAAGTGTAGCATACGTGTTAGTTGATGGCAGAGATTGACTCATTAATGGCGAAGTGTTTCCACATTTATGTCCAAGGGAGACGCTCCCAAACACTAACCTTGTCAGCTATATTGCTAAATATGAGGAAAAACTCATTCACTGTCAAACAACACAACTTGAAGAACTTAAGACGCCATTGTAGGAGTGACTAAGATGCAGAGCATCGTGAAGAAGAAGAAGAAGAAGAAGAAGAAGAAGAAAGGAGAAGATAGTGGATAGAGAGTGTAAATTCTTATTAGCTGTAAATAATCAATATGTACAAGTATTTATACACATATATTGTAATCTATACATACATATTTGTACAACTAATACAACTGTTTCATAACAAACTTTTCTAACTAACTATCAAAACTTATTTACACTTTAGTCCTTGTTCTTCTATTAATTGCAGCTGCTTTTTCTCTATTATAGAAGATAAGTTCCAAGAACCCCGTTCAAACGGAACATGGATATTGATAATGTTCAGCTTGACAGGATTATGATGAAAAACAAGAGAGCCAAGAGGTTTAGTAAACATGTCTGCTAACTGTAGTGTAGATGAAATATAGAAGTGTTTAATTATTCATGATTGAAGTTCTCCCCGAGTAATTTTATAGTCAATGTCTAGATATTTTGTGCGTTCATGTTGAATTGGATTCGTAGACATAGCTATGGCTGACTTACTATCGTAGTAAATATTAGCTAGAGAGTTGTGATCAAACCCATAGTCATGTAGGGAATATATAAGGCATTGAATTTCATATGTTGTAGCTGCTAGTGCACGATACTCAGATTCTACAGAAGATTTGCTAATAATAGGTTCCTTTTTACTCTTCCAAGATATGAAAGAATCACCAAGGAAGATGCAAAAACTAGTTATACTTCTTCTTGTATCCAAACACCCTGCCCAATCACTGTCACAAAACACTTTTAATTTTATCTATGAGTTTGAAGAGTAAAAATATACCTTGACCTGAATTCATTTTAATATATCTAAGTACTCTTTGAGCTACATCCCAATGAGTCTTAGATGGTTTTGATAGAAATTGACTCAAACAATTTACAGAGTAGCTTAAGTCAGGCCTGGTGATTGTGAGATATATAAGCCTACCTATCAATCTTCTATAAGATGGATTTTTGAGCAAATTATCTTCTTCTTGTCTTAGCTTCAAAGTTGTCTCCATAGAAAAATAAACATGTTTAGAGCCTAAAAATCCACATTCATCTAACATGTAAATGAAAAAGAAGCTACGAGCTAAATTTTGCCAACAAGGGCATAAAAAGAAAAGAAAAATATATATATGAGCTATGTTGTAGAACTCGGTTTTGGGCGCTAGGCATCACTTTATAGGCATCACTTTATCTCGAGGATTAATAGTGGTTAGCCATGGAGATGCTTTTATCCAGTGATTGTATCTGTACATAACATATTCTTTAGATGATATTAAGATCTCAAAATATATATATAAAAATGGCCACACATATACTTACTTTTCCTTGATGGGCAATTCGGGCCCACGCTTCACTCCACTCAAAGTGCCCCTGTATTAAAGTTTGATTACTTTTAACATGAAGGACCTAAACATAAAATGTAACTCTAATCACATGTGAGTGAACTTACTGATTCCCGTGTACTCTAGCAGGAGTAGCATGCAAAATTGCACTTAAAATACCGAGGATAGTTTGTGTTTTACCTGTTCCTAGGCGGTCAACCGAGGCCTAGCGCCTAGGCGGGATTACATGGGGCCTAGGCGGAATTATACGGTTTTGAATACCGATGTGTAATTTTGTATATATAGTTATATATGTAGTAATTATAGAAATTTTAACTATTTAAGTCATAAAATTCATCTAACAACACTATAGTAAATATAAAAATACTATAAATTGAGTTATAATATCAACTAAAGAATTCTCAAGAATAAGAAAAATAACAAAAAGATCTATGCGGGCATGTTTTTCCATTAATCAGTGCCTAGGCGGCCAGTTTTTGCCATTAATCGGTGCCTAGACGGGTTAGGCGCCTATTCCACGGCGACTAAGGTGCTAGGAAAAAACGACTAAAATTTTAACTAGGCGTAAGCGGCTGAGGGGGGAGTTGACGCATAGGTGGGGAGATCTACAACATAGTATATGAGAAAAATGGCGTGATATCTCAACATTAAAAAGAGAGCCATAGCTATACAAAAGAAAAAGTTGGTTTGAAAAGAAAATATATGTTCGGACAGGCAAAGTGGAATTTTTAAGTGAACATCTTAGGCTTTAATTGGGTTATTGGGATGCTAAATTTTGCATCGAAGAATTCATTGGGTTGAGTGAGGAACGTTTAATGAGAGTAACTCAAGCTCTAGGGCGATTCGTTGATGGCTAGTGAGGAGAGAGCCACAAGCTCACTCTAAATTATCCAAATATATTATCATACCGTTCCTAAGCCTACATTACAACCTTAAAGACCTTTTGATTCTTTGATGTGTGATCAAGAAGTGATTGAGCCAATAGAGAGTAGTTAAGTGGATCTTTGGATACTAGTAAAGTTCGATGAACAATCTATAGCTTCCTTGGTAAACTGAGTAAAGTCCCAATCCTTCTTACATTGCGAAACTAATCTGATCTTGAATTCAAAACCGTGCTAACTATGGATATGAGAAGTGTACAGGTATGTAGTTTACGAATATTACTGCATGAAATTTTTTGAGTAGTTGCTTTATGTCTATTCTATATATTCTGCTATGTTCTTCCCATTGTGTAAAAAATTACCTAGGTGTGTAATTATAGACTTCCCTTTGTTTTTATCTTTATTGTATCGGGACGATACAACTTTGAGTTGGGGGTCTTGATGTCTCCTAATTTGTGATAGATTTATGTTAAGACGAGACATCATTTTTAGTGATTTAGAAGTATTTCTAATCGTTTTTCTTGAGAAATGTTACACTTTCCTATTTTGAGTCTTGACTTAATAAGTTAATATTTTTAGAGCATGTTGGGTTTAATTATTTATTTAGTGTGAAGCTTTAAAGATAATTATGGAGATTAATTAGAGTCCAAGTCAAAGACTAAGAGATATGGAAAGAGATAAGCATGGTAATCGGAGATAAGGAAAGAAAAGCTAAAAACATGGAAAAGGAAAAACTGCCTTAAATATGAATCCAACACCTACGACCACCAAATCAGCTTATATCTCAAAATTGGTGTGGAATTTGGAGAAATGGTCAAGAGAAAAGTTGAAGAATTTTCCGAGACAATGAATTTCGACTACTCATACGCGTCAAAAGGATGAGTATTGAAACTACTAGGACCAAAACAAAAACGGTTATGAATTTGAGTTGGTCTTGGAGTCCACTACTTATCTTCTCCTTCAAGAAAACGAATTAGGTCTTCTAAACACCTATAAATACACCCTTATATCACTTGTAAATCATCCTTGCCTCATAGTAATTAGTACTTAAGGTTTTATTCATCAAAATTATTGTAGAGAGCAAGATGATGTCTTTTATTATTTCTTTTAGTTTATTTCCTTCAGGTATGAACTAAACTTCCCATAGCTTGGGTTTTGCATCATGTATAATCTATGAATTCTAATTTCTTTCTATCTAAGTTTCTTTGGGAATTATATGTTTTAATCTGATATTAGCTGCTTACCTATATATTTGTTTATGTGTTTTGATTTTATGAATGTTTTCCTTGCTAGTGCACGAGTATAGGATTACCTTAATAGTAGTTAGATGATCACCTTAGCTGGGTGTCTAATTATTGAAACACCACATAACGTCTAGTGTCGATATTGAACCTGAAAACATTAATTCTAACTAGATAGTCATTAGGGTATAATTTAATCACTATCACCATGTATGGAAATTGATTGCTTAGGGCCTTGGTAGCGCTTGTAAACCCTATTTGAACCAGCCTCATGGTGTGTCAGTAGCCCCCTTAGTCGCCCTCAAGGTCTAAGGTATGGGAATTCAGAATCCTGACTAAATATCTAAGAGCTAATTATCTCCCTCATTAACTAGATTTGATAGAAAGAATTAGAAGGATTAGTGCATACTAGCAAAACCTAAGCTATACTTCTCATCTCATATTTATTCATATTTAATTTACTGTCTTTATTTTCCTTAGTTTAATTTAGTAATCTCGAATTCACTCTCTTTATTTTCCTGTCTTTTAATTAATTACTTCTTACTCGTTGTTGCTACCCATTCGATTAACACACTAAGTCTCTGAGAACGAAGTCAACTTATCATTAAAACTTGCATTCGTCCTGTAATACTTGTAGTACTGTGCCTGTCTAGGGTGAGAGTGTGTTGTTTTCTGACTTATTATTTATCTTATTTTATCACACCCTAGGCGACACCATGTTTTTGGCACCGCTGCCGGGGACTTGTGTCTCGTTAGCGTGTGGGTTATCTATTTCGAGTAGTAGTTTTTAGTTAATTTTTAATTTTTAGTTTTAGTTTTTATTTTTCCGGACTTACGCTTGCGGTTTGCTTTAGTCTTTTCAGGTTTCACATTGTTTAATTCTTGGCCTCCGTTACCGGAGCCTGAGAGGAGCTTTAGATCTTATAATAAACGTGTTCGTAAGGAAAGAACCTTAAGAAGAGCTATGGCAGGCATACAAGAGCAGTTCGATCCACCACTTGTGATCCCACCTGGAGGACAACCATTCGTTCCTCCAGGAGGACAACCACCACCTCCACCTCCACCTGGAGGCTATGCTGTAGATATCGGCTTTGCGGCCTAGGTGGTTGACCGGGGCCTAGCGCCTAGGCAGGATTACACGGTGCCTAGGCGGAATTATACGGTTTTGTATCTCGCTGTGTAATTTTGTATATTTAGTAATATATATGTAGTAATTATAGAAATTTTAACTATTTAAGTCATAAAATTCATCTAACAACACTATAGTAAATATAAAAATACTAAATTTGAGTTATAATATCAATTAAAGAATTCTCGAGAATAAGAAAAATAACAAGAAGGTCTATGCGGGCATGTTTTGCCATTAACCAGCGCCTAGGCAGCCATTTTTTGCCATTAATCGGCGCCTAGACGGGTTAGGCGCCTATTCCACGGCGACTAAGGCGCTAGGCTAAAACGCCTAGACTTTTAACTAGGCGTAAGCGGTTGAGGGGGGAGTTGACGCCTAGGCGGCGCCTAGGCGGGGAGATCTACAACATAGCTTGGAGGACAACAACAAGGACAACATCCACTAGGAAAAGGTAACGGGCAAAACAATGTTAATCAGAACCGAGTTGAACAAAACCTTCCTGGCCTTCGAGTGCCGTTTCATGTTCAACCGATAGGTTACCATCCTCCGGAGATCCAAAATATTAAATTTCGACCTGATCCGGGCATGCTTAGTCAATTTCAAAGTTTGGGACTCTACAGCGGTACAGCAATTCAAGATCCGGTAAGAGCGATTCAAAAGTTTATGCAGATTTGTGATGCTTATGTTACTCCAGGCATTACACGCGAGCAACTGTATTGTCATATGTTTTTGGTCTTTCTGACCGGTAGAGCTGGTGAGTGGCTAGATAGGCAACCACCAGGGACAATTAATTCATGGACTGAACTTCAAGCCGCTTTCTTTAACCGTTTCTATCCGAAGAGTATGAGACACAAAGACCAAAGCGAGCTTGCAAAGTTTTGTCAAGAAGATGGAGAAGAAGTAGGAGAAGCCTGGACAAGATTTCAACAAAAGTTAGCTAGATGTCCGCTCCATGGTTATACCCCCTCTCTACAATTAGCTATATTTTATGAAGGTATCAACAGAGAAGGTAGAATGAAGGTGGATAACATTGGGAAAGGGAATTTCGTGTCCATGGACCCTACTGAAGCTACCGAGGTTTTGGAAAATATCATCGAACAAGAATGGAGTTGGCCATCTTCGCGAGCTCCTGTTGCAAAGACCCGAGGTACACTTCGTTTAGATGCAGAAACTGCAAACTCAGCTCAAATAGCCGCATTAGAAAATAAAATCAAAGAACTTAAGCTTGAGATGCAGAAAAATTTAGCCGCAGCGAATGTAGTGCAAGAAGCACAAGGGTGTCAATAATGTGGGGTTAATAATCATACTTGGGAAGAGTGCGAAGGAAATCCACAATCTGTTTATTTCATATCCAACCGAGGAGGTTATCAAATTGGTAACCGCAACCATCAGGGTATGCAGTATTCAAATCCTCAGGGGGCCGCTAATCCTGGTCATTATCAACCGCGTACCCAAAAAAACTATTTCCAACCAAGAGGTCAGTATCAAAATCAATATCAGAATAGACCTGCTCCCCCACAACAACCTGTTCAAGATGCCTATGCCGATTCATTAGATCAGAAAGCCTTACCACAGTATCCTCAAGAGGGAACTATGGATAATCAACAATTAGCTAAAGTCTTGGACCGTTTGACCACAAATATGAACACTCAGGGCGAAAATTTACGAGGACAAGAAGCCGCAATTTAGATTTTAGGTACTCAAGTAGAACAAATGAACAAGGTTCTAGCAAATATAATGGAACAAAAAGAATTGAACGCTATCGAAGGAGGTGATGACAATGTTGGGTTCGAAACTTGTAAGGCTATTTGCCTTGAAATTGAAGAAGAAAAGAAGGAAGTACCACATGCTGCCGTTAGTGCCGTGGAGGTTCCGAGTACCGAAGAAGAACCAACCAAGTCTAGCCCTGTGGAATCTAACTGTTCTGAGAGTGATGTGGAGGACGATTCAGAAAAATTCGAATTTATACAGCTTCTGAGGGATATGCAAGAGGAGATTAGATCAGTTATGGATTTTCAAGCTGAGTTGGCTAAAGAGAAAGAGAAAGAATCCTCAAAGGAGGAACCAAGAGTTGAAGTTGAAGTTGCACCTCCTGTGCAAGAAGAGAAAGAAGAAGAGAAGGTGGAACCGCCACCTGTTGTTCAAACAGTGTCATCAACTATTCCTGATACAAATCCAAGGGATGAAACTGAACTCAATAAATTTGTAGAGGCGTACACTCCTGAAAATATCAACGCTCAAATGCTTGAGATTGCGAAGAAAGGGCTTACACCGCTACAAGTTTTTACGCAAGTTATTACTGAGAAAGAATCGAGTGTAGAAGCCCCAAGAGAGAACCTGAGAGTCTCAAGAAGAACTGAAAGAGAGCTACCAATTAAGCTAACCTTCCTATTCAAATAAATGGTATGCTCAAAGTGAAAGCTATGTACGATGTGGGTTTTGGTGTGAATCTTATGCCTAAGTCCGTGTTCGAGAGACTTGGACTTCAGAAATCAGAAAAAGCTCCAGTGAAGTTGCAGTTCGCTGACAACTCAGTTACCAAGACATGGGGAACAGTGGAGGAAGTTCTTGTCCGAGCAGGTAGTATCGCCATCCCTATTGACTTTGTTATACTTGAGTTTGATGCAGATAAGCATGTTCCAATCATACTTGGACGGCTGATGTCTCCTCTTTTGTTCTATATTTATATGCTTCAGAGACATCAAATTAGGTGACTATCTGGCTATTTTAATAGACTTTTAGTAATAATATGCAATATTCCAATTTCTCTCTTGTGATTTTAGTATTTTTGATTAATTTAGCTTTTACGCCTAATATTGTGTATTTTAGTGAAAAGTTTATAGGTTTTGAATACTATCTAAGGAGAGGAGGTCGAGAATAAATTCAAAGATCGTGATATGGAGTCAAAGCATGAAGACAAATCCCGAAAGAATTGAGATTTTAGAGCTGCAAATCTGGAAAGTTTCCGAAGATTGCTGATTTCGAGCCACCTAAGAGTAGATTTAGCCGCTGACTTGTGAAGCGAAAACGTGACCCATTGAGTTACAGAACTTTAGCAACTGGAATTGGGTCAATCGGAGTTAAAACGAGTCTTTTAGAGCTGTTTTAGTGGAGGTGGTGCAGCAGTTACGGGATTTTGGGCTAAGATAATGGACTTGGGCCTTTATTATTTCATTTAATCATAAGCTAAGGTCCAAGTCCGATTTTATTAAGTATAAATAGGGATTTTGACTTCTATTTTTCACACAACTCATTATTTACAAAGTCAGACAAGAAGAAAAGAAGCAGAAGCAAGGAAGAGAAGAAGCTTGGAGCTGGAGACTGTCTATATCCATCTTGCAGCCGAATCAACCTCCTAATTAGGTTTCTTATTTTAATTTCTGTAAAACAAATTATGAATTCCTTTTTATTTATTTTCTTACTTTTCCCAATTATGAGCTAATTTCATTAAGTACTTGAGAACGCGTAATGGATTGAACCATAATTGGGATTAATTTAATTTAAATCGAATTGGGCATTTAATATTTTTCTTTAATTTACACTTATTGACTATTATTGAAGTCATGAATCAATATTAGGTATTAGTACTTATGCTATTCCAATTATTGACAATTGGATCACCTTGACGGGGGTTCTAGGTACGGAACTAGTTAACTAATGTAGGATAGAAATTTTTTGACCTTGACAGGCTTAATTAATCTTACGGCCAATTGGGTAATTAGGTTTTAATCATTCGTAGGTGGACTATATTCACCCTGACGGGGTTTGTAGCACCTGAGAAGAGCTCCTTAGTCCACCCTGACGGGGGTAAGGAGATAATTGAATCCCGACCAATATTATTTACCGAATTCGTCCCTTAAACAATACATGGAATGATTTGATTTAGGTGAAATCCTAGTGTTACTCGAGTACTACTTCTCATATCTTGCGTCCAACTCATTTTACTTGCGTCTAGTCTTTTAATTGCATTAATTTAGTCTTTTTAATTATTGTCTTAGTTATTAGAAAAACAACCAAACAAACTTATAATCATTTATCTGCTTTTCCGTGCAATTAAACACTACTTGATAAGCATTAGAGTCAACCAGTCCGTCCCTGCGAACGAATCTGTTATCACATATATTACTTGGGACAAGCGTACACTTGCGGTTGTGGTTCTCTTTACTTATTGCATTTATTTTAGAACACACTAAGGACCACCAAGTTTTTGGCGCCGCTGCCGGGGACGGTAGCGTGTGACCTCGGTGTTTATCCTTTAGTGTTAGTTGCATTTTTATTTTTCAGTTTTACGCTTGTTTGTTCATCTTTTTCAGGTTTTTAGGTTTGGTGTATGCGAAGGAGACTCTTTAAGGATCTTGAGCCATCACCTCCGATTCTTAATAATCCAGAATCATTAATCAAACTTGCTAACAAGAGAAGGAAAGAACAAGAAGCTCAAGAAGTAGAAGAACTAGCGAACATAATGGATAAATTTAACCTTCATAACCAAGAGAACCCAGGAGTTCAGCTAAACGCGAATGGTCAGCCATTAGCCCCCCAGTCATTCCTAATCCTGCAGTTCCACCTGTCATTCCTAATCCTCCAATTCAAGTCCAAATAGCTGACCCATGGTTTCTTACCTGTCCAGCACAAGAACCATTCCTTGACCCTCCTCTTGGGATTGGCCCAGCTAATATCGATGTTCCGAGATTCCGTCCAGATTCAGGTATGTTAGCTCAGTTTCAGAATTTCGGAAATTTTCATGGCAAGCCCGGAGAAGATCCACTTCGCGCAGTACAAAAATTTATGCAAATCTGCGATTCATACATTACGCAAGGAGTAACAAGGGAGCAAATGTATTTTGCTACATGCAGATTTTTCTTAATAGATAGAGCGAGTGATTGGCATGATTCACAAGAACCAGGGAAGATTACGAATTGGGAACAGTTACAGGCTGCGTTTTTCGACAGATATTATCCGTCCAACATGAGGTTAGATGCTCAACTCGAGTTAACACATTTCCGACAAGAATATGATGAAAAGCGTTGGGTAGAAGTTGGTCGAGATTTCAGAAATATTTACGAAGAGTCCCTAATCATGACCTTTCAGAACAACAGCAATTGAAAATTTTCTATAACGGTCTAGAGGGGAGTTCACGAAAAGATTTAGACTTATGCAAGAATTATTTTAGATAGAACAGTCGATAATGAAGTAGGGTGGAATACCGTAAGAACAATAGTTAAAGGGGGAGTTAATAATGTCAACATTGAAGAAAATTTCAACTCCTTAGAGTACAAGATACAAACCACATTAGAACAACAGTTGAGACAACTTACATTAGCCGTGAAAGAAGGTTTTTCGAATAAAAGAGTTGAGGTAAACGTTGCACAAGAGCTGTGTGGATGTGAGTATTGTGGTGTGAATGATCACATTTGGGAGAATTGTCAGAATAATCAAGAATCCGTGATGTTTGTCTCCAATAGAGGAAATTTTAATTAGAATGGTAATAGATATCAGCCTAACAAGTACCATCCTGGGTTTCAATATTCAAATCCTAATGGGGCAGCCAATCCTACATACGCGTATCAGCCGCGTCCCCAACGTAACAACTTTAATCCAAGACCTCAGAATAATTATCAAGGGGGACAGAATCAAGGAAACTATGTTCAGAGACAACCTCCTCAAGAAACTTATAACGAAACCATGAACCAAAAAGCCTTACCTTCTCAACCACAAGAAGGTGCGAATAACCTTCAGAAAACCGTAGAAAGTTTGATTGCCCTACACACAATCAGCCCAAAGACAACAAGCTTCTGAAGAACACATCAAAATGTTAGAAGATAAAATTGCACAAATGTCAAAACAATTAAATCAGCGTCCACAAGGAATACTTCCTAGTGACACAGAAGTCCCACAACAAACCGAAGATTGTAAGGCCATAGCGTTGAGAAGTGGTAAGAAACTTCCTCCACCCCCATTTCCAGTCATGAAAGAAAAAGAAGTGATAAATAAAGAAAAACTAGTAGTGGAGGAGGTAGAAAAAGAAAACGAGCCTAAAGTAATAGAGGTGGAGAAAATTCCAGAAGTTCAGAAATAGAAAGATATTGTGGAGAACCGTCATCCTCCACCTTTTCCTTCGAGAGTTCAGAAAAAAGGTGATATGGCCGACTATCAGAGATTCATCAATAGGGTAAAGGGTCTCAACATAAATATTCTGTTACTTGAAGCTATTAAAGATATTCCAAAATACGTGAAGTTCTTGAAGAGAGCCCTAACCAACAAAAGGCCGTATTGTGATAATGAGATGATTGGTTTACCCGAAGAGTGTTGCGCTATTTGGCCAAATTAAGTTGCCACCTAATTTGCTTGACCCTGGGAGTTTCACAATTCCGACATCGATTGGTAAGGAGTGGCAAGGTAAAGCATTATGCGATTTGGGTGCAAGTATTAATCTTATGCCCAAATCGATCTTTGATAAGCTGAGAATAGGAGATTTAAGACCTACTTCTATGGTCTTACAAATGGCCGATATATCCCTTGTTCACCCGTAGGGACGAATCGAAGATGTACTCGTCAAGGCAGGTACTTTAGTTTTTCCCGTTGATTTTGTAATTCTTGAATACGACGCGGATAGGAATGTCCCCATTATTTTGGGACAAACATTCCTAGCCACGGGGTGTACGTCGATTGATGTAGAGAACGGAGAATTGTCAATGAGAATCCAAGACGAGGAGGTGAAGTTTAATGTGTTCAGAGCTATGAAATTTCCAGATATTTCAGGAGATTGCTTTCGAATGGATGTAGCTGAACATGCCACGCAAGTGGTATTTGATTGTTTTAATTATGATGATATCTTGCAGGCTGCTTTGACACTAGACTTACCTGAGATGATGGAAGAGCTTGCTGAAACAGTGGCAGCTCTCAATTCTGGAAACCCAAAATATAGGCGTCCTGCCTATGAACCTTTGAGAGAACCGGGGGAGATGGTCATTAAAAATAAACCATCCATTGAATCTCCTCCGAAGCTAGAATAGAAACCATTGCCAGCTCACTTGAGGTATGCGTATTTGGGTACTAATAATACTTTACCTGTTATTGTTTCAGCAAATTTAACAGGTTTACAAGAAGATAAACTGCTACATGTACTAAGGGCGAACAAAGAGGCGCTAGGTTGGACCATTTCTGATATCAAAGGCATTAGTCCATCCTATTGTCAACATAAAATTATTCTTGAAGATGATAGTGCACGTTCAGTTGAAGGTCAAAGGAGATTAATGCCAGCAATGAAGGAAGTACTGAAGAAATAAGTGATTAAGCTACTAGACGCGGGAATCATCTTGTCCATAGCCAGTAGTAAGTGGGTTAGTCCGGTTCAGTGCGTCCCAAAGAAAGGAGGAATGACTACCATCCTCAATGATCAGAATGAAGCCATTCTCCACGAGAACATTTGTTGGTTGGAGGGTTTGTATGGATTACCGCAATTTGAACAAAGCAACCAGAAAAGACCATTTTCCTCTTCCCTTCATTGATCAGATGTTAGACAAATTGGCTGGTAGGGAGTATTACTGTTTCTTGGATGGTTATTCGGGGTATAATCAAATTTACGTAGATCCAGCTGATCAACACAAAACCACATTTACATGCCCTTTTGGTACCTTTGCATATCGAAGGATGCCTTTTGGGTTATGTAACGCACCCGCTACCTTTCAGAGATGTATGATGGCTATTTTCTGGGATATAATAGATAATTTCCTCGAGGTATTTATGGATGACTTTTCCGTATTCGGTGATGATTTTGAGGAATGTTTACAGATTTTGGAAAAAGTGTTAATAAGATGCAAGGAAACAGATTTGGTGTTAAATTGGGAAAAGTGTCATTTTATGGTTCGAGAAGGAATAGTTTTGGGTCACAAAGTTTCAAGTGTAGGGTTGGAAGTTAATCGCGCAAAGATTGAGGTGATTAAAAATCTCCCCCTCCCATTTCTGTAAAAGGGGTAAGAAGTTTTCTAGGACATGCTGGATTTTATCGTCGTTTTATTAAGGATTTTTCATAGATTTCAAAGCCTCTGTGTAACTTACTCGAGAAGGACACCAAATTCCTTTTCGATGAAGCTTGCATGAAGGCATTTCAAGAATTGAAGGAGAAGCTGATTACTGCACCGATTGTGTTACCTCCTGATTGGAAAATACCTTTTGAAGTTATGTGTGACACGAGTGATTCAGCTATGGGTGCTGTTTTGGGTCAAAGGGAGGACAAGGTATTTCACTCTATCTATTATGCGAGTAAGACATTCACTAGTGCTCAAGTTAATTATACAGTGACTGAGAAGGAACTTTTAGCGGTAATCTATGCTTCTGACAAGTTTCGTTCCTATCTCCTGGGAGCGAAAATTGTTGTATTTACCGACCATTCCGCTATAAAGTACCTTATGGAGAAGAAAGATGCTAAGCCGAGGTTAATCAGATGGGTTTTATTGCTTCAAGAGTTTGACTTAGAGATTCGAGATCGAAAGGGTTGTGAAAATCAGGTTGCAGATCATTTGTCTCGTCTTGAAGGTTCTGAATCAAACACTAGTCCAGAGTTAGTTCGAGAAGAATTCCCAGATGAAAATTTATTTGCTATCTTTAGTGGTTCACCGTGGTATGCTGGTGGTGTTTTGTGTGTTCTAAAATAATGCAATAAGTAATTGAACCACAACCGCAAGTGTACGGTTGTCCCAAGTAGTAATAAGTGATCTAGGATCGTTCGCAGGGACGGTTTGGTTAACTACAATGCTTATCGAATAATGAATGGTTGCACTTATGAAGACAAATAAAGATAAAATGATTGATTTGGTTTTTGTATTAATTCTAAGTGATAAAAGACTAAATAGAAAATGCAATTAAAAGCTAAGACGCAAGTAAAATGATGTAAAACGCAAGTATGAGAAGATAGCACTTGAGAACGCAAGGGATCTTCCTAATCCTATTTCATAACCTATGTTGTTTAAGGGTTAAATTGGTCAATTACAATGGTCGGGATTCTAAATTCCTTATACCCCCGTCAGGGTGGACTATAAGGCTATCCTAGAGTGTCACTAGTCCCGTCAGGGTAAATATGATCCACTTTTAGATGTTTAAGTTAATTACCTCATTGGCCCTAAAATTAGCTAAGTTCGTCAGAATTATTAACTTCTATTCTAGATTGAATAAATATTTCCGTACCTAAACCCTCCGTCAGGATGATCCAGTCGTCACTAATTGGAATAGCTCAGATACTAACACCTGTTCCTAGTTCATGACTCTAAGAACAGTAAATATTCGCAATTTATCGAAAAGAGCAAAAGACACAATCTAATTTAATTTAGCAGAAACCCAAATTCAACATATGAAATTCAATAAGATTTGGAATTACCCATAAAGCATTCTCAAGCACTAAAATGTGTTTAGCTCATATTAATTGAAAACAAAACTAAATTAAATAAAAGGTAATTCATATTGTTTTACAAAATTAAAGATAAAAGAACCTAATTTCCAGAATAGGAATGACTGAGAACGGAGATATAGACCCTCTCCAGCTCTTGCAGCTTCTTCTTTCTTCCTTCTGTTGCTTCTCTCTGGTGTTTAATCTTGTAGAATGTGAATTGTTGTGAAAATAGAAGTCAAAGGATCCTTTTATAAGTGGAAAAACGGATTAGGGCTTGGACCTAAGAATAAAACACTAATTAAACGTCCAAGCCCAATTTCTAAACCCAAAATCCCGTAACTGCCGATACACCTTCACTAAAACGGCTTTTACCGCTTCGTTATGACTCCGATTGACTTGATTCCAGTTGCTAAAGTTCCGTAACTCGATAAGGAATGTTTTATCTTCAAAGGTCAGCGGCTAAATCATCTCTTAAGCTCCTTGAAATCAGCAATATTTGGCCTGGAAAACAGATTTTCAGCTCTAAAAACAATTCTTTCGGGATTTATCTTTAAGTCTTGACTCCATATCACGATCTTTGACTCTCTTCTCGGATTCCATTCCCAGCTAATATTCAAAACCTACAAACTTTCCACTAAAATACACAAGATTACGCGCAAAAGTTTAATAAATCAAAAATACTAGAAATAAAATTGGAATTCCGGATTATTGCATTTTTAACTCAAAAGTCTATCAAATTAATCAAATAAACACCAAAAATGATTTCTCCTAAGGGTCTAAAATAAGAACAATTAGGGAGACATCATATGCTGACATTGCAAATCTTGTGGTAAGTGGTTCTTTTCCTGAAGGAGCTACTTCCCAAAACACGAAGAGGTTAAGTACACGTGCTAGACAATTCTTTTGGGAGGACCATTTCCTCTACAAAGTGTTTGGTGATCAAATGGTAAGAAGGTGTATACCTGAGAATGATATTTATGGGGTTATTGCAGGTTGTCATGATTCACCCTATGGAGGACATTTCAAGGGTGATCGCACAGCTGCTAAGGTACTTCAATCTGGTTTTTATTGGCCTACGTTACATAAAGATTGTCATGAATATGTAAAGAAGTGTAATAGATGTCAATTTACTGCGAATATATCCAAGAGGGATGAAATGCCGCATAATAACATTCTTGAGGTAGAGATATTTGATGTTTGGGGTATTGATTTTATGGGTCCGTTTGTACCATCAAATGGAAATTTATATATATTGCTAGCTATTGCTAGCTGTTGATTATGTATCCAAATGGGTAGAGGCTGTAGCTCTACCTACGAATGATTCGCGAGTAGTAATCAAGTTCTTGAAATCTAATATTTTCACTAGACATGGCACGCCTCGAGTGATTATAAGTGATGGAGGTACACATTTTGTGAACAAATATCTGAAGACTGTTCTAGAGAAACATGGGATTAGGCATTGCGTTTCCACCGCTTATCATTCGCAAGCCAATGGGCAAGCTGAAGTTTCAAACCGAGAGGTAAAATATATCCTTGAGAAGACTGTTGGTCATACAAGAAAAGATTGGTGTTTAAAATTAGATGATGCACTATAGGCTTATCGTACTGCTTTCAAAACTCCTGTTGGTGCATCTCCGTATTGAATGGTGTATGGTAAGACTTGTCATTTACCTCTTGAACTTGAATTGGGTGCATATTGGGCAATAGCTGAGTTGAATTTAGATCCTACCTTAGCCGCTGAGAATAGAATGATGAAATTAAATGAACTTGATGAGTTTCGATTACATGCCTATGAGAATGCTAAATTGTACAAAGAAAACACGAAGAGATGGCATGATAATCGAATTAGAGTTAAGAAATTTGAAGTTGGACAAAAGGTCCTTAAATACAACTCGAAGTTCAGCAATTATCCGGGTAAGTTGAGATCGAAATGGTCAGGTCCTTATATCGTAACAAAAGTCACGCCTCATGGAGCTATTGAGATTGAGAATCCAATCGAACACCGTACCTTCATGGTAAACGATCATCGATTGAAGATTTATCACGGAGGTGAAGACATTAATCGCGTAGTGGACCCACATCCCGGAGAGGTCATGTACCTCTTCGAAGCATTTTAGAATATGAGGTAACCGTCGAGCTTAACGACGTTAAACAAGAGCCAATTCTTTGTATATTAGTTTCGTATTTTCGTTAATTCATAGTGTACATTAGTAATTTCTGTTGATTAGTGTCTATTTTTAAGAAATGAGAAAGGGTAGTTGTTTTTGATGATTTCAGGAGAACAAAAGGTCACGAGTTTGGGGTAAAAGTGGTAGAAGTAAAAAATTTCAGAAAATGAAGTCAGGGAAAACCGGGTACCCGGTTTTGCACAAACTGGGAACCCAGTTTCGTGAGCTGTGACGACCCCATCCTCTGACCCTTGCGTGGCGCGAGACGCAGGTCCGCTGCGTCTACATTCGCACATCGACGAAAACTGAGATCCCGGTTTTGCACAAACCGGGTACCCGGTTTTGGAAGTTGAAGAGCTCGAAGGTTCTGACCACTGCGTGGGTCGAGACGCAAGGGGCTGCGTCCAAGCCATCTCGCATTCGCGCATCGACGCAAATCGGGAACCCGGTTTTGAGAGATGCTACTTCCAAACTCTCAGACCACTGCGTGGCGTGAGACGCAGGTCAGCTGCGTCGGAGGTAAAAAAATCCGAATTTTGAATTTTTTCTCGCCGACATAGCGTCGAAAACCGGGAACCCGGTTTCGCCACTGCATATGTCGGTTTTCAGCTATTTTGACCTATTTAATTAGCTTCTTTCTCAAGTTAGCCTCCACATCCGATTTCAGCTTTACACACCTCCGAAAATCATCATCAAAACAAGTTTTATTCACCTATTCTTGCTCTCTTTCTTCCTAAAAACACATAATCAACCCAAAATCTTTCCAAAACTTCACCAAAATTCCTACTTTTTCCTCAATTCCTTTTTCACCTAAACCTTAAATTGAACCACTAAACCTTTCCAATCCTTCAAATTGATCCTTACCCACCTCACAACTTAACCTAATTCACCTTAATCTTCTCTCAAAACATCAAAGATTGTAACTTTTCCCTAGTTTTCAACTCTGTGAAGTTTTGAGTTTGGGGTGGAAAGCCATGACCAACAGGACAGATTCTTTCAGTTACGAAAGAAGAAACAACCCAAGAACAAGAAACAATCCTGGTGCTACACAAGAGAAAGCCATTGAGATTCCAGATTCGGGTCCTATGGGAAAGATTGAAGAGGTTAAGACTGCTATGAAGAGAAAAGAAAACCCAAGTAAGGCCACTCCTGCTAAGCCTACTTTGGTTGATGAAGAAGAGGAGGAAGAGATTGAGAGGAAATTCCAAAAGAACCTGTTTCAGAAATGCGAGCCCCGAGAAGAAAAGCTATTACACACAAACCTAAAAGGGGTTTCACACCTTGGACTGACCAGGTTTGTGATCGAATTACGTTCTTGAAGTTTGGTATTGAGAAAACATTCCCTTCTGGTATTATGACTAGCGAATTTAAGAGTTATGCAACTACTTGTGATAAGTTTGGGTGGACTGAATTGAGACAGAGGAAGCTTACATTTATCCCGACCTTGGTCCGTGATTTCTATGAAGGAGTAGACTTTTCGAATAAACAAGCAATTATAGTCCGTAAAAAGGTATTACCCCTATCAGTTGAACTTATTCGCAAAGCCTTGAAACTCCCCGAATTAACTGGTCCTTGTCCTTATTTTGAAACGCTAAATGACCCTTCTTTTGAGTGGGAATCTCTTTGGGACACAGTTTTAATTCATGGGAAACGCCCTATTCCGATTGGTGAGAGATATGGTGGGCAGGTTTATAGTAGTTGTTTGTTGCCTTGTGCTAAGGTCCGGTCTAGATTCGTAGTACCTACATTCTTTGGTATTTATCACACTTCCGAGTAGAAGAAGGAGCATGTTATTTTTATTAAGAACATTGTTGAAAATCGAGAGATGGATGTTGCGCGTGTAATTTACGAAACGATAATGGAGTTTGAGAAAACCCCTACTAGTCAACAAAACCTCTAGTTTCCTTATACTATCACTTCCTTGTGTCTAGACGCAAAAATAACGCGAAGAACCAAAGAGATTGACGCGTCTGAAGAGGGGGACGCAATGACATTGAATTCCATTGACAACACCCACAATGAAGCAACCCATCCAATTAAGAACCCTAGAGCTCCCCCACCAAAGAAGAAGATACATACTGATCATGGGTTAGAGGAAGAGATTCGAGTGTTGAAAGAGAATCAAGAAAAGATGATTGCTACCTTAGGAAACGTCACCAAAGAGTTAGATCTTCTTCGCAATATGCTACTTGGGGTGAGAACCATCCAACACGCCACTTATGGTTTACTCGCGAAGGAATCTATACCTGGACGCAACACTGATAGCCAGCCTCGCGCTGTTTAAGATACGTTTTCTTTCCTTTCTCATTTAGTGTATATTAATTTTATTTGTGTTGAGTCTTTTCGAGTCATGGGGACACGACTCATTTTTGAGTTTGGGGTGCGGTTCGTTGCCTCATCCCAGTTTTATGTGCTATGTGTTTTTACCGCTTTCAATAAAATTAATTAGGAGTTGCGTTTGACTGTTAGAAGCTTTTAAATGTCCCCATTAAGCATACTTTTGATAAATCAATGATAGTAAATAGTGGACTTTAGGAATCAGTATAAAACGCACTTTAATTGCATGCAAACATAGATATTGGATAGGAAAAATTAGCAAACAATGCAAAAGAAGTAAGTTCGTACTTAAGGAAAATGTTTGGTGTGTAGAACGTGAGATCTAAATTAGTAGAGAACCCACTTAGATATGAACTAGAGACGAACCATGTAGTTAGGAAAATGATAGGGGCAGTTCTTTGATAGCCCTTTGAAGCCTTTTAGCTTTCTATCCCTTGTATTAATATTATCCGTCTTAGCCCAATTTTGAGCCTTAAAGCCTTTTGTTTTGTCGCCATGTTATAAGCCCATATCCCCTTAGTTTATTAGGCATTTCCAAAATGACCCGCACTTGAATCACGATCCTGAGACATGTCTCGAGCTTGAGTTTCTGGTGGTGGGTCCATCTTTTGGGAAATTACATTGGGAGGGAGAAATATGTGTTTGTATTGAGGCACGAAAAGAAAATTCAGATGATATTGCTGATTGTAACCCTTTGCTGGGATTGAAAAAAAAGTGAAATAAGATTCTCAAAGTCAGTAGAATCCGGGAACCCAGTTTCTTCTGACTTCAATTTTTCGAGGAAAAAAAGAAAAAAGAAAAAAGAAAAGAAAAATAAAAATAAAGAAAGAATAAGATGCCCAACAAAGTGGAAGTTTATGAAATCATCTTAGTATAGACTGGGTTAACTTGGGGATGCTAATTAGCGCATAAAAGGGGTTGAGTGAGAACATTATATGAGTGTAAACTCAAGCTCGTGGACATTTGTTGATGGTAAGTGAGGAGAGAGCCAAAAGCTCACTTCAATTTTACCAAATATACATACCACACCGTCCCTAAGCCTACACTAAAACCTTAAAGTCCTCGTGATTCCTAGGTGCATGGTAAGTTAATAGGTTATATACTAAGTGGAGCGTTCAAAGCGAGTAAGGATCGAGGAACAACATATAGCCATCATATTGAGATAAGTACGAATGTAACCTTCTAGCATTGCGAAGTTAATTTTATGATTGAATTTATTTATGTTTGATTTTTGCATGATTATTGTATGTGTATATTAGTTCCTAATGTTTGCTATATGAGTTTTATTTTTAGTAATGCTTTGGGTGTATTTATTTGCGTCTATTTCTTCGTAATCACCTTGTCCCTTTGTTTTTAATTTACTTTGTCGGGACGACAAATGTTTGAGTTTGGGGTCTTGATGTCTCCTCTTTTGTTCTATATTTATAAGCATCGGAGACATCAAATTAGGTGATTATCTGGCTATTTTAATAGACTTTTAGTAATAATATGCAATATTCCAATTTCTCTCTTGTGATTTTAGTATTTTTGATTAATTAAGATTTTACACGTAATATTGTGTATTTTAGTGAAAACATTATAGGTTTTGAATACTAGCTAAGGAGAGGAGGTCGAGAATGAAGTCAAATATCGTGATATGGAGTCAAAGCATGAAGACAAATCCCGAAAGAATTGAGATTTTAGAGCTGCAAATATGGAAAGTTGCCAAAGATTGCTGATTTCGAGCCACCTACAAGTAGATTTAGCCGCTGTCTTGTGAAGATAAAACGTGCCCCATTGAGTTACGGAACTTTAGCAACTGGAATTGGGTCAATCGGAGTTGAAACGAGTCGGTTAGAGCTGTTTTAGTGGAGGTGGTGCAGCAGTTACGGGATTTTGGGCTAATATAAATGGACTTGGGTCTTTATTATTTCATTTAATCATAAGCTAAGGTCCAAGTCCGATTTTATTAAGTATAAATAGGGATTTTGACTTATAGTTTTCACACAACTCATTATTTACAAAGTCAGACAAGAAGAAAAGAAGCAGAAGCAAGGAAGAGAAGAAGCTTGGAGCTTGAGACTGTCTATATCTCCATCTTGCAGCCGAATCGACCTCCTAATTAGGTTTCTTATTTTCATTTCTGTAAAACAAATTATGAATTCCTTTTTATTTATTTTCTTAGTTTTCCCAATTATGAGCTAATTTCATTAAGTACTTGAGAACGCGTAATGGATTGAACCATAATTTATTTGATTCGATGTCTTTGAATTTGGGATTAATTTAATTTAAATCGAATCTGACATTTAATATTTTTCTTTAATTTACACTTATTGACTATTATTGAAGTCATGAATCAATATTAGGTATTAGTACTTATGCTATTCCAATTAGTGGCAATTGGATCACCTTGACGGGGGTCTAGGTACGGAACCAGTTAACGAATGTAGGATAGAAATTATTTGACCTTGACAGGCTTAATTAATCTTACGGCCAATTGGGTAATTAGGTTTTAATCATTCGAAGGTGGACTATATTCACCCTGACGGGGTTTGTAGCACCTGAGAAGAGCTCCTTAGTCCACCTTGACGGGGGTAAGGAGATAATTGAATCCCGACCAATATTATTAACCGAACTTGTCCCTTAAACAATACATGGAATGATTTGATTTATATGAAATCCTAGCGTTACTCGAGTACTACTTCTCATATCTTGCGTCCAACTCATTTTACTTGCGTCTAGTCTTTTAATTGCATTAATTTAGTCTTTTTAATTATTGTCTTAGTTATTAGAAAAACAACCAAACAAACTTATAATCATTTATCTGCTTTTCCGTGAAATTAAACACTACTTGATAAGCATTAGAGTCAACCGATCCGTCCTTGCGAACGAATCTGTTATCACATATATTACTTGGGACAACCGTACACTTGCGGTTGTGGTTCTCTTTACTTATTGCATTTATTTTAGAATACACTAAGGACCACCAATGACCGTTCATGGACACATGTCAAAGTGTCATCAACTTCCAAGAAGGGACCATTACCTTTCACGCAAAGAACGTATCCGAGACCTTCTATGTCTTGGGCAAGAAACCGAGGAAGTTAGATCCCACCGTTCCGGTCATCCACAGCCTTTCACATCATAAAGTCCCTCCAGAGAAGATCCACTTAAAACCTGTGGATACTGAGCCAAACATTGAGTTTGGGGTTGGCCATGAAGTACTATGGAAAGCTCACAAATGCGAAAATAGGCTACGAAGTTTTAAAGACTCGTGGATGTGACCATTCATTGTCACTAAGGTTGTTTCAGCTAAAGTGATAGAAATCCGACCCAAGAAGGGGATCAAGCGCAGATTAGTTGATGTTCATAGCCTAACTCGTTGTTGGGGAGGCTATATTCGCAAATCTTGATAGAGGTAACACGTCTAACTTTAAAAGACGTTAAATAAAAGTGATGTACGGGAGACAACCCACAATTTTTTTATGTTTTTATGCTTTTTACATTTTTAGTTTGTGTTTAGTTTAGTTGTTTCTAGTTGATATTGCATATTTGAGAAAGGTATTAGTGTTTTTTATGCTTAGGTGTTGAAGAAATCGAGTTCGGGAGGAGAAACAAAAGTTTACAGAAAATTCAGACTAGCTCTGCGGTACACCGGACCATACCTCCGGTACACCGAAGAGCAGAAAACCAGTGCCCACGGGGCAAGACTCGAGTTTTTGACCGAGGGGAGAAAAAATCAGAAGCTCCAGCTCCGGTACACAGGGCCATACCTCCGGTATACTGCAAGATCAAAAACCCGTGGCCACGGGGTAAGGAATCGGGTTTTTTGCCATAACTCCAAAATTTCAAAAGCTTCAGCTCCGGTAAACCGGGCCATAGCTCCGGTACACCGCACAGCGCCGCTGGAGAGAGAAATAAGCTTCGTTTTTAGGTTATAAAAGAAGGAGATTGGTATTATTCCGAAATTATTAATCCTTAAGCCTCTCTTTCTTCTCCAAACCTCTCCCAACTCCATTAAAGTTCATTCAAACCTTCCCCAAACATCAAAACACTACCCAATCATCATAAAAACACATCAAATCTTCTCTCCACATCATTACAAAGGAGATTCAAGCACCCAATTCTCACCAAACACATTAGATTGAAGAATCAAAAGCTTAAATTTTCAAAATTCATCCTACAATTTCTTATATCCATACCAATCCATCAAGAATTAATCTTACCCACATAGAGATTCAACATCTGTTCACCTTTCTTAAACCAAATCAAGTTTATTTAACCAATATAGTTCAAATTTCAAGAGTTGCTAAAGCTTTGAGTTGGGGGTCAATTGAGATGACTAAGAGAACAGAAACATTGTCTAATGGAAGGGAGATGAAGAAAAAAAAGGTATTGGGTCCAATTGAGAAGAAATCAAGTAACAAAGGTTCTAGTTCCAAAGCAAAGTGTAAAATAGATGATGAAAAGGTAGGTAAGCCGGCTCTGTTCAATTCAATGGGAAAAAGGAATTCACTTTATTCCAAGAAGAAAACACAACCTCTTCCATTCAAAGGTCCTACACCCAAAGATAAAGAGAAAGCTTCAAAGGCCTTGATAGCTTCTGCAGAAAAACAATTAAAGGAACTACCTTTTGCTTATGAGAAAGTATTCGCTAAAGAAGTTGGTACATGAGAGTATAAGAGATTCTTGGAGCTTGGTGAAAAATTGGGTTGGTCTACGTTCATGGTAAGACGTTCTGAATTATGTCATGAGTTAGTTTTAGAATTCTATTTAGGCCTCTTTAGCCGAGATAGTAAAAGTTGTGTTCCGATTAGAGGAAAGTTAGTTCCTTTCACAGTTGAAGAGATTAGAAACCACTTCCAGTTTAAGAAATTAGTTGGACATTGCAAGTATAGTGAAGCGGTTGCTAAACGAAAAATCTTTGATGAGGAAGTACTTTTTGAGCATGTTTTAGACAGGGAAAAAGTGCAATCACATAAGGGAGAATTGAAGGCACCTTGGCCTTACAAATATCTTCAACCGGATGTGAGAGTTTGGCACAATTTCCTTATTCCTAATGTCTTTGGAAACACACGAACTTTGGATGTGACTAAGAAGAACGCTTTACTTTTGGATTGCATTTTGAGAGGAGAAGAAGTGGATGTGGAACAGTTGATCTATGAGGAGGTGATGCGATTTTCGGTCTCTCCTTAATCAGTTTATAATGTTAAATATCCTACTATGATCATGTGTCTTGTACGAAAAGAGAATGTTACATTGGGTGAAGAAGAGAAACTCGAGTTTAAGAAGAGTTATATTGATAATGCTTGGATCATGAAAGTCTTTAGAGGAGCGGTTTCTACGCAAATCTCAAAAGAAGAAAAGGAGCAAGGTTGGCAAGAGAAGATGGAGGAGCGTTTAAACAATTCCGAAGCAGCTCAAACTTCCTTAGCCAATGATGTGGCACAAATCAAAACCAATCAAGTGCACATCATGAAACTCCTTGACCAATTAACGAAAGATCAAGAAAATCCTACCTTGGATATCGATAAGGCGAGGAAATAAGCCTCGTGAGTATGTTCTCTTTCTTCCTTACCATTTCTGTATATGCTTGTATCTGCTAATTTTAATTTCTGTTTCGAGTCCTTTTCGAGTCGTGGGGACACGACTCATTTTTGAGTTGGGGGTGTGGGGATTCGTTGACTCTCATCTCTATTTTTCTGTTTTTAGGTAGAAATTAAAATTTTTGATACATGGGAATTAGATGTAGAGTGTGTTTAATAGCTTGAAAGCATAAGCTCAGTGAATCGATGATAGTAAGTAGTATGTTTATGAGCTATTATATTTTGTATGCTTTGAGTATTTTCAGGAAAACACACATTAATAGTAAAGAAAATATTAGTGAGCAATACGATATAAAGTATGTTCGATCTCAAGGAACCTTGAGAAGTGTGTAGGCCGTGAGATCCAAGCTAGTTGACAAACCCATTTGATGAAAGTGCTAAAGGTAAGAAAATAACGAAATTACATAGTGTAGAAAGTGATTAAGGCAGTTCTTTCATATTGAAGCCACTTGAAGCCTTTTTATACCTTCTCATCTTGTTATTTGATTTTATATATTATATCCTTCTCAGCCCCTTCTAGCCTTTCTAAAGCTTTTTATTAAAACACAATATAAGCCATATCCCTTTAGATTATAGGACTTTTCCATATGACCCGCACTCGAATCGCGATGCATAGACAGTTGTTTTAGAGCTTGAGTATGGGGTGATGGGTCCACCATTATGGGAATTGTTATTGGGATGAGATTTTTGAACTTATTAATTGTGCTTTGATGATTCACAGATTTTTATTGTAACCCTTTTCCGGGGTAATAGTCAATGAAAAAGAAGCTACGAGCTAAATTTTCCAACAAGGGCATTAAAAGAAAAATATATATATGAGAAAATAGCGTGATATCTCAACATTAAAAAGAGAGTCATAGCTATAGAAGAAATTGATTTGAAAAGAAAAGAAAATATATATATTCGGAACGGCAAAGTGGATTTTTATGTGAACATCTTATGCTTTAATTAGGTTATTGGGGATGCTAAATTATGCATCAAAGAAGTCATTGGGTTGAGTGAGAAACGTTTTATGAGAGTAAATCAAGCTCCAGGGCGATTCGTTGATGGCTAGTGAGGAGAGAGCCAAAAGCTCACTCTAAATTATCCAAATATACTATCATACCGTTCCTAAGCCTACATTACAACCTTAAAGACCTTTTGATTCTTTGCTATGTAATTGAGAAGTGATTGAGCCATTAGAGAGTAGTTAAGTGGACCTTTGAATACTAGTGAAGCTCGATGAACAATCTATAGCTTTCTTGGGGAACTGAGTAAATTCCCAATCCTTCTTACATTGCGAAACTAATCTGATCTTGAATTCAAGCCGTGTTGACTGTGGATATGAGAAATGTACAGGTATATAGTTTATGAATATTAGTGCATGAAATATTCTGAGTTGTTGCTTTAGGTTATTCTATATAATCTGCTATGTTCTTCCCATTGTATTGAAAATTTCATAAATGTGTATTTATAGACTTCCCTTTGTTTTTATCTTTATTGTATCGGGACGATACAACTTTGAGTTGGGGGTCTTGATGTCTCCTCATTTGTGATAGATTTATATTAGGATGAGACATCATTTTTAGTGATTTAGAAGTTATAATAGTCGATTTTCTTGAGAAATGGTGCACATTCTTATTTTGAGTCTTGATTTAGTAAAATAATATTTTTAGAGCATATTGGGTTTAATTATTTATTTAGTGTGAAGCTTTAAAGATAATTATGGAGATTAATTAGAGTCCAAGTCAAAGAATACAAGATATGGAAAGAGATTAGCATGGTAATTGGAGATAAAGGAAATAAAAGCTAAAATTATGGAAAAGGAAAAGCTGGCTAAATCTGAATTTCTGCAGCAACGCCTAAAGAAGTAGTGATAACTCCAAAAGGTAGCCGATTTTGGAAGATTCATTTCATAAGGACGTAGATAATTATGTGAGGATTCTTTTGGTATATTGTGGAGCAAAAACCGACCAATAACGAAGAAGATATGCTCAAAACAGTTCAGCAGTAATTATCTTTATTTCCATACGAATTCGAGTTGGGTTTGGAGTCCATTACTTAACCTCTCCCTCAAGAAAACGAATTAGGTATTCTAAACACCTATAAATACACCCTTATATCACTTGTAAATCATCCTTGCCTCATAGTAATTAGTTCTTAAGGTTTTATTCTTCCAAGTTATTGTAGAGAGCAAGATGATGTCTTTTGTAATTTCTTTTAGTTTATTTCCATCAGGTATGAACTAAACTTCCCATAGCTTGGGTTTTTCATCATGTATAATCTATGAGTTCTAATTCTTCTATCTAAGTTTATTTGGGAATTACATGTTTTAATTTGATATTAGCTTCTTACTTTTATATTTGTTTATGTGTTTCGATTTATTGCCTGTCCTAAACCTGATCACTTTAGGCTTTCTTAATAGTAATTAGATGGTCACCTTAGATGGGTGTCTAATTATTGAAACACCACATAACGTCTAGTGTCGATATTAGTCCTGACAAAACTGATTCTAACTAGATAGTCATTAGGGTATAATTTAATCACCATATCACCAATTGAATGAATTGTTTGCTTATGGCCTTGTAGCGTTTGATAACCCTATTTGAAATAGCTTCTTGGTTGTGCCGTAGCCCCCTTAGTCGCTCTCAAGGTCTAAGGAATGGGAATTTAGAATCCTGACTAAGTATACAAGAGCTAATATTCTCCCTTATTAACTAGATCTAATAGAAAGAATTGGAAGGATTAGTGCATACTAGCAAAACCTAAGCTATACTTCTCATCTCATATTCTTCGTATTTTCTTTTATTGTCTTTATTTTCTTAGTTTTAATTAGTTAATTTGAAATTCAATCTCTTTTATTTTCTGTCATTAATTAATTATTGCTTACTCGTTATTGCTACCCATTCGACTAGCACACTTAAGTCCCTGAGAACGAACTCAACTTATCAACTAAAACTTGCATACGTCTTGTAATACTTGCAGTAATCTGCCTGTCTAGGGTGAGAGTGCGTAGTTTTCTAGACTTTATTTATCTTATTTTTATCACACCCTAGGCGACACCACTATCATACCGTCCCTAAGCCTACATTACAACCTTAAAGACCTTTTGATTCTTTGATGTGTGATCGAGAAGTGATTGAGCCAATAGAGAGTAGTTAAGTGTATCTTTGGATACTAGTGAAGTTCGATGAACAATCTATAGCTTCCTTGGTAAACTGAGTAAAGTCCCAATCCTTCTTACATTGCGAAACTAATCTGATCTTGAATTCAAAACCGTGTTAACTATGGATATGAGAAGTGTACAGGTATGTAGTTTACTAATATTACTGCGTGAAATTTTCTGAGTAGTTGCTTTATATCTATTATATATATTCTGCTATGTTCTTCCCATTGTGTTAAAATTACCTAGGTGTGTATTTATAGACTTCCCTTTGTTTTTATCTTTATTGTATCGGGACGATACAACTTTGAGTTGGGGGTCTTGATGTCTCCTCATTTGTGATAGATTTATGTTAAGATGAGACATCATTTTTAGTGATTTAGAAGTCTTTCTAATCGTTTTTCTTGAGAAATGTTACACTTTCCTATTTTGAGTCTTGATTTAATAAGTTAATATTTTTAGAGCATGTTGGGTTTAATTATTTATTTAGTGTGAATATTTAAAGATAATTACGGAGATTAATTAGAGCCCAAGTCAAAGACTAAGAGATATGGAAAGAGATAAGCATGGTAATTGGAGATAAGGAAAAAAAGGTAAAAACATGGAAAACGAAAAACTGCCGTAAATCTAAAATCCAGCACCTACGACCACAAATCAGCTTATATCTCAAAATCGGTGTGGAATTTGGAGAAACGGTCAAGAGAAAAGTTGAAGATCTTTCCGAGACGATGAATTTCGACTACTCATACGCGTCAAACGGATGATATTGAAGCTGATAGGACCAAAACAAAAACGGGCCTGATTTCATGTTTTAGGGTTACGAATTTGAGTTGGGCTTGTAGTTCACTACTTACCTTCTCCTTCAAGAAAACGAATTAGGTCTTCTAAACACCTATAAATACACCCTTATATCACTTGTAAATCATCCTTGCCTCATATTAATTAGTTCTGAAGGTTTTATTCATCAAAATTATTGCAGAGAGCAAGATGATGTCTTTTATTATTTCTTTTAGTTTATTTCCTTCAGGTATGAACTAAACTTCCCATAGCTTGGGTTTTGCATCATGTATAATCTATGAATTCTAATTTCTTTCTATCTAAGTTTCTTTGGGAATTACATGTTTTAATCTGATATTAGCTGCTTACCTATATATTTGTTTATGTGTTTTGATTTTATGAATGTTTTCCTTGCTAGTGCACGAGTATAGGATTACCTTAATAGTAGTTAGATGATCACCTTAGCTGGGTGTCTAATTATTGAAACACCACATAACGTCTAGTGTCGATATTGGTCCTGACAACACTAATTCTAATTAGATAGTCATTAGGGTATAATTTAATCACTATCACCATGTATGGAAATTGATTGCTTAGGGCCTTGGTAGCGCCTGTAAACTCTATTTGAACCAGCCTCATGGTGTGTCAGTAGCCCCCTTAGTCGCCCTCAAGGTCTAAGGTATGGGAATTTAGAATCCTGAATAAATATCTAAGAGCTAATTATCTCCCTCATTCACTATACTTCTCATCTCATATTTCTTCGTATTTAATTTACTGTCTTTATTTTCCTTTAATTTAGTAATCTCGAATTCACTCTCTTTATTTTCCTTTCTTTTAATTAATTACTTCTTACTCGTTATTGCTACCCATTCGATTAACACACTAAGTCCCTGAGAACGAACTCAACTTATCATTAAAACTTGCATTCGTCCTGTAATACTTGCAGTACTGTGTCTGTCTAGGGTGAGAGTGCGTTGTTTTCTGACTTATTATTTATCTTATTATATCACACCCTAGGCGACACCAGTTAAGAGGAATTTTAAGTCCATATCTTCATATATACTTTCTCATTTAAGTCACCATGGAGGAAAGCATTATTAACATTCAATTGGTGTAAATGCCATTTTTTTATGGCTACCAAAGCAATTATTAATCTTATTGATATGAGTTTGTCTATAGGAGAGAATATATCAAAGAAATCTAAGCCTTCTTGTAAGTTGTATCCTTTCGCAACTAATCTTGCTTTATAGCTTTCAATATTTCCATCTGCTTTATACTTGATCTTGAAAATCCATTTACTACCAATAGGATGCATAGAATCTTCTAGAGGAACAATCTTCCAAGTATTATTATTTTCTAGAGAAGAAAGTTCAGTTTGAATAGCTTTTATCCATTCAGGAGAGCTTGAGGCTTGTTTATAAGTACTTGGTTCAGTTTGAACACTTATAGAAGCAATAAAATGTCTATATCCTGCTGAAAGTGTTTAGTACATAGGAAGTCATGTATAGGATAGATATTACCTTGACTTGGAGAAATGTGTTGACTTTGAGGAGAGTGAGAGCAGTATAGAGAAGTTGAGTGGAAAATGTAATCTTTTAGGTATGCAGGAATTTGTCTTGTTCTTGATGGTTTATGGTGTTATTGAAGTTTTGTATTTGTAGGTTGTACAGGAGGTTATTTATTCTTTGTGAGGTTTAAGTATGAGTTTGTGGAAGGAGGAAAAAGACATGTATGAAGATTTGTAGTTGATGTAGTTTCAGAAAAAGGGATAATAGTTTCATGAAATCTGATATTTCTTGATATATAAGTTTTTATTGAGGTAATGTCTAAAAGTTTTTATCTTTTGATAGCTAGAGGATAACTCAGGAAGACACATTTGATAGCTCTAAATCAAATTTGGTTCTACCTTGTTGAAGAGTTGAGGCAAAACATAGAGAACCAAAAACTATGAGATGATGTAATGTAGGGGTTTTGTTATATAACTTTTGGTAAGGAGATAAATTGTCTAGTAAAGGAGTAGGTAATCAATTTATAAGATGTGTAGAAGTAAGGATAGCTTCAGACCAAAATTGAAGAGGAAGTCTTGATTGAAATATCAAGGCTCTTACAGTTGTGAGTTGGTGTTGATGTTTTCTCTCAACAATACCATTTTGTCGAGGAGTCTCAACACAGCTTAGTTGATGGATAATCCCAAGTCCTGAATAAAATATAGGCAATATAAACTCTTGTCCATTATCTGACCTTAATTGTTTAATATTAACTTTGGACCGAGTTAAGATTAATTTGTAAAAGGTAAGAAGGTGATTTTGTACTTCTGACATATTCATAAGATAAACCCATGTACATCTTGAGAAATAATCCAAAATAGTTAAGAAATACCTATAACCTGAGTAAGAAACTTCCTTGAAAGGACCCCAAATATCACAATGAATTAACTCAAAGCAAGAAGAATAATTTATTTGTGATATAGGAAAAACAAGCATCTTTTGTTTAGCATAGTGATGTCTCACATACATTGGAATGTAAAAAAGAAATAGATGAATCTATAACTTTAAGAGCATATATTTTTTCTATAGAAGGGTGTCCAAGCCTTGAAGGCCATATGTCAAATTGTTGAGTAGAAACTGAAAAAGAGGATGGTGTTTGTATAGGTGTTGGTAATAACAAGCCTTGCTTCTCATATGCAATCCCAATCATCCTCTTGGTCTTTGAATCCTGTATTTTACAATGTGATGGAAAGCATGAAACTGAGATGTTAGCATCTTTAGTCAATTTAGAAATTGAAAGTAGATTATGCCTAAATAGAGGTACACACAAGACATTCTTCAAAGTGATGTATTGATCTAACTTTATGATTCTTTGTGTGTTGTAGAGACAACATTATCATCAGGAAGTGAGACATGAATATTAACACTATAAGATTCAATAGTGTAAAAGGAAGAAGAGAAGACAAGATGATCTATAGCTCCTGTATCAAGAATCTAAGAAGAAGAAAATTTTGAGTTACCTTCTATAATTGAAACTTGATGAACTGCTAAAGTATTTTTCGAAGAAGAGTATGCAAGGGCCATTAACTTTCCAATCTCTTTTGGAGTAAATTCATAGGAATTGAGTGCTTTAGGCTCATTGTTGTTCTCCTCAACTGTGACTGCACAATTAGCTCTAGGATGGTGATTAGTTGGTGGGTCCTTGTGTGTTATCAAATAATACGATAAAAGATTAAGGACTCACAAACCGCAAGTGTATGGTTGTCCAAGTAATAAACCGATAAGTCAGATTCGTACTCAAGGATTGGTCATGTATAACCCAAGTGTTAAATAGATAAAGAGTAGTAATTGCTAATACAAAAAATAAAATATAAAAGATATTCGTTTGGTTTTGAGTTATTAAACTATTAGACGCAAAGAAACAAATTACTGAAGGTATATACCAAAAGAATAAGACGCAGATAAAAGATATACTTGAGTCTCGCAAGGGAATTTACCTAAGTCAATGCAATTACTATTTCATATAAGGGTAGAGTTGTCATTTAATTATTAGTCGGGACTCGATAAACTCCTAACCCCCGTCAAGGTGGACTTAGGAGCTACCCTACGGTATTATAAACACCATCAGGGCGATTATACCTACCTTCAAACGGTTTTAGTCTCTTACCCAATTGGCTATGTGGTTAGTCAAGCCCTTTAGGGTCATTGACGAATACCACACGTGATGTCTCCCCATTTGTCATGAATTAATCTTAGTTGGAGACATCATTTTAGGTGTATTTATTAGGTTATAGGTCGATTTTTCTCATGATTTAGTACACTTTCCTATTTCGTGTCTTGATTTAATTATTTATTATATTTAGAGCATATTAGGTTAAATTAATTGTTAATTGTGAAGCTTTAAAGATATATGGTAATTAATTAGAGGCCAAGTTAATTCTAAGAGATAAAGCAAAGAGGATAAACATGGAAATTGGAGATAAAGACAAGAAATATGAAAAATGAAAAGATAAAGTCGCTAAATAAATCTGAATTCGACTATTGGAACGCGTCAAACAGAAAAGTACTGAATCAGTTATGGCCAAAACAAAACAACATCAGAATCTTACATTTTCTATATTTAAGGGTTACAAATTTGAGTTGGGCTTGGAGTCCAATACCTATCTTATACTCCAAGAAACTTTTTAGGGTTTCCTATACCCTATAAATACACCCTATTATCATAAGAAAATCATCCTTGGCTAAGCCTTAAGCCAGGAAGAAGTTTACAACACAAGAAGAGAAGTCTGGAAGGAGTTGAACACTATATAATGTCTTCTTCGACCTTCAAATCTGTAATTGTTGTCTTTTCTTTCTTTAGTATGAATTAAATAATTTTAGCTTTAGATTTAGCATATATGTATAAACCCTAGTTTTCTATCTGATTTGGGATATTTTCATATTTAATTGAATTCATGTTTTATTTTATGTTCATGTGTTTTGATTTAATGACTGTTTTCCTTACTAGTGCACGAATATAGGATTACCTTAAAAGTAGTTAGATGGTCGTCCGGAAGGGGTGTCTAATTATTGAAACACCACATAACGCCTAGTGTCCGATATTGGTCCTGACAACACCAATTCTAACTAGATAGTCATTAGGGTATGTTTTAACCACTATCACCATGTTTGGAATTGAATTGCTTAGGGCCTGGTGGCGCTTGATAACCCTAAGTTTAGGCTTCCTCGTGGTTGTGTCGTAGCCCCCTTAGTCGCTCTCAAGGTCTAAGGTATGGGAATTTTAGAATCTTGACTATAGTAATAACAATGATTCACCCTTACATGTTAGAATAAACAAGACTAATGGGGATTACTTGCTAATTTCTCAGGCTAAACTATCATACTATCTTCTTTTATTTTATTTAATTTTCTATCTTTAATTTATTAGTCTAATTTACTATTTACAAAAATCAAATAAAATTCTTTTTAGTCTTAATTTCTTGCGTATTATTATTCTAGCTTTTATATCTGCACTAGATAAATTAAATAAGTTCTTCCTAACTTTCGTAGTCTCTGATAAACGAATTATATTTATCATTAAAACTTGCATACGCCCTGTAAACTTGCGGAACCGTGCTCAGCTTAGGGCGTTTATTTGCACTTATTTTATTCATTATTTTATCACACCTTAGGCGACACCAAGTTTTTGGCGCCACTGCTGGGGACCACATTGTTAGTCCTTGTGCATTTATTTAGTGCTTATATTTAGTTAGTTCTATTTTACACTTTTTCTTTTAGTTTTGTTTTTACAGATTTCACAGTTGGCGAGCCCAAGGAGACTTGATCTTCCCATCACATTCAGAGTGCAACCACGTGGAATCCGCACTCCAGAAATCCAAGCCGCTAAATTTAGACCAGATCCAGGCATGATAGCGCAATTTGCGAGTCATGGACAATTTAGCGGTGCTGCACAACAAGATCCGGTCCGGTATGTTCAGAAATTTATGCAGATCTGTGAAGCTTATATTACCAGAGGCGTTACAAAGGAGCAGATGTACTACATTATGTTCTTGTTCTTTTGACTGGATGTGAAAGCGATTGGTACGATACCCAACACCCTGATGTTATTCCAGATTGGGACAAACTTCAATCCAAATTCCTAGACCGATTTTATCCGGTTAGTAGACGATTAAAAGATATGTTGAACAATTTATGCAGGAAGACGGAAAGAGCTTTGGTGAAGCATGGTTACGTTTTAATGAGATAAAGGCGAGATTTCCATTCCATATATCATCGCCAGAATATTCTTTAACCATGTTCTATGGAGGACTCAATAACGAGTCCAGAAGAAGAGCAGATTTGTTAGGAGATAAAAGTTCCGTATTATTAGATCCTGAAGAAGCTGGAAATATTATGGAGAAAGTTCTCGAGACCGAGAGAAGTTGGCCGATTAAATCAGAAAAACAAGAAGAGACCTTAGAATCTCTAAGGCTCAAAGAGTTAAACCAACAACTCAAGGAATTACGAGAACAAGCGCGAACAATAGCTCAGGTGAATCTAGTACATACTTTACCTTTATGCCCAGGTTGTGGAGCAAGAAACCATTCATGGGAGACTTGTATAAATAATATAGCTTCGATTTCCTTTGTACCTCATCAAAGAAACCATTACTTCAATGGTTATTATCATCCTCAAGGAAGTTACGCTAATTATCAGTCCCCACAAAATCAAAATTGGGTCGGAAATAAAAGTGCTGTACGGGAGACAACCCGCAAGTTTTTAAGTTTTTAGTTCATGTTTAGTTTAGTTGTTTTTAGTTTATATTGCATATTTGAGAAAGGTATTAGTGTTTTTGATCTTCATGTATTATAGAAATCGAGTTTGGGAGGAAAAACAAATTTTTTGGGCATTTTCTGACCTGACCGCCGGTATGCCGGCCACACGACCGTTAAGCCGGCGGTTCAAATACACGAGCCCTTGGGCATTGTCTCGTGTTCCTTGCCAATAGTTGATTTTCAAAGAGATGGCGCACCAGTATGCCAACCCATAGCGGCAGTATACCAGCCAGACAAAAATACGAGGCCTCGGGTTCGCGATTAGGGTTTTCCGTCGACGGTGACTTTTCAAGGAGCAGCTCACCTGTATACCGGCCCATACGGGCGGTATACCGGTCCGCGCCGCTTAAGAGAGAAAAAAGTGTGTTTTTCAGGTTATAAGGAAGAGGAGGTTAGTCTATTGCGAATTTTACAATCCTTAAGCCTCTCTTTCTTCTCCAAACCTCTCCCAACTCCGTTAAAGCTTCATCAAACCTTCCCTAAACATCAAAACACTACCCATCACCATAAATACACATCCAGTCCCTTCTCCACATCACTACGAAGAAGATTCAACCACCCATAACATACCAAAACACATTGAATCCAAGAATCAAAAGCTTAAATTTCAAATATTCATCCAACAAGTTCTTAGATCCATCCATCAAGAATAAATCTTACCTATATAGAGAATCATCATCAAATCACATTTCCTTACCCAATTAAATCTTGTACAACCAATAATAAAGAGTTTCAAATTTCAAGAGTGGTTAAAGCTTTGAGTTGGGGGTCAATTGAGATGATTAAGAGAACATAAACAATATCTACTGTAAGGGAGATGAAGAAAATAAAGGAATTGGGTTCTATTGAGAAGAAATCAAGTAAGAAAAGTTCTAGTTCCATAAAAAGGGTAAAACAGGTCAAGAGAAGAGAGGTCAGCTAGCTGTGTTTGATTCAATGGGAAAAAGGCTCCAACTTTCGTGATGAAAACAACACAACCTCTACAGATCGAAGGTCCTACACCCGAAGAAAAAGAAAAAGCTTCAAGGGCCCTGATAGCTTCTTCGAAGAAACAATTACAGGAACTTCCTTTTGCTTATGAGAAAGTATTTGAAGAAGAAGTTGGTAAAGGAGAATATAAGAAGATTCTTGGAGATTGGAGAAAGATTGGGTTGGTCTACGTTAATGGTAAGACATTCTAAAGAACGCTATCTTGTTGAATTGTATTTTGAGGGAAGAAGAGGATGTGGCACGGTTGATCTATGAGGAGGTGATGCGATTTTCGGTCTCTCCCATGTCGTTATTTAATATGCAATATCCTACTTTGATCACGTGTCTTGTTCGGAAAGCAAATATGATTTTGGGTGAAGAAGAAACACTTGGAATGTCGATAAGGTGAGTCAATAGCCTCGAAGAGTATATTTTCTTTCTTCCCTACTATTTCTTTATGTGCAATATGTGTGCTAATTTTAAATTTTATTTCTTTATTGAGTCTTTTTCGAGTCGTGGGGACACGGCTCACTTTTGAGTTGGGGGTGGGGATTCGTTGTCCTCATCTTCCCTTTCTGTTTTTGTATAAAATTTAAATTTTTTGGGTTTGAACAGGAATAGAATATCTTGAATGTACCTATTGAGCATGATTTAATTAGGTAAATGATAGTAAGTAGTATGTTTTTGAAAGATCATAAATATGCTTAGCATGCATGTATGAAATAAATATATAAAAGATAGAAAAGTTAATGAGCAATGCTAAGAAGTCACGTTGAAACTTAGGGAGAGTTATTTGGTGTGTAGAACGTGAGGTTTGAAATTAGTTGAAAACCCGCTTGTCTATGAACTAGTAGAGAAAAAGTAACAAAATCTGGTAGTTAGAAAAGTGAATAAGGCAATTCTTTCATATTGAAGCCACTTGAAGCCTTTTTAACCTTCTCACACTTTTATTTGATTATTGTTATTATTTATGCGTCTTAGCCTTTCTAAGCCTTTTATTTAACCACATTATAATCCATACCCTTAGTTTGTAAGACTTATCTGTATGACCTGCATTCGAATCGCAAAACCTGAGACAAGTCGTTTTTAGAGCTTGAGTTTGGGGTGGTGGGTTTCATCATTAGGGAACATTGGGTTTGGGAAATTGTAACTGTGATTTTATTGATGATGAAAAAGTTATTATTGTAACCCTTTGCCGGGGTAATAGTGAATGAAAAAAGCTGAAAAGAATGAATTGAAAAGAGAAAAAATATATGAAAAAAATAGCGTGATATCTCGAACATCAAAAAGAGAGTCATAGCTATACAAAAGAAAAAAATTGATATGAAAAGAATATATATTCGGACCGGCAAAGTGGAATTTGTATATCATCATGAAAGGTTTTATTTGGGATTATTGGGGATGCACATCAATAACATCAAAAATTTGGTCTAGTGAGAACATCTTCGAGTGAAAACTCAAGCTCTAGGGCGATTCATTGATGGAATGTGAGGAGAGAGCAAAAATCTCACTTTTCATTATCCAAATATACCACACCGTCCCTAAGCCCCGTTATAACCATAGAAACCTTAGGATTTCTAACTGCTCGGTGGAGAAACAATTGAGCTATTGGGTAGTAAGTGAGTGAACCATTGGATGCTATATTAGGACCAATGAACAACCTATAGCCATTAGCACGAACTAAGTTGTGACCTCTCCTTCTGTCATTGCAAAATTAATCTGGACTTGAATTTATGGATTGTTGATTATGTGTATATTAAGCTTACGTGTGCATTATTTATTGAGCATTACTACATGAGACTTTTTAGATATGATTCTCTAGGATCATTCATTATATTATGTTCTTATTCTCCTCCTACCTCTTCTTCTTGTTTATTATTTGACTACCATACTGTTCTTTATTTTTTTTGTATCGGGACGATACAACTTTGAGTTGGGGGTCTTGATGTCTCCCCATTTGTCATGAATTAATCTTAGTTGGAGACATCATTTTATGTGTATTTATTAGGTTATAGGTCAATTTTCTCATGATTTAGTACACTTTCCTATTTCGCGTCTTGATTTAATTATTAATTATTTTTAGAGCATATTGGGTTTAATTGATTGTTAATTGTGAAGCTTTAAAGATATATGGTAATTAATTAGAGGCCAAGTTAATTCTAAGAGATAAAGGAAAGAGGATAAACATGGAAATTGGAGATAAAGACAAGAAATATGAAAAAGGAAAAGATAAAGTTGCCAAATAAATCTGAATTCCAGCAGCTATGACCGCAAAAGGGCTTATATTTCAATATTGGATATGAAATTAGGAGAATGGTCTAAAGAAAAGTTAAAGAGCTTTATGATGCGATCAGTTTCGACTATTGGAATGCGTCAAACGGATAAGTATTGAATTAGTTACGACCAAAACAAAACAACATCAAAATCTTACCTTTTTTATATTTTAGGGTTACGAATTTGAGTTGGGCTTGGAGTCCAATACCAATATTATACTCCAAGAAACGTTTTAGGATTTCCTATACCCTATGAATACACCCTCTTATCATAAGAAAATCATCTTTGGCTAACCCTTAAGCCAGGAAGAAGCTTACAACACAAGAAGAGAAGTCTGGAAGGAGTTGAACACCATATAATGTCTTCTTCGACCTTCAAATCTGTAATTGCCATCTTTTCTTTCTTTAGTATGAATTAAATAATTTTAGCTTGAGATTTAGAAAATATATATGAACCCTAGTTTTTCTATCTGATTTGGAATTCATGTTTTATTTTATGTTTATGTGTTTTGATTTAATGACTGTTTCCTTGCTAGTGCACGAGTATAGGATTACCTTAATAGTAGTTAGATGGTCGCCCAGAACGGGTGTCTAATTATTGAAACACCACATAACGTCTAGTGTCCGATATTGGTCCTGACAACACCGATTCTAACTAGATAGTCATTAGGGTATATTTTAACCACTATCACCATGTTTGTAATTGAATTGCTTAGGGCCTTGGTGGCGCTTGATAACCCTATGTTTAGGCTGCCTCGTGGTTGTGTCGTAGCCCCCTTAGTCGCTCTCAAGGTCTAAGGTATGTGAATTTAGAATCCTGACTATAGTAATATCACATAATTCACCCTTACATGTTAGAATAAACAAGACTAGTGGGGATTAATTGCTAATTTCTCAGGTTAAACTATCATACTATCTTCTATTCTTTTATTTAATTTTATGTCTTTAATTTATTAGTCTAATATTCTATTTACAAAAATCAAATAAAAATCTCTTTAGTCTTTATTTTCTTGCGTATTATTATTCTAGGTTTTAGATATGCACTAGATGATAAATTGCATAAGTTCTTCCTAACTTTTGTAGTCTCTAAGGAACGAATTATATTTATCATTAAATCTTGCATACGTCCTGTATACTTGCAGAACTCCGTGTCAAGGTGATCACTTCGCCACTAAAGTGAATAGCCTAATTAATAAAACTTATTCATAATTGATCAGAAAAGACAAGCATCAAATAATATCCAATAATAAATATCCAACTCAGATTAAATCATAAAATCCTAATTTCGAAAATAGAAATTGATTAACTAGGGGTTCAACCCATTATTTGTGATTCTCAAGTACTTAATAATTTAGCTCATGTTCAAATGAAAAACTAAAATTAAATAAATAAAAGACATTATCCTAAATTACAGAAATAGAATATGAAGCTTAATTGAAGGGATGAAAATCACTGTTGTTGGAGAAAAATGGATTCTCCAGCTCCTGCTCTTGCTTCCGCCTCTTGACGCTCTCTCTAAGGATTATTTAATTTGAAGAAAATATGAGAGGTGGTTATGACTCTCTCTTTAAATATGTTATGAATTGAATAAAATATGAGAGGTGCTGAATAATGAGGTCTAAAGGTGTATTTATAGTGGAGAAAACCGGATTAGGGCTAATCTTGGGCTTAATTAAGTAATTAAAAGCCCAAGTCCAATTGGTAATTCCCGTGGTGTACAGTTGTTGGTAAAACGGATGCACCTTTTGCATATCAACTCCAAATATACTCATTCAAGTTGCTAATTCTTCATAACTAAATAAGAAACAAATCTTCTTCACAACAGTGGCTGAATCTACGTCTAAGTAGCTCGAAATAATCAATTAACACAAGCCTTTCTAGATTTGAAGCTTTCCTTGTTAATTCTTCGGAAAATATTTTCTCGCCTTTGAATTCTCTACTCGACCTAAGACTTTAATTCTCGATTCCTCTCCTTTTATTGATGCTCCTTAGCATTCACGTACCTACAACTTTGCACTAAAAACAAACCATTTAACGTGCAAAAGATTTAAAAATGAAAAATAATAATTTCCAAGGAGAGAAAATGAAATATAACAAAAGAACACTAAAAGTCCATCATATAAGTTAAATAATCACCTAAAAAGATGTCTCCTAAGGGAATAAAATTAGAACAAAAAGGGAGACATCATTAGTAAAGACTACGTTTTCCTTTAGGTCCAGTCCATCCTATAAGGTAGCCATGGATTTGAAAACACTTATCTATAGTGTGTCCTGTGTAACCATAGTGAGTACATATAACCTTTTCCTTATCACCATAGTACCTTGTTTTAGCCACATTCATTGCATAAAACGCATGAGTTGAGGTAGTATCAACATTTTTATCGAGTAATCTTTGACTTTCTTCTTGAATGAGCATATCGAATACATAATTAATATTTGGTAAAGGATCCATGAGTAAGATTTGACTTCTTACTGCAGAGTAAGAGTCGTTCAAGCCAATCAAGAACTTGATCACAAAATCGTATTGTTGTCTTGCGATGAGAGTATCAAGTAATTTGCAAGCACATTGAATCATATGACCATAAGAACACACAAGCATAGGATGAAAGTGAGCATATTCATCCCAAATCGACTTGAATCGGGCAAAATATTATGATATAGAAGATGAATTTTGAGCAATTAAACTTAAAGAATTTTCAAGGTGAAACACACGAGTTCCATTACTTTTAGAAAAGCGACTTTTGATCTCGTTGTAAAAATCACAAGCAGAATTAACATAGAGTAAGCTTCCTCTAATTTATTTAGAAATGGAGTTAAGGACCTAAGAAAGTACCAAATTGTTGGCGCGATTCCAAGCAGAGAAGAGAGAAAGGTTTGTCAATGAAGGTTGATGAATGTCGCCAGTGATGAAAACCCATTTTTTCTTGATTGACAGTGAAATATCAATTGCTCTTGCCCAAGAGAGTTATTATCGTCGGTGAGCACTTCAGATACCAAAGAAGCTCCTGTGGTTTCACTTGGATGGATGTAATATGGACTTGAAAAATCATTTATAATTAATGTGTTTTGCGCCGTTGTTGTATATAGAAGTGAGCTCAAAATTAGAGTAGTGCAAAATTAATTTTCTTCGGATATCATGTAAAACAACACAACTTGAAGAACTCAAGACGCTATTGCAGGAGTGATTAAGATGCAGAGCATCGTGAAGAAGAAGAAGAAGAGAGGAGAAGATAGTGTATAGAGAGTCTAAATTCTTATTAGTTGTAAATGATCAATATGTACAAGTATTTATACACCTATATTGTAATCTATACATACATATTTGTACAACTAATACATCTGTTTCATAACAAACTTTTCTAACTAACTATCAAAACTTAATTACGCTTTAGTCCTTGTTCTTCTATTAATTGCAACTGAATTTCTCTAGTATAGAAGATAAGTTCCAAATTTCACACCCATACGTTGTACTTGTACAAGATTCCAATATTTTGTCATGTGATTTTGAATAAAATTGTTGTTAAGTACCTTCTTATTTAGTAACTTTGCAAGAAGTTTATGTTCCTCTTGGTTTTTGTAAATCGAAGTGGAGAAAGGATATAGGATAACAACTTCTCTCTTTTAGTTTGGATGGTTAGAGGAGAAAACTCCATGGTTAAAAAATTAGAGAAAAAACAAAAAGGAATTTTTGAAGAGGCCACTGGAATGTAGAAAGAAATTCAAGAAAGATGTTGAGAAAATAAATGTGATAAATGAGGAAAGATTAGTTAGAGGTTTAAAGGCTATGAAGATGGCTGAAATATCTCACTTTCAGAAGGAAAGAGAGAGATGAGGACAAAAAACATTTTTCTTTTTTTTAATTCTTGTTTAAATCACTAGGTGATAGGCTTTTGTACGTTGTTTTTGTTCATGTCCACATAAACATCAAAGATCATGTTAACTTACAGATAAAGAATTGATGTCTCCATATTTGTGATATACTAATCTAGGTTTGAGACATAATTTTAGGTGTATTTGATTAATTGTTAAGGGCTTTTTTCCCCATTATTAGATAATTTTTTAATTCGTGTCTTGATTTGGAGATTAATTACTTTTAGAGCATATTTGGTATACTATGTGTGTTAATGAGAAACTCTTAAGTTTTATGGAATATAATTTGATTCCAAGTCAATTCCAAGGAGTTAAGAAAAGAAGATCCAAAGAAATCAGGATATAAAAGGAAACAAAGTTGCATTAGGAAAGGAAAAGCTGCCAAATAGAGTTGCCAAATCTGTAGTGACATCCAATAAACTAAAGATAACTACAAATTGGCTTCTATTTTGGAAGATCCTGTAAAGGGTTATTTATATATTTTTGTTGCAGTCGTTTTGATATAAAGTACGTGAAATTTTGCCCTGTAACGTGTTTATCCTATCCTATATTTTAAGAAACGAATTTGAATTGGACTTGGACTCTAATTACTTTCCTTCCACTCCTAGATTTTGACCCAGGGTTAGAAAACACCTATAAACACACCCTCTTATCATTGTAAACATTTCCTTGCTCAACCTTTAATTCATATTACTCTTAGAAGTCAACTAGAGAAGCAAGTTGACAGTATGTATCTTTATTTTAGTTTATTTCTTGTTAGCATGAACTAATTTCCTATATCTTGGATTTTTCATATGTATAATAATTGAATTCTATTTTCCTTATCTAAGTTTGTTTGGGAAAAACATTTTTAAATCGATTGATCTTTTTAAAGTTTATATTTTTTTAAGTGCTTTGATATATTGACTGTAGTTCTTGCTAGTCCACGAGTATAAACTACCCCATTAATAGCAGTTTGATGGTCACCCGGAAGGGGTGTCTAATTGTTGAAACACAACATAAACATCTAGTGTGCTATAGTGATCCTGGCGGGCTTGCCTAACTATATAGTAACTAGGGGTTGAAATTAACCACTAATCATTGCGCAGGGTCACCTTACCCAAGTCCCCTGTTAATTATTAGGTCGCCACTCAGTCCACCCGGAAGGGGGTTAGGAGAAATTTAAAATCCTGACTACTTACACTAAGAGCTTTAATCACCCTTATAATTAGTAAAAGAAATAGAAGGATAAGTGCACAGACACAAACCTGCGCTATATCTCTAATCTCATTCTTACGTATTTATTTTATTTGAGTTAGTTTTTAGTTTAATAATTGTCTCTCCAATTATTCATATTTATTTTACTAGTCTTTTTATTTAAGCATCTATTCTTTAATATGATTCTCTTCTAATCCGCAATTCTAACACACTAAGTCCCTGCAAACGGATCTTACTTATCATCTAAACTTGCATACGGTCTATGATACTTGCAGTGAGTAACGTGATTGGTTAGGTTGATAGTTCTTATCTTTATTATCATTATTTTATCACACCTTATTAGACATAAAGAATCACCATCCTTACACCTTTCCTAACCCAAATAACACTTTTTTAACCCAAAATCAAGGGGTAAAAACTTTAAGAGTGTTCGAATCTTAGAGTTGGAGGTCAACTGAGACGAAAAAAGAACAGAGAACTATTGAGTGTTAGGGAGATACACAAGAATCAAAGCAAGGTGTTGGGTGCGATTGAGAAGAAAAAATGGAGAAAGGTTCAAGTTCAGGAACCAAGAAAAAGGGTAGAAAGAATCCAGTGAGTAGAGAAAAGCATGTAGTGGTGAAATCAAAGAGCAAACCAGTTACACCTTTCAAGGAGAAAACACCACAGTGTCTACAAATTGAGATTCCTATACCCGAGATGAACGAAGCTTCTAAGGCCTTATTATCTACCGCAAAAGAACATTTACCCGGATTACCACTTGCTCATGAACGAATATTTGAAAAAGAAGATGGAGATGGTTATTACAAGAGATTACTAGAGATGGGAGAAATATTTGGTTGGACCACCTTCATGATGTGGCGTTCAAGTTTATGTATGTAGTTAGTTTTCGAGTTCTATTCAGTCCTCTTTAGCCGAGATAGTGAAGGTCGTGTCCCAGTTCGAGGAAAGTTAGTTCCTTTCACAATTGAAGAGGTTTAGAACCACTTCGAGATCAAGAAATTGGTTGGACCATGCAAGTATCGAGAAGCGGCAAAGAAAATCAAGACTTATGATTGGAATCAACTTTATGAGCATGTGTTGAATGAAGAAGGAGTGCGGGAACACAAAGAAGAGTTGAAAACATCTTGGCCTTACAAGTACCTTCAACCCGAGACTTGAATTTGACTCAATTTCCTTACACCAAACACCTTTTGGAACACGCGGACCTCAGATGTAAGTAAGAAAAATGCAATCTTTTTGAATTTTGTTTTGAGAGGGGAAGAGGTAGATGTAATACAATTGATCTTTGATGAGGTGATGCGATTTTCAACCGCTCCACACTCATTGTTAAATGTGAAATATCCAACAATCATCACTTGCCTAATGAGAAAAGAAAATGTTAATCGTGGTGAGAATGAGAAATTGATGTATAAAGTGAGCAATAATATCAACAATCTATGGATCAAGACGATTATAAGAGGAGAAGGTACACAGAAGCCTACAACAAAAGAAATCTCTTGTGAGATAGAATCAAATGAAGAGGATCTTGTTTGGCAAGAAAGGGTAGAGGATGGATTATATAAAGTCAAAGCAGATCAAACCTTCTTAGCTAATAATGTGGTACAAATCAAAGAAAATCAAATTCACAAGCAATTAAGACGAGTGGTGGGCATATAGGTGTGATAAAATAACAAATAAATAAAGATAATGAAAGAACACACACCCTATACTACTGGTGTCGGTTAGGGCGTGATAAAATAACGATAAATAAAGGTGAAACTGACACCCTAACCGAAGCACGTTACTCACTGCAATTATCACAGATCATACGCAAGTTTTAATGATAAGTAGAATTCGTTCCTCAGAGACTACGAAAGTTAGGAAGAACTTGTGCAATATAAAGTGCAAATAAGTAAGCAAGAAGAATAATAAGCAAGGAATAAAAGACTCTGAAATATTTGTTGGCTTTTTAAAGACTCTAACAGTTAACTAAATAAAATTAAGACATGGAAATAAATAAATAGAAGAAGATAGTATGAGATTTTAGCTCGAGATCTAACAAGTAATCGCCACTAGCCTTGTGTTAATCTATTTATATAAGGGAGAATTGTGTGATATGTAATAGCCAGGATTCTATATCCCTCCTAACCCCCTTCCGGGTGGATTTAGATGGCGACCTAATAATTACCAGGGGACTTGGGTAAGGGGACCCTGCGCAATGATCAGTGGTTAATCTCAAACCCTAGTGACTATCTAATTAGGGAAGCCCTTCCAAATCACTACCGCACACTAGAAGCTTACATGGTGTTTCACTAATTAGACACCCCTTCCGGGTGACCACCTAACTACTATTAAGGTAATTCTATGCGTTGTGCACCGCAATAACTACAGACAATAAGTCAAAACACATAATAACAGAGACAACAACACTATTTTCAATTAAATGTAAAAGACATTTCTAATTAAAATAGATATAAAACAAGTATAGGGTGTATAACATATGCTAATGTCAAGCTAAAATAAAACTAGTTCATACTAGGGAAAGAAAGGAAATAAATAACAAATTTGAAGGATTATAAAGGCATGAATGGTTGTCCAACTCTTTCTAATCTTCTCTTCTCTTGATGTAAGATTCCTCTTGGTCTTTTGATGAGTAAAGGCTGTACAAGGATGATTTACCTAAAGTAGGAGTGGGTATATATAGGTTCTTGATCTAAATTAAGAGTAATCCCCAAGTTAAAGAGTCCAGATCTTACCAAAATTCGTATTCCTAACTTGTAGGACGGGATAAACCTTAGCAGATTTTGTTTTGGTCATATCTCCTTTCTTACTTATCGGATTTCGACTTTATTTATATGGAGATGACCGTGTTTGAAAATATAGGGGCTCATATAAAAATATCTTCCTAATTCCAGACTGATTGTCTGCAGTAAATTAATTAGTGGATGTACATGCAGTTTTGGCAGCTTCTTTACATTCCAAATATATCCATACTCTTCCTTTTTGACTTTGACTAAGGTTTTTCCTTTACTTTTACTTTTCAAATAAGTTTTCATAGGTTTAATAGCTTCCATATACCTAAGTTCTACACAAATAACACACAAATTACGCGCTCATAAAAAATAGAACACCTAAAATTAGACAAAAAGTGCAAACTAAGAATAAATGAGGAAAATCCTGAAATTAATAACTAAATAACCCTGAATTGATGTCTCAAGTATAGATTAATATACCGCAAATAGGGAGACATCAAGACCCCCAACTTAAAGTTGTATCGTCCCGATACAATAAAGATAAGAACAGTAGGGTAGTCAACAATATATATAGAAGAAGAAGAAGAATATAAAAAAATAAATGATCCTATAGCAAAATATCTAAAGTCTCATGTAGTAATGATAGATAAAATAATGCACATGTATGCTTAATATGCACATAATCAACAATCCATAAATTCACCAGATTAACTTCGCAATGCCAGAAGAAGAGGTCTTCAACTCAGAACCTGTTAATGGCTATATTGTGATCATAGGTCCTAATATAGTATCCAATTGTCCACCTATCTATGCCATAATTGTTCCATTGTTTCTACATCAAGTAGTTAGAAATACGAAGGTCTGTATGGTTATAACGTGGCTTAAGGACGATATTGTATATTTAGATAATGAAAATTGAGCTTTTGGCTCTCTCCTCACATTCCATCAACGAATCGCCCTAGAGCTTGAGTTTCACTCGAAAATGGTCTCACTAAACCCAATTTTTTTCCTTGATTTGCATCCCCAAATAACCTAAATAAAACCTTTCTCTGATGATTAAATAACAAATTCCACTTTTCTGGTCCAAATCTTTTCATACTATTTTTTTTGATAGCTGGCTACAACTATCTTTTTACAATGAGATATCATGGTACTTTTTCATATTATTTTCTTTTCTCAATACTTTTTTTCATTTACTCTTATTCGACAAAGGGTTACAATAATAACTCCTCATCATCAATAATATCACATTTACAATTTCTCAATCCCAATGTTACCCTAAAGATAAAACCCACCACCCCAAACTTAAGCTCTAAAACAACTTGTCTCAGGTTTTGCGATTCGAGTGCGGGTTATATAGATAAAAATATAAACTAAGGAGTATGGCTTATCATGTGGCTAATAAAAGGCTATAGAAAGGCTCAGAGGGGCTAAGGCGGACAATAATAATAACCAAATAAAAGGGTGAGAAAGCTAAAAAGGCTTCAAGTGGCTTCAATATGAAAGATCTGCCTTATTCACTTTTCTAACTACTAGATTTCATTACTTTTTCACTATTAGTAGCAGTTTTCAGATAATTTCAAACCTCACATTCTATACACCAATTAACTCTACCTAAGTTCTAACATGACACTTCATACACATTGCTTAATAATCTTCCCTATCTTTTACTTCCTATTTTCATATATGCATACTAAACATATTTGTGACATCGTTTAAAAACGTACTACCTACTATCATTGAATTAATTAAACCATGCTCAATAGGTACATTCACCATATTCTATGCCAATTTTAACCTTAAAATATTTGAATTTTATGCATAAACAAAAAGGAAGACGAGGACAATGAATCCCCACCCAAACTCAAAAGTGAGTCGTGTCCCCACGACTCGATAAAGACTCAAAAAGCAATAAAATTTAAGCTAAACTAAACTAATGTATATAAGCAATTAAGGAGATGGATTAGAACGTGGTACCTTACCATAAAAGTCTCTTGCCATTCCTCTTAAGAAGTATGGTCATTATCTATATCAATTTCTTCTGTAATTTTTTTCATCACGTAGTCTACCCTCAAAATTTCCATCCAGCAGGTGTTAAAATTGCCTTTTAATCTATCAACTTTTTCCATCAATTGAACTACCCATGCTGGTGGTGATGTTACACTTTCAGATTTGTCACTGAAATTTGAAGATGAACCTTGATCTTGGATTGGTGTCTTTGCTTTAGGCCTGGTTGGTACACTCATTCTCTTTGTAATTTTCTTTGTAATGGTTGTGTTGTTTCCTCGAGCTTTGGCTTCATTTCAATCGGCTCATCAAGATTTTTGGCCTAACGTCCTTTTAATCTTGTTTTAATATTTGCCAAATCTCGTTTTAATATCCCCGTAAAAGTGCTTGCCTTGCTACATGGTTTATACATTTAACTAATTGTTCTTATCCTATTTATAAACCATTGTTAAAGCTTCCTTCATGAAATCAGTCCGGGTTACCGATCACAGGGCCGACTTACCGGCGGAAGAAAGCCGTTGCCCAACGGTCAAATGCCACATCAATCCAACCGTTGGACTAAGTGACAAACCGCACCGGTATATCGGTGAGATCACCGGATAGCCGGTCAGAAGGCAGAAAGTGCTTATAAAAGGGAGCTTTATCACATTCAACAATTCACCTCTTACCAATCCAATTCTAATCATTCTTATACATCAATTAGAGGTCTCAAGCCAACATAGAATCAATCCAAGCTTGATCAATCAACTTGTTATATCTACTCAATCAAGGAGTTAATCCAAGAAGCTTCAAAGTTCAATCAACTCAAGAGAAGTTTTAAGATTAGAGTTATATCATCTCTTTAGGAGTTTATTAGACAAGTTGTTTCATCCTTTAAACACTTACATTTATCCTCTTAAGTCTAGTTCTTGTAATAAACAGATTAAAAGAGAATTAGAGTATCGGGAGTATACTCGGTGTCCTTGTGTTGCAATAGCACAAGAGTTTGTCTTTCGTGGTATCGAAGAGGTTGTAAGGGTTATTGTGTTCTCGACCCGGTTAAGAGAGACACGGGAGCTTAGTGAAAAGCTTGAAATCCTAAGGAGGCTTCCTTAGGTAGTGGATGTAGGGATAACTGAACCACTATACATCGTTGTGTACTTTCTATCCCTATTCTATTTACTTTCCGCACTTTATATGTTTGATTATATGCTAGTATAAATATCGTAATAATCTATACCTAGTTAATCAAACCTATTGTCATCTAGAGTAGAAAGAGATTAGAAACTCGTTTTACTTGTATCACTTATATATCAAACCTCTAGCTTATCCATTGCATGATCCCTTAAGAGTTTGATATATTTAGTTGACTTAGTAGTTTCTCTCTTAAACTTATATTGTCCAAAAGATTTTTAATTAGGCATTAATCTTATTAGTAATCCTATTCACCCCCCTCTAGGACTTTCAATTGGTATCAGAGCCTGACTCTACGTGAATAGCTTAATCGTTAGTAGAGTAAACGATATGGAATTTAATCTTTTGGAAGAGTCGTCTTCTACCCGACCTCCACTTTTTGTAGGCAATTACTATCTTGCTTGGAGAACAAAAGTTGAGCAATTTATCAAAGCCGAAGATCCCGATCAATGGATAATAGTTATGGAAGGTCCATTCGTTCCATATAAAGAGGAGTTAAATAAAGCGGGAGTTCTTAAGTTAAATCAAGAAGAAAGAGATTATGATGAACTCACCGATGAGGATAATGCTAAACTCACTCAAAATGTAAACCCAATGTACACTCTAATATGTGGACTATTCGAAGAGATTTTCTCAAAAATGTTAGATTGTAATTCGGCAAAAGAGCTTTGGGATCGTTTGGAGTTTCTATATGGGATTGTCGAGAATGACGAAGAAAAAGAAAGCTTAATCCATGATGAATCTCATGACAATCCTAAACCAAACCATGAGTTAGCAATCTATCCTAGCTCTTTGTCACCTCCATATAATTACGATGATATTAGGAACATTTCATCCCTTCTAAATATTCTTGACTCTCAAATTCATTTGAATAACCTTATGTTGAAAAAGGCTAAAGTTGAGCAAAATAATTTTTTTAATTGTTGTATCACTTTAGATGACATTTTGGGAAATACTAAAAACCCTTGTTTTGAAAATATTTATTCTTCAAATAAAAGTCAACATCTTATGAAGAAAAATATAGAAGGTTTTGAAAAAGTGGATGAAGCATTTCCCTTGCTCTTAAAACATTAGAAAATCATCCCTATTTAAATGTCACTCCATTTGATGAAAATGATCTTTTTAAAGAAATTTTTTATTTGAGTGAAAATTTGATTTTACAAAAGAATGAGAAAAATTCGTGTTCAAAACCTTCTCGTGATATTTCTATTCGAAAAAGAAGTACTTGTAATTATTGTGGTAAACCCGGTCATCGTGTTTCTACGTGTCATTACCACAAACAACTTGAATACGGGTCTTTATTACCTTCGTGGGAAAAACCGACATGGATCGTAAAAAGTACTAATCATATTTCCGCATCCACTCCACCTCGGATACCATAGTAATATTTATTGTAGGTGTTGAGCGTCAAGAAAATGAAATGATATACAAAAGGACGCTCAAATCTCGTAAAAGAAAAATCTGGTGATTTCTTTCTTTATCTCGTTTTTATTTGTGCCTTATTACATGTGTATATGTTTCTTTTTATATGTGCTTTTATCTTTTAGGCTTTACCCCTTTATCATGCTTGAAATTGTTTAGTTTTTGTTTTGGGTCTTTTTTGTACTTTTTAGAAAGTATAGGGGTCTTTGTGAAATTAACTGTTTTCATTATTTTCGAGATTTCCACTTCATACTTTTTCAAAACAAATACCTTTCTGGAAGTTTTATAACATTTCTAAACTATTGGGGAACTTTCGGGTAACTTCTGAGCATTTTTTAAAACGTCAAAAATTACCACTTTTTAGTTTTCGCTGAGGGCTTCTGCGGTATACCGGGCCAGCGAGCGGTATACCGGAGCGACAGTTTCTTTTATGGTTTTCTCCTGACCGGCTTACCGGTATATTGACCGGCATACCGGTAAACGAATCTGAACGCGTTTTTAACACAGCAGTTTACTCTTTCTCTTCTCATTTTCACCAAACCCTTTTCGTTTTTATCTTTCTTCCTCTTCATAATCCGAAAACTTACTCCTCTCCTTCAAAAACCCTTCATAAACCTTTAAATCTCTACATCATAATCCATATAATCGAAGCTTTCATCTTCTCCATATCAAAACACCTCTGAAACCCATTTAAATCCTTCACTCTTGTTTTCATTATGCTTCCAAGAAAAGAATCTTCAACATCAAAAGGGAAGAAAAGAGCTAGCTCCTCAAGGGCTCAAGAGGAAGCTCCACCAATAACTACTCATGGCACAAAACCTTTCGAAATCAAACCTTGGAGGAAAATCAATCAATCGGCCTTCCCTTCTAGTCCAAGTTTCTATGATCTTCTCTCCACTCAAGGTTTAATAAATTTTCTCTCTATTGAAATTTCCATTTCCATTGCTATTAGCTTTTGTGTTGAATTCTATACCAAATTTGAGTATGATTGTGATAAAAATGCTATTACCTCACAAGTTAATGGAAAAACTTTTACTCTAAATCAAAGAACTTTAGCCTGTTTTTTCAATCTTCGTGATTCCGATATTGATTCTTTTTGGGGTGTTGGTTGGGGTCCACTTGATGATGAAACAACTAATCGAGTTTCGACTTTTATGGAATCTCAAATGATTCCTCCTATTTCTCCTGTTTGGAAAACTCATAATTTTTCACCCGATTTTCAAGTGGCTTATAAACTCGTTTTATAAGGGCTTTTTTGTAAATCAAAACATGATGCTATGATTTCCCCCTATGAAGCTTACCTTATGTATCTCATTTATAAATCCGAACCCATAAACTTTCCGGCAATAATGATAAAAATAATGAATCATGCCCGAAACAATACCTTAAATGTGCCTTTCGGTTTAGCCTTATCATCGCTTTTTGAAAACCATCTCAATCTTGATCCAAAACTTTCTCAAATTAAAAATTTCAATCCAAATTGGGTATTTGGTTACAAAGCTATCCGTCAAATAAAACTTGTGATTTATAACAATGAATATATCCCGGATAAAAATCTTGATCACTTGGGAGATAGAACACTCATCTCTAGTATCAAAGCCTCTTCCGAACCTTCCACGGGCATTCCTATTCCGGATTCTCCTAATCGAAATGAGCCTACACAAAACCATCCTACTAATGAGGATCCTCCTAATCTCTCCCGTATTGAAAGCACAATACACCGTTTATGGATTATATGGGAAGAAAATTTGAGGTTTTGGAAGAGAAATTGGAAAGAAAATTTGGGGTTTTGGAAGAAAAATTGGGAAATCTTGCAAATGAGATGACTTGTGTGAAAAACGATGTATCGTGCATTAAAGATGATGTGTCACATTCCCGCCGCCGTTCTAGAAGCCGCTCCCCTCGGGATAATCGTTAATTGTTTTTGTTGGGTGTTTTTTAAATTTTCATGCTATCTCATTTAGTTTCGTTTTTACTTTGGTTGTATTGTTTAACTTCTTTAGTTTTTTGGTTGTTGGTTTCTAGTTGATTATGTTTTTATCTAGTTTGGTTTTAAGTTTGAATTATCGTTTGTTATCTTTTAGGTTGTGTAATTGTTGGATATTCGAATATTTGGGTATCTTTCATTATGTTTTGGATATTTGAAGTTTTAATTATTTTTTAAATTATGCAAATTGTTTTTGATCTATCTAGTCTTAATTAGTTGTTTGAATTCTTGGATAATTAGTTGTTTTGGATGTCTTTAATCTTGTTATGAATATTTGGATGTTTGAATTTTTTAGTTGTTTAAATTATGTATTTCAGATATTATCTTATTGAGATATTGTTGCTAACGTTTGTCTTGATGATATAGGTGTTATTATTCTTCAAATCGTTACAAATTGCATCTTCATCCCTTTAATTCATACAAATTGCATTTAGGCCCCTAGAGTCTTTGAAAAAATTGTTTTTAGACCCTAAAGTCTTTCAAAAATTAGCATCAAGGTCCCTATTGTTTCAACTATTGCATTTAGGACCCAAATATTGCATTAATCCTCGTTGTATTGTTTGAACTAATTCTTAACTTTTGAAAAATGTGCTTTGATTCTTTTATTTACAAAATCCCCTCTATGTTCTTAATTTACATAAATATCTTTTAAGTTTGGATTTTACTTTTAGGTCCCAAAAATTTGAAAAACTGCAATTAGGTCCCTAAAATTCAAATTGGCTTTTGATCCCTATAGTTTGAATATAATACATTTTAATCCCTTTATTTTTAACAAATTATCTTTTACCCCTTGTTTTTTAAACTTTGTCATAATTTCTTTTTATTAACAAAGGGGGAGAAAATCTTAGTTAAACTTTTTCAAATAGGAACAAAAACCCTATGCATTTTGTGAGGGGGAGTTTTTCAATGTAATTATCTTTAAAACTCAAATGCTTAGGTTGAAGGTGAATCTTTGATTAAAGATGTGTTCATTATATCTTATAGTATTGTAACTTTCATTTTGCTATTCCCATAAGTTATGCTACTTATTACTCGTCACTAATCTTGCTTACCTCTTATAGGAAAATTTGCTAAATTAATCCTCCTTGTTGGATAAATGCTCCTCCATATTATTTCTTGGATATTGTATTGTAATATTTATATTGCTAACAATTTTCTTGGTGATGTAGGTGCTTTTAAGTTTCTAATTGTTTAAAAATTGTATTTTATAACCCCTACATTTTTGAAAAATGGCACAAATCCCTCAATATTTAATTTGACCTCAATATCCTCTCTTTAACAAATGATGGTCAAATTTCCTTTTTAAACTTAAACTCTTTAAAATTTGAAAAATGGTACTTATGTCTCTCAAAATATAATCTTTTACAACTTAGTCCCTCAAAATTTTAAAATTACGCTTTCACCCCTAAATAGACTTTTTCTTATATTCTAAATTGTTCACTAAATCTTTTTGTTGTTGACAAAGGGGGATAAAGATCAAAGATACAAACTTAAATGTTTTATAAATCTTAAAGTATCTTTGAACACAAATTTGCATTGTTATTATGCCTTGTGTAAGGGGGAGTTTTTAAATGAATTGATTTATGAAACATATTTATTAAAATACCTTATGCATAGAGTAAGGGAATGTTACTCTATTTACCGATCGATAACTCGTTTGAAGGATTTAATTGTTAAAAACTCTTTATTTGCAAACTTGTGTTATTCGATTTGTCAAACATCAAAAAGAGTGAAATTGTTGGCCTAACGTCCTTTTCATCTTGTTTTAATATTTGCCAAATCTCGTTTTTATATCCCCGTAAAAGTGCTTGCCTTGCTACATGGTTTATACATTTAACTAATTGTTCTTATCCTATTTATAAACCACCGTTAAAGCTTCCTTCATGAAACCGGACCGGGTTACCGGTCACAGGGCCGGCTTACCGGTGGAAGAAAGCCGTTGCCCAACGGTCAAATGCCACGTCAATCCAACCGTTGGACTAAGTGACAAACCACATCGGTATACCGGTGAGATACCGGATAGCCGGTCAGAAGGCAAAAAGTGCTTATAAAAGGAAGCTTTATCACATTCAACAATTCACCTCTTACCAATCCAATTCTAATCATTCTTATACATCAATTAGAGGTCTCAAGCCAACATAGAATCAATCCAAGCTTGATCAATCAACTTGTTATATCTACTCAATCAAAGAGTTAATCCAAGACGCTTCAAAGTTCAATCAACTCAAGAGAAGTTTTAAGCTTAGAGTTATATCATCTCTTTAGGAGTTTATTAGCAAAGTTGTTCCACCCTTTAAACACTTACATTTATCCTCTTAAGTCTAGTTCTTGTAATAGATAGATTAAGAGAGAATTAGAGTATCGGGAGTATACTCGGTGTCCTTGTGTTGCGATAGCACAAGAGTTTGTCCTTCGTGGTATCGAAGAGGTTGTAAGGGTTATTGTGTTCTCGACCCGGTTAAGAGAGACACGGGAGCTTAGTGAAAAGCTTGAAATCCTAAGGAGGCTTCCTTAGGTAGTGGATGTAGGGATAACCGAAACACTATACATCGTTGTGTACTTTTTATCCCTATTCTATTTACTTTCCGCACTTTATATGTTTGATTATATGCTAGTATAAATATCGTAATAATCTATACCTAGTTAATCAAACCTATTGTCATCTAGAGTAGAAAGAGATTAGAAACTCGTTTTACTTGTATCACTTATATATCAAACCTCTAGCTTATCCATTGCATGATCCCTTAACAGTTTGATATATTTAGTTGACTTAGTAGTTTCTCTCTTAAACTTATTATTGTCCAAAAGATTTTTAATTAGGCATTAATCTTATTAGTAATCCTATTCACCCCCCCTCTAGGACTTTCAAAGATTAATGGCCGTTTCTTTTGTAGCTTTGGGTAATTTCTTGTTCTTCCCTAACATTGAACACTTTCTCTTGTAATCCATAGCATCCGTTCTATTAGTCATCTTTGTTTAACCCACAACTCAAGTTGCACCAAGTATAGAATAAAGTTATGAAAGATTGGTGTGGCTTGATGTTGTTGTTTAGATGAATGATTATCAATGTAGAAGAAGGAATTTTCCTGATTTGTGATGGAAGAATTTTTGAAAACTTGGAAGATCTTTGGTGTTCAGTGGTGTTGTGTAATGGATTTGATGAAGAATATGTGTTTATGAAAGATTGAGGAAAGATTTGATGATATTGTTGTGTTTGTTTGAAGGTTTAATCAATATTCAATGTGTATTTATAGGGGTTGTGTCAGAAAATTTAATATTGGGAGGTTGGAAGAGGCTAGGTTTAACTTTTATAAGGTAAGAATCCAATTAGGTATCGAATTCCTCTCTTCAAACAGTCTCATGCGGTGCACCGGACAGACCCTGCAGTATACCGCAGGTGACGTCATGGCTACCGTGGCAACAGATCTTCGCATTTGACGATACGGTATGGAGGTGTTGATTTATATCATTGGACCTGATTTCGTTACCGTTGTAACGGTATCTTGATGGCGCAGTGCACCGGACGAACCGTGTTGTATACCGCATCGAAGTTTTGTATGAGACCGTGGCGACGGTCTTGCACACCTTGATGACACGGTATCCTATACGTTCTTCTCGGTAATGCACCTAATTTACACACTCTTGTAACGGTTCGCTGGGTGCGGTATATCGCACCAAGCTGCTGGTTGGCACAAATTTTTCCTTCTTTTTGACTCGAAACTCATTTTCTACATATTAACACACTACCTTTCTCTCCTATTAGCTTGTAAATACATTAAAAATATACACTAACCTAATAATATACACAACAAAACATAAAACTAACTAAAGAAAAACGATTAAAACAAGGGATCTCTCCCAATGGCACTTTTGTTTAACGTTGTTTAGTTCGACGTGTTACCTCGGTGACTATGTGTTGACATCACCTCCCCAGCAATGAATGAATATATCAATATTTATCACGCAAAATTTGAATCCCTTGCCTTTCACGCCTACGAACTTCTCAAATCTATTCTTTGTATCCAAAATTGGTCCCATCCACGATGTCTTTGGTGTACGTGCTTTTTGTGGAGGATCAGGCTTTTCGATGCGACTTCTCCGCCTATTCTGAACTCCTCCCTTTCTCTTTCTTTCTTTGGTTCTTTTGGAACCTTTTTGGTACGTTTTTTGGTTCTCTTCTTAGAAACTTTTTAATGAACGTCTAAAAACAAACAATCTCACGGAGAACCAGGGAACTTCATTGCTTTGAATACCTTAAATCTAACCTGTTCGTTTTGGACTCTCATGATCAATTCACCATTCTCAACATCAATTAGTATATGCCCCGTGGCTAAGAATGGTCTACCAAAGATAATGGGGACATTTTTATCCGCGTCGTAGTCAAGTATAATAAAATCACAATGAAAAATAAAACTGCCAGCTTTAACTAAAACATCTTCGATTTTACCTACTGGTTGGGAGAGGGAGCGATCCGCCATTTGTAATACTACTGAAGTAGGTACTACCTATCCTATGTTGAGCTTCTCGATCAGGGACTTTGACATTAGATTTATACTCGCGCCTAAATCACATAATGCTTTCCCGACCCATCCCTCACCAACAACAATGGGAATTGTAAAACTTCCAGGATCTTGTAGCTTTGGTGGCAACTTGCTTTGACATATATCACTGCACTCCTCAAGTAATTCAATCAATTCCGCAATTTCTAAGTTTCGTTTGTTAGAAAGAATGTCCTTCATGAATTTTAGATATTTTGGCATACTCTTGAGAGCTTCTACAAACGGTATGTTGATATTTAACTTGCTCACCATGCCAAGGAACTTATTTAATTATTTTTCATTGTTCTTGTGTATGACACGTGATAGGAATTGTAGGGGAGGACGTGTATTGTTCACCACTGAGCTTTTCTTCTTTAGTGGTGTCTTTTCTGGGATACTCTTTGGTTTGATTACCTCTTCGAGTTTATCTTCGATTGTTTCTTCAATCACTTCTTCAGGAATAGGGGTGGGTTCTTTTGGTTGTTCAGTTTCTTCCACTCTTGGTGGAGGTAATAGTTTTTCACTTCTTAATTCAATTGCATGACAAGCATCATCTTGAGGAGTTACGGTATCACTCAGAAGTTTCCCCTTTGGTCTGATTTGTATTGCACTAACAATCTATGATAGAGTATTCTCAAGGTCTTTAATAACCCTCGCTTGTTCTTGAAATCTTTGTTGATTCACCTTCATGTTTTCCTCAAGAACTCTCATAAATTTATCTAGATTTTGGTCCAAACTTGAAGGTCGCGATGAAGGTTGATCATAATTAGCTTGTTGCGCTGGATATGAATGTGGTTCTTGATAATAATCTTCATACTTTGACACTTTTTGATAGATTGGTTGTGGTTGATAATAATTTTGAGGTTGAGTTGGATAGGAGTTACCTTGAATTTCAACCCAATTCTGATTCTGTGGGGAATAATAATTAGCGTGACTTCCTTGAGGATGATAATAACCATTCGAGTAATGGTTTCTTTGATGAGATACGAAGGAAATCGAAGCTTGATTATTAGTGCAATTCTTCCATGAATGATTTATTTCTCCACAACTAGGACATGAAGGTAAGACATGTACTAGATTTACCTGAGCTACTGAACTGCTCTCTAAACGTTCTTGTTCTTGTAATACCTTGAGATGTTGTTTAATTCTTCGATCCATAGAGCTTCTAAGGTATCTTCTTTTTTTTTTGATTTTGACAACCAACTTATCTCGGTTTCAAGAATTCTTTCAATGATAATACGAACATTTTCTGAATCTAATAAAACAAAACTTCCATCTCCTCAATTATTTACCTTTGCCTTGGACTTCCTATTGAGTCCTCCACTGAACATGGTCAATTGGTATTCAGGCGAGGAGACATGGAATGGACACCTCGCTTTCTTCTCGCTAAAACGTAACCATGCTTCACCAACACTTTTCCCTTCTTCTTGCATATAATTTGTTCTAACTCGAATATATCTTTTAGGCATCTACTCATCGGATATAATTGATCTAGGAATTTAGCTTGGAGTTGATCCCAATATGGAATTGAATCAGGGTGTTGGTAGTCATACCAATTGCTTGCACTCCCGGTTAAAAAGAATCCGTTCCTGTGTAAAACCTTTGATGATGTAGGCATCACAAATCTGCATGAATTTCTGTATATAACGAACCAGATCCTGATGTGCAACACCACTAAATCGGCCATAACTCGAAATTTGTTCAATCATGCCTAGATCAGGCCTGCATTTAGAGGCTTGGATTTCTGGAGTATTGATTCCTCTAGGTTGCACTCTGAATGAGACGAGAAGATCAAGTTTCCTCGAACTTGCAATCTGAATGACCTAAAATAAACAACACTAAAAATAAAAGCGTAAAATAGAATTAACTGAAATAATAACACTAAACAAATGCACAAGGAATAACGTTACACCCGGCCTGAGGAAGGCAACACAGCTAAAAACAGAAGGGACATGGAGGCTTATGAGAAGTGGATAAAAATGATTCCACTGCAAGAGGCTTCTTGATAGGCCCCATGAAAGACGATCTTATTTATGAATGTCAATGATACCTCACTGATCACGAGATGTGGAACTCTCTTAAATGAGAAGTATGGGGGGTACGACTGTGACTAAGTTATGTCAACTGACCATTAAATTTGACACTTACAAGAAGAAGCCTAATCAAACCAGGCAACAACATCTCTGAGAGATGTCTAACATGAGTAGGGAACTTAAGACTGCAGGTCATAACCTTAATGATGAACAACAGGTTCAAGCTGTGATCTGATTTCTTCCAAATAACTAGGAGCATTTGAAGATAAACTTTACTCACAATGACAATATCAAAACATTTGATGATGCTGCTCGTCATGTGACATTGGAATATGAACGTCTAGATGTAATTAAGTCTCAGGGTCATGATTATGTTGCTGAGTTAAGTTCCCACAAAGTTTCTGGAAATAAGCGCAAGAACAATGGAAAGAAGAACCGAAATGAGCATGTTTCCAAGAAGAACAAGATGGGTGGTAAAAATAAGGGAAAACGTTTTCGTAAGAATAAAGACAAGAGTAAGATGAAATGTTTTAACTGTGACAAATTGGGTCACTTCGCTCGCGAGTGCAGCGAGCCTAAAAAGGTAGCAATGTCATTTACTTCTTGTAAATTTACTTATGTTACCAAAAGAAAACGTATTAAAAATAAAATAAATATGTTGAAAATAAATTACATGACATCTAACATAAAAAGAGAGTCATAGCTAACTTACAAACAAATTATCATCTTAGTGTGTTATATTGGGTTATCGGGTATGTAAATTAAGTGCATCAAATCTTGGGTTAAGTGAGAAACATTTATGAGAGTAAATAAAATTCTAGGGAGATTCGTTGATGGCCAGTGAGGAGAGAGCCAAAAGCTCACTCTAAATTATCCAAATATAAGATCATACCGTCCTAAGACTACATTACAACCTTAAAGACCTTATGATTCTTAGCTATGTGATCTAAAAGCGATTGAACTAATAGAGAGTAGTTAGATGGACGATTAGATACTAGTTAGGATCGATGAACCCTCTAAGCCCCCATATCGAACTAAGAAAAGAACCTTCTCTTCGTGCATTGCAAAGCTAATCTAATCTTGAAACTGAACTACGTTGATTGTTTGTATGATAAGTGTATAAATGTTAATTAGTTTGTAAATATTATTACATGAAACTTTCTAAGTAGTTGCTTTAGGATTATTCTTTACATTCTCCTTCTCTCATACTTAATTGACTTACTTTCTAGATGTCTCTCATTTGTGATGAATTAATCTACTCATGAGATATCACTTTATGTGTATTATGTGCTTAACTGACGAATGTTTCCCTATTATTCGATATGTTTCATTTTCCTACCTTGATTTGGAGAATAATTACTTTTAGAGCCTTTTTAGTGTAATTTGTGTGTTAAATGTGAAACTCTTAGGTAAATTGATTTAATTAGATTCCAAAACAATGTCAAGAAAGAAGATTCAAGGTGGAATCTAGAGTTAGAAGGAAACAAAGTTGAATTTGAAAAGAAAAAAAAGCCAAATAAATATGCCATGTTGTAAAGACGTCTAGTATTTTGAAAACTACATAAAATCTATTATTAATCTGGAGGAGATATTTAACAAGCAGATAGATCATCAAATTACAGTCGTTTCCATATAAAGTACGCAAAAATACGATAAGTAGCGAAAGAGATATGACCAAATAATTCAGCAGTGTTTATCATGTATATACATACACACATATATATATATGATTTATATGATTTATATATATATATATATATATATATATATATATATATATATATATATATATATATATATATGTATAAGTTACTAACCATATAAAATCATCCCTCGGTTGCCTAAGCTTAACATTTATTATAAATCATCATTGAAAAAATCAGGAGTATCTAGAGAAGGATGAATCAATAGTTGGAGTTTCACCACATCAATTCTACACTGCTCCATCTCTATTCTTTGGGTAAATTAGTATTAGATCCATATTGTCTATGAATTATTTCTTAGTTATTTATTACAAAGTTTTATTAATCATAATTCATCTTTTAGGGTTATAATTATATGAACCATTGATTATTGTTTTTTTGTTTATTTGAATATGGAATTTAGTATTTAATTGAATTGGTTTAATTTCTATTGACAATATTCTTGTATTAATTACTATATATTCTCTAAACAATTAGTTATATCCCTTAGTAATTAAGTTATTCGTTAATGGTGACGCTTATTTGAAAGGCGTGGTTTAATTACATAACTAGGATATAGACTCGTGGTTATCGTGATTTATCTTGACAGTCTTGACTAATCACGTATCCAATTTGGTTAAGTGATTAAACATATGAAACTAGCTTATAGTTGTCCTAACAGGGTCAGTAATGTAATACTGTATGATTGCTTCCTATGTCCACCCTGACAGGAGTTAGGAAGATAATAGAGTCGCGACTATTGTGAAATTTCTCCTTTACCTTTTTGTTAGGAATCATAAAATCAATATGACAGGTTCATACTCGCATCTTCTTATCTTAACTGCATATTTTTTGTCGTTTAATATATATTTTTGTTTTATTAGAAAACAAAATACTTTTCTTATCTTTTTAATCAAAACAGTTAAACACAAATTCAGAATAACTATTTAAATCCCCGAGTACGAATTTGATTTATCAATCTATAACATGCAAACAATTTGTGCACTGGCAGTGAGTTTTAGGTATTACTCCCATAATTGTCCGACTCAACTTCGTAAAGTTATTCATTCATGGGAGAGTTTGCTTCCACGTAAGATTTTACCCCTGTAACCAAACATCACAAGTTGAATCTACCATATTGAACAACAATCTAAAAAACATTAAATTATATTACTTGAGAACTTACAATACACTGTAACAACCCATTGGTATGTACTTTAACTTTTTTTTCTTTTAGGATTTCTCAAGAAACGGTCAGTTGCCAATATTTATTTTTTGGCCAAAAAATTAACATACTATATATTAATAAAATTGAAAGTAAAAATATTAAATATTAAATATTAGATTAACACTTATAAGATCTACACATGATAAGGAAATTAAGGTTTTATTTACTCATATAGTCATACAAATATGTATGAGGGTGAATTTCCAAACACCATGTTTTAGTGGTGCTATTTACAAATACCACGTTTAAAAAAATATATGTTTTGCACCTTAACAAGTATAAAATTAGCTATATACCATGTTTTAATAGCAATTTCTTCAATTCTTTTAATCAAATTTAATATATCAATTAACTCATTAAAAAGAAAAAATAATAAAAAAATAAAATACCTAAAGGCTTCAGGCATATACACACAAATTACACAAATTACACAAAGATAAATCGAGAATTTTTTTGAAATTATAAGGAGATTATTTTTCTTACAAAAGAGTGTAATTGCAAATTGGTGGAGGGCAACATACTTCTCTTCAAGTTATGAATATTTATTCCAGATAATGGTTGTTGTGTTGGGTGGAAAATAATTTAGTTATGTGTGTTTTTTAATTAATGAATGTGTTTTATTTAAGTATTTTTATATATAGTAAATAAAGATGGCATATTTTTAAACATGAGGCAACAGGCTCATCTATTCTTTCTTTACATCCATCATTAATCAAAAAACTTTAAGAGTTAATTGTCTAAATCATGCCAACCAATATTTAATTTGATATAAGAACAAATAACTATATAGGTGTGAATAAACATGTATACCAAAAAAACTAATTGACATATACAACACTAAAATGTCTTTGAAATTTGTTTTATTTGCATAACAACATCCAACTATGAGATGATATCTAATAAATTATTAATTTCATAAATTATTTTGAAGTATCAAAAAGATGATAGACTTTCTAATTAGCTCTTGTACAAGATTCCATAACACATACATATAATTTTACACGGTCAAGTAATTTGACATAATTTAATTTGTGAAAACTAAATTTATTAATTTAATGAATTAGATATGAATTAGGACTTTAAAACTGTAAAGCCAAGTAATTTGTGTATACAAGATGAAGCATAGAGGATATTCATTATGTTCAAATTAAATGACCAACGATTATTTCCTTGTATGAAACAATAAAATAAATAAGTATATATTTATATTATGATTACTAATAATTACAATTATGAAAAAATTGATAAATATTTAGTCAATTAGAGGATTTTTTTTTTAAAAACTACAACAAATCTAAAAAATTTAATCAACTCAAAGAAATAACAACTTTCCTGAATGTAAAATATAAATTGATTTATAGATATAACTAGTGATTGATAATATTGAGTTAGTTTATTAATGAATTTGGATGAACACGCATTTTTTATTGGCAGACACATTATGCATAGAAAATACAATGTAAATACAACTAATTGTGCATGATATACTTGACCATAAACTACATAAACTAAAAAAAAAGACAACATTTATTTTCTTAATGTATTGTCATTATATGGATAGATCCTAGGCTATCGTAACATTAAATAGATGAAGAATGGTTATGATTCTTTGGCTTGTACTTGCATTGGATAATTCTTGGGCTTCCACGTATCAATTGGTAATCCATACGGACCTCGTTGATCTTCTTTTGCTCCACTTACACGTTGGTTATCCTTGAATCATTACATCACATTTCGTGGTAAATCTTTTCCATTGAACTAAAACTTATGGTATGACCACATTTTTTACCTTTATATTTCTTGATAACAATGCAATGGATGACCTTCTCGTAAATCAGCCTGAGGGGGCAACACAACTGGGCACAGGAGGATGATCTGTTACACCAATTTCTCTTTTAAGTAGTGATACATGAAAAACAAGATCTATCTTTGTTGTAGTAGGAAATGATAGACGATGAAAAACACTCCCAATGTGTTGTACAACTTTAAATGGACCAAAGAACTTGTGACCCAACTTTTGATTTTCATACCCTCAGAATAGTTACTTGACAATATGGTTGTAAAAGGAGCAAAACCCAATCTTCAACATCAAATTCTTGTTTTGTATGATGCTTATCTGCTTGTTATTTCATCCTTTGTTGTCCTCTGCAAATTTAAGTTAAGAGTAGATAATATAGTATGGCGATGTTGTAAGTCATGTTCAACAGCAACATTCGATGTTGACATGGGCAAATAATGCAACAATGATGTCAGATTTCGTCCATAGACTGCGAGAAAATGAGTCACACGAGCATATGAATTTAAGGTTTTGTTGTACCAATACTCAGCCCACGACAAGAATTTTCACCACATTTGAGGAGAATCCATCACAAAACTTTTGAGATTGCGGTTGATAAGTTGTGCTCATATTTAACTTGGATCCTTGCAAACAAAATAACTCTTTCGTAAATGATCTTAGAAATATTTTATCTTGGTCACTTATGATGGTACGTGGTATCCCATGAAGTTTGACCACTTAATCTGTAAACACTTCCGCCACTTGTGTACAATTCACATGAGTTGGAAGAGTTACAAAGTTAGCATATTTTGATAATCAATCAACTATCACAAATATTTGTGACTTTTCTTTTGATGATGGTAAACCTTTCACAAAATCCATCGATATATCCTCCCAATTTTTTTTGGAATGGGTAGGGGTTGTAAAAGACCAGCCGGTGCCAAACAATTTGCAACAAATTTATTGATTTCCTTCTGCATATTTACCCAATAACAATCAGCCGCTACTCTTTCAAACATACAAAGATTCCCATCATGTCCTCCCACTGATGTTGTGATACTCTTCCATTACTTTATTACATAAAATCGTTGGAATCACCAAACACTGTTTATAGAGTTTTAAGCCTTGGACCAAAGAATATCCTTGTACTGAATATGGGTCATTCTGTAGATCTTCTTGTAGTTTTGAATGTCTGTATCACTTTTATTAGCCATTCACAGATAATCCGAAAGCTCCACTTGAACATCTGAAATATTGAAACATTCACCTTCGATTCCAGATAAAGCATCTACAACTTGGTTCTCACATTGTTGTCTGTAAAAAATATTCAAATCAAACCACAATAATTTCGTTAACCATTTTTGTTGGACAGGTGTTTGAATTATTTGGTCCATAAAAATTTTTTAGACTACATTGATCTGTGTAAATTGTGAACCGCCTGCCCAACAAATATTGTCTCCAAAAAGAAATAGCAGATGTAATGGCACTCATTTCTCTTTGATAAGTTGATGCAGCCTTTAAACTTGTAGATAACTTCTTACTAAAGAAAGAAATTAGCCAATTATTTTGAAGTAACATGGCACCAATTCTATGACCTGAAGCATATGTTTCTATAACAAAAGGTAATGAGAAATCTGGCATAGCAAGAACAGGAGCTGTTGTGACAGCAGTTTTAAGTTTGGTAAACGCTGTTGTAGCTTCAGTAGACCATGAATACCCATCCTTTTTTAAAAGTTCGGTTAAAGGGGTTGCAATACCAGCATAAGATTTTATGAAACACCGATAATACCCAGTCAAGCTTAGAATGCCTCGTAGACCTTTAATGTTACGTGCCACCGACCAATTCAAAATAAATTGTATTTTAGAATTGTCGATTGGTACACCTTGTCTGAAAATCATATGCCCACGATATTCTACAACATCCCGACCAAAGACATATTTTGCCTCTTTTGCATAAAAGTTATGTAGTACCATTAATTTTAGAACTTGTTACAGATGCTCCTGATGTAAAGCTAAATTTTTGCTATACACAAGTATATTATCAAAGAAAACAAGAACAAACTTACGCAAAAATGGTCGAAATGTCTCATTCATAATAGCCTGAAACAAGGGGCATTTGTAGGACTAAAAGGCATCACAAGAAATTCAAAATGGCCTTCATTGGTGCAAAAAGCTGTCTTATGAACATCTTCCACACGAACCCGAATTTTGTGATACCCCAAGCGTAAATCCAGCTTTGAAAAAATAGTAGCACCATGTAATTCATCAAACAACTCGTCAACCTTAGGAATGGGAACAAGATCTTGTATTGTAATACCATTTAGTTACCTATAATCTATAAAGAATCTCCACATGCCATCTTTCTTTTTAACCAGCAACATTGGAGATGAAATTGGACTAGTACTAGGTTGAATTGTACATGCTTCCATCATTTCTGCCACCAATTTTTCAATTTCAGTTTTTTGAATTTTTTAGAAAGTGTAGATACTTGTAAGTCTTGACATATACAGGATCTGGTCCTGGTAGAGTAGTTGGCAAAGAAAAATATTTTTATATTGTTGCAATAGGGGCTGCAAAACAATTTTGGAAGATTTTTTTTTGGTCAAAACTCTCATAAACAGACAATCTAAAGAGTGATGCAACTGGTCCTGTTGATGCTAAACGATGTACTCTTTTTTAAGGAAACTCTGAAATTGATCGATCTCGTGTTCCTCAAAAAATTACTTCTTTGTCGTTTGATTTAAACTTCATTGTAAGATTAAAGATAATCGTAATAAAGGGAACCAAAGTCGCTAACCATGACACACCCATCAATATATTAGACCTGAATATAGGCAACACATATAAATATGTGATGATTTGATAACACCGAGTCATAAGGGTAGCACTTTTTACACACCCTTCACTTATTAACTTTTGCCCATTAGAAACGGCAACTACAATATCTGTTGTAGTCCATTGAGGGCAAATTTATAACCCTAGAAAATTCAGTTGAAAATTACAAAATATAATTGAAACACTTGGTCAATTACTCCAGAAATGTTCTGATCAAATAAAGCAGGCTAATACGAACAATTCAGTGTTTTCGCAAAAAGGCTCCTGCTCTACACCAGACTACAATTCATCAGATGTGTTTTCGCAAGTGGGTTCTAGATTGACATCAAATGTCCATTCTACTAGAATGTTTCCATCACCAGGAAATATTCCGCCTGGATTTTGACATGTTCCTCACGTTCAAGCATGTCCAATGCGCTTAGAGTTTCCTTGTTTTGATGATTTGGATCCTTCTGGTTGGATCTTTAAGGCAGAAAGGTTTTTTGATTATAATAGAACTCCCTCAGATCAATGCTTAAGAATCGGTTCTTTTCATATGAATGGTCATGCGCTTTCGTGGTTTTAATGGATGACACAAAATCGTCAATTTCAGTTTGCTAGGGCGTTGGAAGTACGTTTTGGTTCACCAGAGTTTGAAGATACTCAAAGGGCTTTGGTGAAAGTAATGCAAACATCGAGTGTAGAGGCTTACAAGACACAATTCTAAGTTTTGGAAAATAGGACGTGGGTTTATCTTCATCATTTCTTATCAGTTTCTATGTTCCTGGTCTTTGTCCAAATATTCGAGCAGAAATTTTAGCGTTTCGTCCAATGTCTTTGTCTCATGCTATGTGTTGGCAAGAGGCTAAATTGGTAGAACAACGTAAGTTGATACACCAAAGTGAAAGAATAGTATTATTTTGGGTAGCCGCCGCCAAAATCAAGTTCTTTGGTACAACACTCTTATCAGGCTGTCTCCCCATAACTTACGGTACGTCGTTTATCACCTCATGAAATGCAATTACGTTGTGAGAAGGTACTTTGCTAAAATTGTGATGAAACGTATATACATGGTCACCGTTGTAAAATAAAACCTCAGTTATTTGTCTTGGATACTAGGTTCGAGACCGACGAAGCCTTCATTGATGGGGTCAATATGAATGAGGAAATGCATTCCGAAGAATGTCTATCGCTAGAGATATCTTTATATGCTCTCTCAGGTAATCAATCTCCAACTATCTTTGTTTTCAAGGTATTTGATTAGGTTTGGCGATTAAAGTGTTGATCGATGAAGGATAGTTATGATTCTTGGGATTCCATGTTGCATTGGATAATTCTTGGGCTTCCAGGTACCTAGCGGTAATCCTGTAAAAAAGAAGGAACCGTTGATCTTCTTTTGCTCCTTCTTGGACTTACACGTTTTTTTACCCTACTCTTGGATCATTACACGTTGATTATCCTTCTCTTAGATCATTACAGTTTTTCCATGACTTTACGAATATTTTAATGGATACGACCTCCTTTTTTCTAGGGTTAACAATGATCCTAACCTCATAAATTTGGAAGATTTTAATTTGGATAAGAGGTTTTTGATTTCAAAACCTATTTGATATGTTATATATATGTCTAAATATGGGTCCACTTTTATAAAATGGATGTCACTTAACTTCTTATAAAACAATATTCTTTAGGCTCGGGTGGGGTTTGTTTTGAAAGAATTTTTTTTGACTAAAAATATCGGGGTTGTGAGGGTCAGGTGTGTGGAAGTTAGTTTTTTCGTTAAATATAGTTTTGAAATAAAACAAATATGCTCTATAAGTGGGGTAAGTTTTAAAAAATCTAATTAAAAATTTTAATATGGTGAGTCCGGTAATTAATTAATTTTTTTAATGGGATGTAAGAATATATTATATATAATACATTTTAGTATAAATTATTAGATAAATCTATATTAAGAAGATTGGTATTCAGATACAAAAAAAAACTTTTACATTAATTAATATTCTGAACACTCTCACTTCTAAAACTCATTATAACTACCTTACCGGAGGTGTGGCTTATACCATCATCTCTCTTCCTTGCGAATCTTCTTCTTATTTCATGTTTTATACCATTTTCTTCTTCATTCCCTTATCTTATTCAAAAATATTTAGTTAAGTACCCTCATGGACCTAACCCTATATCGGACGAGCATTGTGCGTGTACGGTCTTGTAAAATTAGGGTGAATGATATCAATTTTAGTATAGATGGGTGGTGACAGGAGTGATATATTTTGGTTCATACTTGGAATATTCCTATTGAAACACGATGAATTAGTTGATGATTTAAATAGAAAAAACATTTTAAACACAATTTACATGTCGTAAAATAAATATCTTAAACTTAGGTTCAAATTTATGTGGTGCATGAGTTTTGAGCCATACATAACAAAGGATTCCAAAATTAGGCAATTTATAATATGACACGGTATCTATAAAAAGTAATTCGTACGAACATATATTAGTTAAATAGACCGTAAGGGGCACCAAGCTAGTTTTTTTATCTCAAGGAAATCTCATGAACTTACCATAAATCTCGAAAAGTATTGTGTAATTACATGGGGAAACAATATACCGAAGAAATAAAGAACTAATTATTATTGTTTCACATTCATAACCGAATGCATAATTACCCAAATAAGTTTTTCCCTAACATATATCACTCACTTATAATTCTACCACCAATTCAAATTCTAATGCCATTATTATCATAAGGGGCAAGACTTACAAAGAAAGTTACAAAAATGTTCTCCTTTACGAAAATGTCATGACCAACTATCTTCTTAAAAAATTGTAGTAGCACATTGAAATTGAATTACTCTTTCTTCTCATCTTTCACATCAATTTGACACGTCTACATAAAATTCAGCTAATGGTGCAGATTCTTGTTTCTCTTTCCTATACGTGTCCACTTCTTTAATGACTTGTTAGAATGTTGAAAAAATAAGGCCAACATCACTATTATATCATAAGAAACCTTACGAAATCCAACTCACTTTCATCAACACAAAAGTTAATAAAACGAACAACCTTCAGCTTGGACATTAGACATACATTACAATTATTTAACAACTCCAACTAATCCTCACTCAATATTTCGTTCTAATTTAAACAAAATGATATATAATCAGTATAAACTTTGAAAATGATATATTTGAAACTAGATTCAAGATTGGATAGTAATGAGTATTGAAAAATTGTTAGGATTTACATGTACACTTTTGATTTAGCTTCAATAAACTCCACAATATTCCAACTCAATATAAAATGGATATAAATTGGATATTTTTGAAACTAAAACATAAAACAATTATTGTGAAATACTAAGAAGAAAAAAATATGATAGTGAAGAAGTACATGGTAATTATAATTAAGTTTAACATATCTCCATTGAAAGAGAAACCTAATATTAATATACTTCTATCATATGGATATTAAACATACAACTTAATCACATATATATTTATAAATTAACTACCTACATTCATCAATAATAAAATAACTTCACATCCATGAGTTGATTATTTAAATCATAACAACTAATAATTTACTTGATATAAGAATACAATCTTACTAGTTGTAAAAAATATGGATATCTAGAAAAACCAATAAACATTCATTACACCAAATGTCATTGGAAAAGAAGAAGATGAAAATTTTTCTTTTTGCATAACACCATTTCACTTAGTTAATGATATATAATATACTATTAATTTCATAAATCATGTTAAGTAAAAAAGTGTTTTTAATTAGATCTTGTATAAGATCCCAAAGGACGTGCATTAAAATTTAAATTGTCAAACAATTCAATAGATTCTATCTTTCGAAACCAAATTTGTTGCTTAAAAGAAAGACATGCGAATTATGACTTAAAACTATAAATCAAAGAAAATTACTAATAAAGAGAAAACTTACACTACAAAGGACGTTCATTTTTGTTGAAATGAAATAACAAACTATCTTTTCTCTTTACATGAAATATTAAATTAAATAATTATATATTTTTATTGTGACTACTGTTAATTAAAATTGTTAAACTATAATCAATTATAGTATATTAATAAAAACATAATAAAAAAGTTATAATGAACTGAAAGATAGAACAACTATTCCTAATTTTGTAAATTATAAATCGATTTGAAAATACAAACTATAGTTTAATATAAATTTTGTCATCCCTTATTCTAGTCTAAGATTACAAATTAACTGAACTCTTAGAAATCTAAATTTCAAAATAAAAACAAATGAATAGTATAGATATACAAAAGATCATGTAAATATAATTACATCCATTTGATTTTGTTTTTGTTTTTTCCTCTATTTTGATATGCACTTTACTAGGGTAGAAATCAACAAAAACTCATGATTTTGGAAAAAATGTAATTTGTATAATAGTTTTTTATCTTTGAAACCTTATCTGATGGGTTTTTGACAATGTAGGGTTGGGTTGTCATATAAATTGTACATATTACTCTGACAATTTATCGAAAATTGATTTGTACATGTCAAAATACGAGCCTCATTCATAAAATAGTTGTCACTGTAATTATAAAAAAATATTTTTTTATACTTTTGTATGTGGTGGATTTGGCCGGGTGTTAGTTTTGAATTAATCATTTTTTGACTTTAATAATATTTTTTGTTTGTGAGAATGGGTTAGGGTGTGGGAGTGAAGTTTTCATCTTTTAAATCTAGTTGTAAATTAAATAAATATGGCCTATTAGGTTTGTAAGTTTTTACAAAATCCAATTTTTTTCTCAAAAAAAAAAGTCTGGTCAATTTTTTGAATTTTTTGTGTGTGTAATATATTATATATTATATATTATATATTATATTTTTGTAGTAAAAAATTATTATATAAGTATATATTAAGTAGTCTGGTATTCAGCTATAACAAATCTTTTTCAAGAATCAAAACCCTGAACACTCTCTATTCATAAGACGATTATAAGTACTCTAACGGCACATTAGCATCGCAAACCTGTTCCGCCGGCTAGTGTGGCTTATGTCGTCGTCCCTCCTTCTTGCAAATCTTCTTATTCTTTCAAATTTATAAATTTTGCCTCTTCTATTCCTTATCTTCTTTAAATCTGTTGAGTTAGTTAACCCTGACCATACTCTCAATTGGACGAGCATGGAAATTCATTGGTCTTGTAGTAAAAGGGTGTATGAGATCGATATTAGTATAGATATGTGATGTAGGTGGTTTAATATCCTAGTTACCTACTTGGGAAATTTGAATTGAAGCATGATAAATTAACTAAAGAATTAAATGGAAAAATCCGTTTATCAAAATTTACTCGACATGAAATAAAAATTTCTTTTTATTAGTGGGCCAAGACAATGTATGCATGATGTTGTGTAGAATAACCCTCAAAGGTACAAGGGTGGAATTTAGGTTCAAACTTATGTAAGGTTTGAGTCATCAACGGATTCATAAAACACATAATTTATTATATATAAGTGTACCTTTGAAAAGTAATTCATTGCAAATTATATTATTTAATGAAGGAGAAAGAAAGTAAGTAATTAAAATTACGGTGGTGTGACATGCAACAGACCCAAAACACATAGTCATAACAGCAATTTTAATTAGCGTAAAAGTAGTTTCAACAATATGATGATGCCTCTTTTTAACAAAACCTATTAGTTAAGGTATCTAAGGTTGCTTGAACATATGTTGGATGCCATACTTTTTAAAATGGGATGTAAACCAATGTGCTCGATACTTATTAGTGTATAATATACCAATAGAAGTTTGAATATACTTTTCAACAACATTTTGGTAGGTCAACAAGTATAATGTGATAACAAAAAAGTTTAAGAGATTCTAGTGGTTGTGGACCCCAAACATCGAAAAATAACACATCTAAAGGACCCTAACTAGTGATTGTGGTGTCTCCAGAAGGGAGACAATAAATTTCCTTTTTGAAAACATGTATAAAATAATGAAAAATAGAATATGATAAATGTAGAATTCATTTTGATACTAAAGAGCAGAGTGTGCATTTATTGAGATGTCCTCAAACATTCATGCCATGATTATAGGGATGTCGTGGTGGTGGTTGTGTGGAAGGTATGTTGTGACAATATTGAGGGACACTTATATATGTGACCATTATTTCTTCATTTAAGTAGTGTTCCCATATCTTCAGGTACTTTTTCCAATCATCCTAAGGTGTATCGTTAATAAGATCCCTATATATGTCTCTATCCCCTGAATTTAATGGTTTATCATCACATCTCCCCATTACTTGTCACTCAATTTTTCTATGTTGTATGACAATTGTTCATACCGGCACATCCATTCTTCCCTTTGGTTGTATACTAAATCTATTGAAAAAAAATTATTTTTCCTTTCGAAAACCTAAATCAAGGATAATATCTAAGCCCACTTAGAGATCTAATTCAGCCTCGAAAGTTGTGAGATAATATTACCTCCAAATTCTAGTTCTAGTTTATTACCTCAAGCAGCTTGAAGCCTTGTTCCTTGGAGATCACGACCAAAGATTTAATTTATTTTACATGCATTGAAATAATTTTTTTTTAATCAGAACCAATAATTTATTCTGGTGAAAAATTAGTAGAAAATATTTAAACCAATTTACTTGTTAGCCTGTAATGAAATACACTACTTAGATAATATGAAAAATATATTAAAATAGATTCAGTATTGGACAAATATGAGTATTCCAAATTTCTTAGGATTTGAATTTTATCATTCGACTTAACCATTAATTAATATATATATATATATATAAAATTAATTACCTACATCCATCAATAATTAAATAACTTCATATCTAGATTAAATGTGTAAAATATAAAATTAGGAGTTGATTATCTAAATACCTCCAACAAATATTTTCCCTGATATAAGAACAAACTTCTAACTAAATTTGACCAAAAATGGATATCAAAAAAACCAATTGATGTTCACGGCACTTATATGCCTATAAAAATAAGATGTTAGCTTTTTTATTTGTATAATAACATGCAACTATTAGATGATATAATAAGATATTAATTTCATAAATTAGTTTTAAGTAAATATAATGTTGATAGACTATTTAAAATTCCAAACTACATATATATAAATTTACGTAGTATTTTAATTCTTGAAAACCAAATTTATTACTTTAAAGATATACATATAAATAATTACTTTAAATGATCCAGATTGAGAATATTTTTCCTCTTTAATATTACCTTTGACCACTATCTACTCTATATTTTTAGTAGCATGAATATTTTTCTTAATCCTCAATATTAAGGTCGAAGATGTAAGGATTTGTGAATCTTTTCTGGACTTGTACTGCACGATGGTGTCTCCTTAACCATCCCCTTAATCGGAGGGTGGTAAGATTAGTGAAAGCATTAGGTCCTTGTATTTTAAGGACTACATTGCCGTAGACCATGGCAGCTTCTTCAGCACAGCAGTATCGAAAGTACCCAACCATATCCTTGCACGTTTCTTTGGTCTCTGATCTCACACGCCCATCTTCCCATTGTCTTAGTCGTACACCGCGATACTTTGAAACCTTGCATGTCATTTTCTTAGGTTGTCGAGACACTTCTTGGACCACTTTCATATGCTTTCGATTTGGTTTTAAAGCTTTTTTACTTTTAATGCAATTAGTATTATCTTTCTTCGTAGCTGTTTCTATTTTGATTTCATTAATATACATGTTCACACATTCCCTATATAAATTAATTACCTACATCCATAAATAATCAAATAACTTCATATCTTGATTAAATATGTAAAATATTAAATTAGGTATTGATTATCTAAATCCCTCCAACTAATATTTTCCTTGATATAATAAAAAACTTCTAAGTAGATTTGACCAAACATGGATATTATAAAAACAAACTGAAATTCACTGCACTTTTATGCCAATAAAAAATAAGTTGTCAGTTTTTTTAGTGCAACGATTACATGATATAAATTTAATAAATTAGTTTTAAGTAAATATAATGTTGATAGACTAATTAAAATTCCAAACTACATACATATAAATTTACATGGTATTTTAATTCTTGAAAACTAAATTTATTACTTTAAAGAAATACACATGAATTACGACTTTAAAACTGTAAATTCAAGTAAATTGTGTAAACAAGGATGAAAGTTACATTACAGAGGATATTCATTTTGTAAAAATGGGTTAACAATCTTTTCCTTGTATATGAAATAAGAAAATATATAATTATATATTTTTATTATGATTACTACTAATTATAATTGTAATTTTTTTGATAAAACATTAATTAATTAAAGAAATTTAACTTTCTTTAAAACAATAACAAATCTAAAAAAATTTAACATAAAGTTCTTTATATATACTTCTAATCTAAGATTACAAATAAAAACGAGTCAGTTACTTCTATGTCCAAGGTTTCTCTTGGATGTATTTGAAAAAATTATAAATAAAATTAGTACTTTTTTAAATTAAAATTACATTTATAAAGAAAAACTGAACATGTAAAAATATAAAAAAATAAAAATAAATTTATATCATGTAAAAATAATTATCTTATCATAGAGTGAAAACATGTTTGATTTTTGTTTTTTTCTTCTATCCAAATAAGAGCTAGTGATTGATAATATGGAGTTATTCTTGATGCATAAACTTACAAATATTTTAACGGATATGGTCTTTTCCTTACTAGGTTGTCAATGATCTAAAACTTCTAATATTTGACAATTTTAATTCAGATTTGATAGGTTGTATACATGTCAAAATATGAGCTATTGGTGGGTCTTTGTGTGTTATAAACTAAAATTCTAATGTTCAGACTCATAAACAACAATGGTACGGTTGTCCAAGTAATAAACCGATAAATCGGATTCGTTAGCAGGGACAGATTAGGTACAACTCAGGTGTGGATCAATCAATGATTTAATTGCAAGTAACTAAGACGCGAATAAATATAAAACTAAATTAAGCAAAGAAAATAAATGCAAGTAAATAAAGATGAGTTAGACGCAAGAATGAGATGTGATACTTGAGTCTCGCAAGGGCTATATTTATATAATTAATGTATCTGTTTAAGGGCTAAATTTGTATTTATGCATTAGTTAGTGTGGACTATCATACGGTATTATAAACACTGGGTGATTATACCTACTTTCGTGATCACTTTCCCACCAAAGTGAATAGTCTAATCACTCAATCCTATTTCTAATTGGAAAATATAAGAATAGTAATTAACATGCGATAATTGTCAATACAAAATACCCAATTCAATTTAAATCAAATAATTTCAAATTCAGAAAAATATCAGTTAAAATAAATAAGGGTTGCGATTCTCAAGTACTTATGTGTTTAGCTCATGTAATAAAAAACTAAAATAAAAGATAAAATAGTCTTATTCAATTACAAAGATGAAATCGGTAACCTAATTAAAGGATTGATTTTGACAATTTTTAAAATTCAAAAAAATAAGATAGACTCCCGATTGAAAAAATTGACTTTTTTCAAGCTATAAACATTTTTTCTAGACAATGGTGTTGTGTTGGGTGAGAAGGGATTATTCAAATATTCTTTTTAATTAATGAATGTGTTTTATTTAAGTTTTTTATTATATTGTAACAATGATTGCTTATTTTCAAAACACTTCAATTCTTATTCTACACCCATCACTAATCAAATAACTTTAAGAGTTAATTATCTAAATCAAACCAACAAATATTTTTCTTGATATAAGAACAAATAACTAAATACATGTGAATAAAAATGGATATGAAAATAACTAATTGACACATACAACTATTAAATTTCTTTGAATTTTTTTTATTTGCTTAACAACATCTAATTATGAGATGATATATAATTTCATAAATTATTTTTAAGTAAAAAAAGTTAATAAACTTTTTGATTATCTCTTGTACAAGATTCCAAAACACAAACATATAAATTTACATGCTTAAGTAATTCTAACAGATTTCAATTTTAGAAAACTAAATTTGTTATTAATGAAATACATATAAATTAGGAGTTTAAAACTGTAAATCCAGGTAATTTGTGTAGACAAAATGAAACTTACTTTATGAAGGATATTCAAAATTTTGAAATGAAATGGCCAACTATCTTTCCCTTTATATGAAACAACAACAAAATAATTATTTATTTTAATTATTATTACTATTAATCACAATTAGAAAAAATTGAGTTAATTGAAGAATTTTAATTATTTTTAAATAACAACAGATCTAGAAAAATTTAATCAACTCAAAGAAGTAACAACTTTCCTTAATTTGTGAAATATAAATCGATTTATATATGTAAACCAGATTTTTAGATAACTTACTATATCCTTTCTTCTAGTCTACGATTAGACATAAAATAATTGTTTGTAAATAGAAAATTATATGAAAAAGAAAAATAAATGAACGTATCTATATTACATGTCTATATTATATGGGACAACTCGAAAGTCAATTAATGGTCATGATACACCTAGAACAAAAATATGTGACACCTTCAATGGTCAAGATCTATCAATTTTTTTAACTTCCCACTACAACTCCTACCAAATCTCCAACTCCATACAAACAAAACTCCTCTACGCCTTATTTTTAGTTTTATTATGCACATTGCATCCACGAATGGCAAGCCAAAATAATATTGAATGGTTCTTCAGTTGAACCACCAATTTGATGAAAATAATGTTGCGGTGAAGAGTACGCCTTATTTTTAATTTTATGTCAATATTTCTTACAGTTGCACATTGTGATCCACTAATGGCAAGCCTAGCCTAAATTAAACTTCCAATTTGAATAGAGAAACAGACATTAGCGTGTTCAAAACTTGAATGGTTTTTCAGTTCAACAATCAATTTGATGATAATCATTTTGCGGTTTCTACAAACTTGATAAAATTGATCAAGGTAACATTCAAGACATCCATTACTTTTGTGATTATTAGGGTTTTTTTACACTTCACGTTGCTTCAGTATTTGATGGATATAATGTATGTATATCACCGTAAATTATAGCACTTTCCAAGACTTTCTAATGAACAAATCAGGACCTTATTGCAAAATATTATTGGGACCTATACTGCAATTTTTGCATAATTATTATGTGAGTGATAGGTTCTTTCCGTTAATATATATGACTAACCTGTTTATGTGATTTTCTCATTTTAGGTGATAAAATCAAAGTTTTTAATTCACGTGAATCAGATGATCCAACCAAGTAAACGAATCAGCACCTTCTGGCAAAATATTATAGGGAACTATAGTGCAATTTTTTCATAATTATTATGTGAATAACAGGTTCTTTCACTTAATATATATGACTAACCTGTTTATGTGATTTTCTCATTTTAGGTTATAAAATCAAAGTTTTTAATTTATGTTAATTACAAAGATGGTACCCAGATGATATTAAATAGATGATCCAACCAAGTGAACAAATCAAGACCTTCTTGCAAAATATTATAGGGACCTAAAGTGCAATTTTTTCATAATTATTATGTGAGTAACATGTTCTTTTAGTTAATATATATGACTAACCTATTTATGTGATTTTTTCATTTTAGGTGATAAAATCAAAGTTTTTAATTTATGTGAATTGCAACGGTGGTACCTGGATGATATTAAATAGATGATATAATAGATGACCCAACCAAGACAATGAGGACCAAGACAATGAGGACTACTCATACTGTTAAAGTTAATTGAATCATAGTCCCCTGTTTATTGCATCGTTTCTCTTTATACAGCAATTTATTTTTTTAAAAAGAATATTATTTTTTATGGGGTTTATATCATAGGCATTTTATGTTTATTGCATCGTTTTCTTGCTAAATTAAACTTCCAATTTGAATAGAGAAACAGACATTAGCGTGTTCAAAACTTGAATGGTTCTTCAGTTCAACAACCAATTTGATGATAATCATTTTGTGGTTTCTACAAACTTGATAAAATTGATCAAGGTAACATTCAAGACATCCATTACTTTTGTGATTATTAGGGTTTTTTTACACTTCACGTTGCTTCAGTATTTGATGGATATAATGTATGTATATCACCGTAAATTATATCACTTTCCAAGACTTTCTAATGAACAAATCAGGACCTTCATGCAAAATATTATTGGGACCTATACTGCAATTTTTGCATAATTATTATGTGAGTAATAGGTTCTTTCAGTTAATATATATGACTAACCTGTTTATGTGATTTTCTCATTTTAGGTGATAAAATAAAAGTTTTTAATTTATGTGAATCAGATGATCCAACCAAGTAAACGAATCAGCACCTTCTGGCAAAATATTATAGGGACCTATGGTGCAATTTTTTCATCATTATTATGTGAATAACAGGTTCTTTAAGTTAATATATATGACTAACCTGTTTATGTGATTTTCTCATTTTATGTTATAAAATCAAAGTTTTTAATTTATGTGAATTACAAAGATGGTACCCAGATGATATTAAATAGATGATCCGACCAAGTGAACAAATCAAGACCTTCTTGCAAAATATTATAGGGACCTAAAGTGCAATTTTTTCATAATTATTATGTGAGTAACAGGTTCTTTTAGTTAATATATATGACTAACCTGTTTATGTGATTTTCTCATTTTAGGTGATAAAATCAAAGTTTTTAATTTATGTGAATTGCAACGGTGGTACCCGGATGATATTAAATAGATGATATAATAGATGATCCAACCAAGACAATGAGGACCAAGACAATTAGGACTACTCATACTGTTTGTTTTTTAACTAATACTTGAATGGTATAATTAATATTAAAGTTAATTGAATCATAGTCCCCTGTTTATTACATCGTTTCTCTTTATGCAGCAATTTATTTTTTTAAAAAGAATATTATTTTTTAAGGGGTTTATATCATAGGCAATTTATGTTTATTGCATCGTTTCCTTGCTTATATTGTTTGTTTGTGGTTTACACCCATATATTCAAGTTTGGAAAGATGATTTACATCACCACTCTCAATATTAGTCCAAGAGAAGTTCCCGAATATTACGAGGTGGCTATAGAAAATGACGAAAAGAAACAATTGTGTCGAATGATCATTATAGTAGCTTATGGATGTAATTTACAAAATAGTATTCGTATGAAGCACTTTAAGCTATCTTTGGCTAACAATCAAGCAGAATATCACAACTATCTCGAGATATTCTCATGCAACACCTTTTTTATCCAAGACGACTGTAGATTAGCATTCTCCCTTACAAGCCCAAAAAACCTCTGCATTATCAAATCAATACCTTATAAATTATATAATCTATAAATAATCTGCATTTCTCGATGCAATTAAAATAATCAGTGAATATCGAGACCAAAGATGCAATTAGAGCAAGAAATCGACCTTAATCGGTTGTTAACGATCTTTTATAATAAGTTACAATAGTCATAATTTTCCATTTTAAGGGCCAACTTATACACACGTTGATAATTTTTCATCTAATTTTTTAAGTAAACTAGAGAATGCAGTTGATTTTTAGTAATATAGTGCCTCAATTGATTAATCATTTATTCATTTGCTCAAACGATTATTCTATTTTTGTACATTTATTACTTTAATCGAGATTTACCACATGTCAAATAGGGGTGAAAATAATTAATATTAACACTACCATCTTTTAAACCTACCACTCTCTCCACTTCTTCAATATTTATTTGAATTTGTAACTGTAAACACCAATTTCCTTTCCTTTTATTCTTTGTCATACACGTTTTTAATACCTCTGTCAGAATCTCTGGTTATTTACATTTACAATTAAACACAAATTGTTGCTTTTGTTGCTCATCTAAATTCTTTATAGATCGGTGCTTTTATCACTTGCTGGATAACAAGTAATTATTTTAAGGAAGCTGTATCAGGTAAGTATTTATTTTATTCAGAACATTACATTAACTATTGAGTCTGCTATTAAAATAATTTCTAGGTTTCTTTTCGGTTGTTAAAAATATGCAATTCGCATACCATTAATAAGTTAATTATATCAAAACTTCTTGATATACAATATTTATTGTTGTTTGATTATCATCGGAAGGAAGAAGGATACTGATGTGATCATAATCTGTACATCTCGATAATGTATATTAGTAAGTAATTTTCTCTATTTCTAAAAAGTAGGCCGTGTTGGAGATCGTGGGAAGAAAGGAAATGACTATCTTCAAAAGTCGTGCAGTAAGTCTTTTTTGTGGCGTATTTTTATAAGTCGCTAATATATTTTATTATTTGAAGTATTACAAGGAACTTGAGTGTATCGTAAGTCAAGTATTTCTAATCAACATCACATGGTTTAGTAGTAATTTTATACTATAACATTGCATTCATATGTAGGTTAAGAAACTTCAGACAAAAAATGTTACTATTACATTACGTGATGAGAAGGATCTGTATCGCATCAAGTCACCACAGGTAATAAAGATTTGTCTTCTTACTTTAAATTTGATAAAACGATCAATACTATATTGCTTATTCTGAATAATTGTAATATTTATAGGATTGGAAGATGAAGGCACGTCTTGATTGGATAGAAGAAAAACGCTTAGCTAGATTGAATTATAACCATATGGTATGAAACTTTATCATATCTTTTTAATTTCATACGATTGATTCATATTATCCATCACACGATCACTAAGTTAAATATATTCAAATAACAAGGTTGTTGTTGCGGCTCCGGTTATTGGAAGATGTATCCCTGTCGATGTAAACACTTGGTGTAGAGTTATGAGAGATATGCACAGCTTGAATGATGTTCAAATACTTTCTTAGATTATGTCTTTTTATTGTATTTATGGTGGAGATTTTATTAGATTATGTTTTCTATTATATATTGTGGTGTAGATTTCCTTAAATTGTATTTATTTTTATGGTGGATATTTCGCTAGATTATGTTTTTTATTATATTTATGATTGATGTTTTCTTAGGTTGTTATATTTTTTTTGGTTTATTGAGTATATATAATTTAGACTCTTGGACTATAATATAAGTATTACAACCCAGTGGATAACGAGTATAGTTAAAATCAATTTATGTTGGGTGTTAATTTGCTAAATCATAATATGTAAATTTACGTAAACTCCTAATGTTTCATTGATAATTAAATAATCAAACAGTCTTTATATAGTGCCCTCGGGCACAAGTTATCCCTAGTAAATATATAAAACATCATTTAAAAATAATTACCTCATGGCAGATTAATTACTCCCATTTGATTTTCGTTTTCTTCCTCCATCAATAGAATAACTAGTTATTGATAATATGGAGTTAGTTTTGCAATGACTTGAAAAATATTTTAATGGATGCGGCGTTCTCTTTTCTAGGGTTAGAAATGATTCAAAACTCGTCAATTTGGAAGAGTTTAATTTTGATAAGGAATCTGATTTCAAAAGTTCTATACATGTCTAGATATGGGCAGCTTTCATAAAATGGGCTGGGCTTGGACGAGTTTTGAAAAAAAATAGACTACAAAAATATTTTGGTTGTGAGGGTAGGGTATAGGAGTCAGATTTATCTTTAAATCCAATTTAAAAATAAAATAAATATGCTCTATAGGTGTGGTAAGTTTTAAAAATCTAATTTAAACATGAGTTATGATAACGGGATGCGTAAATATGTATATAATATATTTTTTAGCATAAGGTTATTAGATAAATGTATATTAAGTAGATTGGTATTCAGATCCAACAAGAACTTTGACATGAATTTCAATTCCGAAGACTCTCACTTTCTAAAGCTTATTACAACTACCTTACCGGAGGTGTAGCTTATACCATCACCTCATCTTCTTTTTCTTTCAATTTCTATATCATTTGCTTCTTCACTTCCTTATTTTCTTCAAAAATATTCAGTGAAGTACACTCATTGGCCTAACTCTCTATTGGACAAACATGGTGCATATATGGTCTTGTAGGATTAGGGTTAATGATATCAGTTTGATTATAGATAGGTAGTGTCATGAGTTAAATATTATAATTCATACTTGGGACATTCCCATCGAAACACGACGAAATAGAGGATAATTTAAATAGGGAAAATTGTTAAACACAATTCTTTTTTGGGTGAAAACATTTGTATGCATTATATTGCATAGAATAACCCACAAAGACACGTGTGTGGGACTTGGGTTCAAATTTATGTGGATCGTAACTTTTGAGCCATGGATAACAAAGGATTAAAAAATCACGCGATTTATTATATGAAGGGGTTTCTTTAATAAGTATTCTGTACGAAGATACATTATTTAATAAAGGAAAAAAAACCATAGTAATTAAAAATATAGAGGTTCGACACAAAAGAAACAAGAAATGCATATCCACAACTGCGTAGCATGAGTATTAATCAACAATATTACGATGTATTATTTCAACAATATTACGATGCCTTCCTTCATAATTACGTATTAGTTGAGGTGTGTAATGTGGTGTGATCATATGTTGGATTCCATTTTTTTAATTGGAATGTAAGCCAATGTATTCGCCACACTCATCAATTAGAAAATGTATCAATAGAATTCAATATACTTTTCAACAACATTTTTTCTTCTCTGTTACAAGTATAATTCAAGAAAAACCGATCATGTTTATCAAAATTAACATATACTATTTGAAATTATATACATAAATATTCTATACGATTTGTCATATACTATTTGTAATTATATAATTAAATATTCTATAAGATTTTGAAAATACTTTTTAACAACATTTTGTCTTCTCAGTTACAAGGATTATTCAAGAAAAATCGAGCAAGTTTATTAAGATTAATATATACTATTTGTAATTATCTAAATAAATATGCTACATCATATGTTACATTCCATATTTTTTTAATTGGGATGTAAACCAATGTATTAACCACACTCATCTATTTATAATGTATCAATAGAATTTTGAATATACTTTTCAACAACATTTTGTCTTCTCAATTACAAGGATTATTCAAGAAAAATCGAGCAAGTTTATCAAAATTAACATATACTATTTGTAATTATCTAAATAAATATGCTATAAGATTTGTCACGGTAGTAAAATAGGTATTGTTAAGAAAAAATTGCATGTTAAGGCAAATATACTAGTGTGACTCTTCTTGAGGCAGATAAACTATAGTGTATTGGTCTTGATGCAACTTTCTATTTAAAAAATAGACAGTAATGGGTACCAAGCTAGTTTTTTTATCTCAAGGAAATCTATGGAACTTGCCATAATCCCAAAGAGATATTGTATAATTACATTGGTGAAACAATATACAAAAGAAATAAAGAACGAATTTTGATTGTTTCACATTCATGAACGAATGGATAATTGCCCAAATATGTTTTTACTTAACACATATCATTCACTTATTAATTCTACCACCAATTAAAATTCTAATACCATTATAATTAGAAGGGGGCAAGACTTACAAAGATAGTTACAAAGAATGTTCTCCTTTGCGAAATAATCTAGGCCAACTATCTTATCTAAAATGTTTTAGTAGCAGAATGAAATTGAATTACTCTTTATTCTCATCTTCCACATCAATTTGACTCGTCTACATCAACTTGAGATAATGCTATTGATTCTTTGTTCTCTTTCCTAGACATGTCCACTTATTTATAGAGTCTCGATGACTTGTTAGAAGCTTGAAAAGATAAGGCCAAAATCACTATTTTTCATAAGAAACTTTACAAAATCCAATTCACTTTCATCAACACAAAAGTCAATTAGACTAACCAACTTCAGATTGGAAGTTATTCATACAGTCAATCATCTAACAATTCAATATTACCCTCACTCAAGGTTTCCTTTTAATTTTAATTTTTTTATATATAATCAGGATAAACTTTAGAAATGATATATTTGAAACTAGATATAAGATTTTACATGAATTAGAATCGTAAAAATGTTAGGATTTACATGTACACTTTTGACATAACTTTAATAAACTCTATAGTATTCTGACTCAATATTAGAGGGATATCAATTAGAATTTTTAAAACTGAAACATAAAACTATTATAGTGAAACAATAATAAGAAAATCTATGTTAATGAAGGAGTAAATGGCAGTTCAACATATCTCCATTTAAAGAGAAACCTTATAATTATATACTTCTATCATTGTGATATTAATCATACAACTTAATCACTAATATATTGGTATATTAACTACCTACATCCATCAATAATAAAATAATTTCACATGTATGAGTTGATTATTTAATTCATAACAACCAATAATTTCCTTGATATAAGAATAAACAACTAACTAGTTGTGAGCAAATATGGATATCAGAAAAACCAATAAACAATCACTACACCAAAATGTCGTTAAGAAGAAGGTGACAAATATTGTATTTGCAAAACATCATTCCACCTAAATAATGATATATAATATACTATTCATTTCAGAAATCATTTTTAAGTAAAAAAGTGGGATCTTGAACAATAGACCAAAGGATGTGCATATAAATCTACATGGTCCAATAATTTGTTAGATTCCATCTTTCGAAACCAATTTTTTTTTTGGTTACATGGGTTCCGGGTTAGCTTGCGCGCACCCGACTAATCCCACGGAGATATACATGCCTCCCCATATATATTCTCATGGTAAATCAGAACTAGGTTTCCCATGTTCAGGGAGGGGTTCGAGCCTGGTACCTCTTACTTTACACCCGTTAGGGAGGGGATTCGAAACCAAATTTATTACTTGAAGGACATTGTTTTGTGCATGGTCCATATTGTGGGTGCCCATATTGTGGTAGTTATTATTTGAATAACAAATATATAAATAACTTCAAGGAAGTTATTTCACAATTAGAATATAAGATTCATATTTACATACGGTCAAAACATCTGATTTCACTCATTCTAAAAACAAAACACAAACTTTCTCAATATTTCTTCTACATATCAAATCCAGCATAATTTAGGTTGTGGAATATCAATCTTCTTTTTTATGTAAGTTGATTCGACACTAGAGCATTTCATTTCGTAATTTTGCATGAGTGATTTGTCTGGAACCCTCTTAAATTCTTTACATATGGTATCAGAGCCTTGTCCTCGTTAATATTAAATTATTTTGTATGTATTATATGTAATAGATGCATGATATATGAATTCATGTATGTATTTTAATTATGGGTTGTGTGATTTCATCGAAACTGAAAAAATTATGTTTTAATATTCTCCTTGAAATAACATATGCAATGGTAAAAATTTCGTTAAATTGGGATTTTAAATGAAAAAGATTTGATTTTTAAAGTGTTTTAATGGAGTATTTTCGGTTCTGGACGGTTGGTGAAGATGACCCAATACAACGTCTTTTTGATTTTTGTTATTTAAAAAACCAGGATCCATTTAAGTAATTGCCAGGTTTCAGACGATCCACCTTTAAGTCAAATCTAAACTGGTATTTCCTAAGCTAGTCATTTTTTGTTTACATAGTTGACACAGTGGTTATTTTATTGACATATTGGTTTCTGAAAAATTAAAACCCATTTTGACGGTTTTGTGATTCAAACTGCAAACATCAAACAGCGTAGGTCGTGTTATATTCTTACCGCTAGGTTGTGAGTAGTTTTGGGTTCTTTGATTCATTTGTTGGTAAATAAGTTACCCACATTTTTTTTTGGTTTTTGGATTTTTTTAAATGTTTAAAAGTTTTGTAATCTTTTAACTAGTTACATTGTACGAATAGAACTTAGTTTTTCTAACCAAACTTGCGTGTAAGCTGATATAAATGTGAACTTATGATAGATTTTTACGAAGTAAAATGTATCTTAAACATGTTTGATACAAGACTTGTTGGTTAATATATTATATTTTATCAATTGTATATTTATATATTTATATATATTGAAACTTGAGTTATTTTATGGATAAGTTTGATTCTAGAACCTCTAAATTCTACGGGTCTGATGTATTACATCTTAATTGATTGTATTGGAATAGTGGAAAATCTGTAGAGAACTTAGCATTGTGTCTTGATGAAATTGAATTATAATTAGATAAATAAAAGTATAGTGATTCGTGATTGGGAACATAGTGAACTTTTTGTTTCACTTCTTTTGTATTGTGTTTACGAGTTCAATTTGTATTTTAAGAGAAAAGTATCATTGAATATATTTTATATATTAATGAAATTCGATAGATATACTAGAAAATGGCTGTGATAACACCTTTTAGACATTTAGATAAGGACAAGGATGAATGGTGATATAATTGTGTCATATGAGAACTCGAGTTACATTGAGTACCAGAGGAACAAGAATTTGAGTTTCTTAATAATGTGATGTTTGAGCTTAAGAAAGGCTTCTAATTTATCACATGAGGAGCATATCGACTTATCAAGTTTTGGAGGTATAAAGACTCTATTATTCGAGTAATATTGATAAACTATATCGATGGCTTAGTTTATGAGTATCACAAGTATCCTACCACTTTTGAGATGTGGGTATATCTTAAAGAGATATACAAGGATACTACCATGTTGATGTTCTGTTAGTGGACATGAACGATGATACTCATTGAAAGACGCTTGGTCATAGAATTTAATACATCAAAGACCGGTTTTTAAAGTGAGTAGGACAGTCTAGACATCTGGTGATATCCTCAATTACGAACAACAAATTCAAGTAATCATCTATCTTTTTCAAATAAATATAAGTAGTAGAAAGTGAATGACTCGTAATAACATCAATATGTTTGATGATGCTACTTGTGTTTTACTAAAGAATGAGTGTATTTGAGGTTTCTTGATATCATAGTTAAACAAATTACTGAGTCCAACTCTCATACAGAATTACTGTATTGAGCAAGAGAATTGAAAGAAAAAAGGTGATATATCTGGTTCTAAGAAATTGAGAAGTGTTGCCTATGAATTCATATATCACAAGGTTAAAGATGGAAAAAACACTTTTATGATCTGGGATAAATGGATAAATGGTGAAAGTATTCAAGAAGTGTTAAAAATAAAACTGGAGCATAATGATTTGAATAGTGACAAGACTGTTAGTTGCTGCTATGGAAGAAACAGATGGAGATTATCTCCAAATATAGGCAAAATATTACCTCACCTTAATAGTATCAATTTATCTCATGGTAATGATATAAAAGTATGGATTCACAGTGACAAGAAAGGTTTCTCTTTCAGAATAACCTTACAAAGCATCACTGAAGTCAAGGAAGAGAAAAAATGGTGGATGATTATTTGGGCAAAGAAATGTATCCCAAGATGTTCAATGACATCTTGGCTTGCAGTACAAGATAGGCTTCCAACAAAAATGCGAATGATAGCTTGGGGGTTACAGGTGAATCCATTGTGTATATTTTGCAAAGCAGCAACTGAAGATATAGATCACTTGATGATTAGTTGTTCATTCACTAAAAGAGTGTTGAGTAATATTCTGAAGTTATATAATTTCAACAATACACTGAATGTACTTGATGAGCTAATAGAATTAATTCTCAATGTCTCAAATGATGAGGTAATTGATATAGCTAGTATACTTGTCACTACGTATATCTATTGCATATGGAGTGAAAGAAATGAGCGAGATCATGGTGGTATTAGTCAAACCGAGGATCAGATATGGAGGAAAATACATGGTTTAGCTCAGGTGAAGATAGAAAAAAGGAAATACAAGAAGAAGGAAGCTATTCAGTTAGTCAAAAAATTTGAAGAATTATTAGCGAGATGAAAGTTTGGGCTGTTTTCTTTAAATTGTAATTTGTTGTCCAATGGTTTTATTGTAAGGTTTTATAAATGTTATTATTAGCTTAGCTTTGAAACCCCTTATTGGGATTTAGAAAGTAGTAGGCTAATCTTGTAAGGATATTTGATGTTGGGCTTATCTTTAATAAAATTTGATTTACTGATCAAAAAAAAAAAGATCAATAGTCATAAGAAAATAAATTCCGATCATAAAAATAAAAGTGTAAGATGAGATGCTACATTTATGACAAGTTGTGTCAAATAGCTTGCGAGCCTAATATAGTATCACTATCTTTTTTCTTATGATTTTTACATCTATAGCTAGCACCATGTTACTAATTGATATTATTATATGTGGATTATGTATTTAGGAGCAATAGACTTTAGGACAAGAGATTGAAAGACCTATATAGTGTACCATGAAATTAAGGTTTTATTTAATCATATAGTCATACAAATATGAATGAGGATTGAATTTCAAAACACCATTTTTTAGTGATATTATTTCAAAATACCACTTTTAAATAAATATATTGTTAGCATCTTAACAAGTATAAAATAGTTTTATACCATGTTTTAATAGCAATTTCTGGAATTCTTTTTATCAAATTTCATATAAGAATTAACTCATTAAAAAGAATAAATAATTAAAAAAATAAAATAGTTGAAGGCTTCAAGCATATATATACACAAATTACACAAATATAAATTGAGAAAATTTTGAAATTATAGGGAGATTTTTTTTCTTACGAAAGAGCGTAATTGCAAATCTATGGAGGGCAACATATTTCTTATCAAGTTATGAATATTTCTTCCACATAATGGTTGTTGTGGTGGGTGGAGAATTATTTATTTATGTGTGCTTTTTAATTAATGAATGTGTTTTATTTAAGTTTTTTAATATATAGTAAAGGATGATTGTTTAATTTTAAACATGAGACAGGCTCACTTACTATTCTTTCTCTATATCCATCATTAATCAAATAACTTTAAGAGTTATTGCTTAAATTATGCCAACAATTTTTTTTATATAAGAACAAACAACTAAATAGGTGTAAATAAACATGAATATCTAAAAAACTAATTAACATACACAACACTAAAATGTCTTTGAAATTTGTTCTATTTGCCTAAAAACATCCAACTATGAGATGATATATAATATTATTTATTTCATAAATTATTTTTGATTTATAAAAAAATTATAAACTTTTTAATTAGCTCTTGTACAAGATTCCAAAACTCGTACATATAAATTTACACGGTCATGTTATTTGAATTTTTTTAATATGTGTAAATAAAATTTATTATTTTAATAAATTACATATGAATTAGGACTTTAAAACGGTAAATCCAAATAATTAGTGTAGACAAGATGAAACCCACATAGTAGAGGATATTTATTATGTTCAAATGAAATGACCAACGATCATTTCCTTTTATGAAACAATAAAATAAATAATTATATATTATATTAGTATTACTACGAATTACAATTATGAACAATTTGATATATTTTTAATTAATTAGATGATTTTAATTTTTTTTTTAAAACAACTTCAGATTTAAAAAAAATTTAATCGAATTAAAGAAATTAAAATTGTCCTTAATGTAAAATATAAATTGATTTATTGATATAGCTAGTGATTGATAATATGTAGTTAGTTTTTCCGTGAATTTACAAATATTTTAATTGATACAACCTCCTCTTTTATAGGGTTAGCAACCATCCAAAACTTGTAAATTTGGATGAGTTTAATTTGGATAAAGGATTTTTGTGTTCAAAACCATATTTGATAGGCTATATATAAATGTCATGAATATGGGTCTGCTTTTATAAAATAGATGTCACTATAACTTCTAATAAAAAATTATTCTTTGGGCTCAGGTGGGGTTAGATTTGAAAGAATGTTTTTTGACTAAAAAAATATGGGTTGTGAGGGTTAGGTGTGTGGGCGTCAGTTTTTTCTTTAAATCCATAGGTGGGGTAAGTTTTGAAAAATCTGATTAAAAAAATGAGTTTCGATGAGTCTGGCAGTTAATTAATTTTTTAAATGGGATGTGTGAATATATTATATATAATATATATTTTAGTATAAAATTACACAAACTTTTACATGAATTAAAATTCTGAACACTCTCCCTTTCCAAAACTCATTATAACAACTTTACTAGAGTTGTGACTTCTACCACCGTCTCTCTTCTTTGCAAATCTTATTCTTCTTTCAAGTTCTATACCATTTGCTTTTTCATTTCCTTATGTTCTTAAAAAATATTCAGTTAAGTATCCTCATGGATCTAACTCAGTATTAGACGAGCATGGTGCGTCTTGTAGGATTAGGGCGAATGATATCAATCAGTGGTGTTAGGAATGAAATATTCTAGTTCATACTTGGGACGTTCCCATTGAAACACAATGAATTAGTTGATGATTTAAATACAAAAAATTGTAAAACGCAATTTACGTGCCATAAAATAAATATCTTGATATTGTTTTTTGGGTTAAGACATTTGTATGCATTATATTGCATAGAATAACCCACAAAGACACGTGGGTGGGACATAGGTTCAATTTTATGTGGAGCGTGAGTATTGAGCCATGGATAACAAAGGATTTCAAAATCGCACAATTTATTATATGACATGGTATCTTTAAAAAGTGTTTTCTATGAAGATATCTTATATAAATAGACACTAAAGGGAACTAAGCTAGTTTTTTATCTCAAGGAAATCTCATGAACTAACCACAAACATTAGTTAGAGGTATTGTGTAATTACATAGGGAATCAATATACGGATGAAATAAAAAACTAATTATGATTGTTTAACATTCATAACCGAATGCATAATTACCCAGCTAAATTTTGACCTAACACATATCACTCACTTATTAATTCTACCACCAATTAAAATTCTAATACCATTATTATTAGAAGGGGCAAGACTAACAAAGAAAGTTACAAATAATGTTCACCTTTGCGAAATTGTCATGACCAACTATCTTCTTTAAAAAATTGTAGTAGCATATTGAAACTGAATTACGCTTTCTTCTCATCTTCCATATCAAATTGACTATTCTGCATCAACTTGCGCTAGTGCTGCAGATTCTTCTTCCTCTTTCCTAGACGTGTCCACTTCTTTATAGAGTCCTGATGTGTTGTTAGAAACTTGAAAAAATAAGGCCAAAATCACTATTTTATATAAGATAACTTACAAAATCCAGTTCACTGTCATCAACACAAAAGTTAATAACACGAACCAACTTTAGCTTGGACGTTAGACATACTGTACAGTAATTTAACAACTCTAACTTGTCCTCACTCAGTATTTTGTTCTAATTTAAACAAAATGGTATATAATCAGTATAAACTTTGGAAATGATATATTTGCAACTAGATTCAATATTGGACAAGAATGAGTATTAAGAAAATTGTCAAGATTTACATGTACACATTTGCCTTACCTTTAATAAACTCCACAATATTTCATCTCAATATAAAAGGGATATCAAATGGAATTTTAAAAACTGAAACATAAAACTATTATAGTAAATACTAAGAAGAAAATATATAATAGGGAAGGACTACATGGTAATTATAATTAAGTTCAACATATCTCCAATAAAAAAGAAACCTAATATTATATACTTCTATCATATTGATATTAAACATACAACTTAATCACTAATATATTGGTAAATTAACTACCTATATCCATGATTAATCATATAATTTCACATTTATAAGTTGATTATATAAATCATCACAACTAATAATTTCCTTGATATAAGAATAAAAAACTAACTGACTGTTTTAAAATATGGATATCAGACCAATAAACATTCACTACACCAAAATGTCGTTAGTAATGAAGAAGATGACAAATTATTTATTTGCAAAACACCATTCCACCTAATTAATGATATATAATATGCTATTAATTTGATAAATCATGTTAAGTAAAAAACAAAGTGTTTTTGATAAGATCTTGTATAAGATTCCAAAGGACACGCATAAAAACTTACATTGTCAAACAATTCGTTAGATTCTATCTTTCATAACCAAGTTTCTTACTTTAAAGAAAGACATGCAAATTATGACTTAAAACTATAATTCAAAGTAAATTGCGAAGGAAGGACAGAATTCCCACTACAAATGATGTTCATTTTTGTTAAAATGAATTAACAAACTATCTTTTCTCTTACATGAAATATTAAAATAAATAATTATATATTTTATTGTGAATACTACTAATTACAATTTTAAAAATTTAATTAATTAAAGGATTTTAATTAAAAATATAATAAAAAAGTTCTAAAAAACTAAAATATGGAACAACTATTCCTAATTTTATATATTATAAATTGATTTGAATATACAAACTATAGTTTAATATAAATATTGTCATTCTTTCTAGTATAAGATTACAAATTAACTGAACTCTTTTTACTAGAAATCAATATTTCTAAAGAAAAACAAATGAACAATATAAAGATATAAAACATCATGTAAATATAATTACAACCATTTGATTTGATTTTTGTTTTTTCCTTAATTTTGATTTCCACTTCACGAGGGAAGAAAATCATCCAACAGTCATGATTTTGGTCAAGTTTAATTTGAATAAGATGTTTTTATCTTTGAAACCCTATTTGATTTGGTTTTTGACAATATACGGTTGGGTTGTTGCATAAATTGTACATATTACTCTAACGATTTATCAAAAATAGATTTCATACATGTCAAAATAAGAGCCTCTTTCATAAAATAGTTGTCACTGTAGTTCTAGAAATAATTTTTTTACACTTTTGTATGTGGTGTTGCTCTGCCAGCTAGTGTGGCTTATGTCGTCGTCCCTCATCCATGAAAATCTTCTTCTTCATTCAAATTTTATCACATTTTCATCTTCTATTCCTTATCATATTCAAATTTGCTGAGTTAGGTACCCCCTTGGACCTTACTCTTTATTGGACGAGTATGTAGATTCCATGGTCTTGTAGGAATAGGGTGTATGAAATCGGTATTAGTATAGATCTGTGATGAAAGGAGTTAAATATCATAGGTTCATACTTGGGACATTCAAATTGAAACAGGATAAATTAGTTGAAGATTTAAATGGATAAATCGATTTATCAAAATTTACGCGATATGAAATAAATATTTTTATTTATATATGGGTCAAGACATTTGTATGCATGATGTTGCGTAGAATAACCCTCAAAGGCACAATGGTGGAATTTAGACTCAAAATTACGTAAGGTTTGAGTCATCAAAGGATTTCAAAAACACACTATTTATTATATAGGTGTATCTTTATGAAGTAATTCATTAGAAATTATTTATTTAATGAAAGAGAAAGACGTAAGTAAAAATAAAGTGGCATGACATGCAACTAACCCGAAACACATAGTCATATCTGCATTATCGAATAGTGTGAGATTAGTTTCAACAATATGACGATACCTCCTTTTAACAATACCTATTAATTGAGGTGTTTAAGGTTGTTTGATCATATGTTGGATGCCACACATTTTTAAATAGATGTAATCCAATGTGCTCAATATCCCATCAGTGTATAATGTACCGATAGAAGTTTGAATATAATTTTCAACAACATTTTGGTAGGTCAACAAGTATAATGTAATAACAATTTTTTTAACAGAGTCTAGTGGGTGGGGACCCAAACATTTGATAATATAACATATGACCCTTACTAGTGATTGTGGTGTCTCCAAAAGGGAGATAATGACTTTCCTTTTTGAAAACATGAATTCAAAATAATTAAAAGTAGAAGATGATATATGTAGAATTAATTTAGATACTAAAGAGCGTAGGGTGTAAGCATTGAGACTTCCTCAAACATTCATGCCATGATTATAAGGAGGTCGTGGTGGTGGTGTGCGGAAGGTATATGGTGACAGTATTGAAGGACACTCATATATGTGACCATTATTTCATCATTTAAGTAGTGTTCCCCCTATCTTCAGGTACTTTTTCCAATAATCCTAAAGTGTATCTTTAATAAGATCCCTATATATGTCAGGTTACCAGTTCTATCTCCAGAATTTATTGGTGTGTCATCATGTTTCCCCTTTACTTGTCACTCAATTGTTCTATGTTGTAAGAACAATGTTATTGCTATCACATCTATTCTTCCCTTTGTCTGTATACGAAATCTATTAAAAAAAATCTTTTTCCCTTTGAATACCTAAATTAACGGTAATATATGGGCCCACTTAGAGATCTAATTCAGCCTCGAAAGTGGTGAGATAATATAATACCTCTAAATTCTAGTTCTTGTTTATTACCTCAACCAGCTTGAAGCCTTGTTTATCACGATCAAAGATTTAATTCCTTTTACATACATTAAAATAATACTTTTTAAATCAGTAACAAATAAGTTTTCTTGTGAAAAATTAGTATAAAGTTTGTAAACCAAATTACTTGTTAGCCTATGACAAAATACATTTCTTAGGTAATATGAGAAATATTTGAAAATGGATTCAATATTGGACAAATATGAGTATTGTAGAATTGTTAGGATTTGCATTACTCTTCTTACACAACTTTAGTAAGCTCAATAATATCCCAACTCAATGTCAAAGGGATATCAATTGGGATTTCAAAAATTGAAATATAAACATGATATATTTATATACTAAGAAGAAAATATAAAGTAAGAAATGAGTACATGGTAATGTTAATTATGTTCAACATATCTGTATTTATAGAGAACCCTATGATTGATATATTTTAAAATATTCTGTAATTTGATATTAAACTTTCAACTTAACCACTAATTATTATATATATATGTAAATCAATTACCTACCTCCATCAATAATCAAATAACTTCATATCAACATTAAATGTATAAAATATTGAAATAGGAGTTGATTATCTAAATCACTCCAACTAAATTTTTTCTAGATATAAGAACAAACACCTAACTAGTTGTGACCAAACATGGATTACAAAAAAACCAACTGACATTCACGGCACTAAAATGCTAATGAAAATTAAGATGTTAGCTTTTTTATTTGTATAACAAGGTGCAACTATTAGATTATATAATAAGATATTAATTTCCTAAATTATGTTAAGTAATAAAATATTGATAAAATATTTAAAATTCAAACTACATACATATAAATTTACATGGTATTTTAATTTTTTGAAAAGTAAATATATTACTTTAAAGAAATACATATGAATTGTGACTCTAAAACTATAAATCCAAGAAAATTGTGTAGACAATGATGAAAGTTACATTACAAAGGATATTCATTTTGTAAAAACAATATGGTCGACAATCTTTTCCTTGTTTATGAAATAATAAAATAGATAATTATATATTCTTAGATGATAACTATTAATTATAATTATGAAAGATTTGATAAAACATTGATTAGTTAGATAAATATAACTTTCTTTAAAACAATAACATATCTTAAAAAATTTAACCATCTATAAGAAGTAACAACTTTCCCGAATTTGTAAAATATATATTGATTTATAAATATGAACCAGATTTCAATATATAGTTCTTTATACCTTCTTTTAATCTAAAATTACAAATAAAAACGAGTCAATGACTCTAAGTCCAAATTTTCTCTTTGATATATTTTAAAAAATTATAAATAAAATTAATACTTTTTCAAAAAAGAATTACACATAAAAAGAAAAATAAACATGTAAAAATGTAAAAATATAAAAATATATAATATCATGTAAAAATAATTATCTTTTTGCAAAGTGAAACCATATTTTTTTTTTGTTTTCTTCTTCTATCCAAATAAGATCCAGGGATTGATAATATGAAGTTAGTTTTGCATACTTGAATAAACCCTTCCACCTAACCCGATGTTTCATTAATAACAAAGAAAAAATAGCAGGCCCCGATCTGGAAAAAACATGGGATGTGTTTTTATAAAAAATGTTGCATACATTTTTATTAAAACTTTTCTGTTTTAAAACTAGTTTCTGATGTAAATTCGGAGGACTTATGATGATGAAATGCAACATCCTTTTGAATTTGTAGAGTGTGATAAAACTAATTAAGTGGAGGTTCAAAAACTTTCGGAGGTAACCCATTATGTTGAAGAGCATACAAAATTAGTGAAAGAGAACAAGTTGAATGTTACATCTAATAATCTACTGAAGGAAGCTTCAAATTATGATATATTTTCTTAGGTTTCTTACTTGAATCTATCTCCACATCCAAGGAAAACTACTTCAAAGTTTTAGATTGATAATAATAGATGGATATTTTTTACATTATTAACAGATATTTTTAACTAATTTAGTTCAAAGTTATATACATATATTTTTGGCTATATTGCATAGCTTATTAGTCATTTGTGATATTAAAGAAACTACTATAATCAATATTTTTGGTTTAATGACGTTTTAAATTATTTATAGGTCAAGCTTTCCAGAGTTGTAAAAGATTATTTTTATTTATGTGGCTTTTATATTTTTAATTCCTCAGAAGTGACTTGTCTTGTGCTACATTTTTTATCAACCCTTTTGGCTTGCTTCGCTCCACTGTTGTTTTGAGCAGCCGCATGTGCATTTTGCAGCAATTTATGGTGTGAATTTGAATTTTTTTGTTCAAAAACTATGAATAAACATACAAGACCATTAAATTGATTATTTTCTTCTTTTATTAATTGTATGATATACTTGTATCGAGTATCTAAAAGATTCTTTTGTTGTTTAATTATGTACAAAATTGTTAGACTTTTTTTAAGAATGTTTGAAAATTTATTTCAACTGTATGTCGTAACTTGTAATCTTGCGTCTAGTAGGACCACCTTCTTTATTACGGGATTTTAATTAACCATTATTTGCATCGTTAAATCATAACTTCCATGTAATAAATCTTTTTTTGGTTGGTTTATAAAACGGATCAGTGAATAATAGTGTATAATGCTATATTAGGACCAACTAATCAACCCTTGTGGCTTGCCATAACTCAGCTGTGGCTTGCTTCGTGAGTCATATATAAGATGATGTAACGGTGTCATGTGATCAGCTGTAGTTATAAAGCTTTGTCGCCTACGATCATTTACCTTGTAGCTTCAGTTATATCTCCCAAGATGGAGCTTTATTCTTGAAGCTCTTAAGAAGCTCAATCTCAACGTTTGTATCATTATCAAAGAAATTGATCAATTGTGTTTTAAATTTAATTATAAAATCAAAATATACTTATTATGTTTAATAATTCCCAGTTTTACAGAAGAAGTCAAACACACCACCATCATATAAGAGAACACAATCTACTGGAAATATGACAAATTATTAATCTAGCTCAAACAAAGACATAAAAACTATAAATGGACAAAAACTAGCAGAAGTAATCAAAAGACGATAATTTACAAGCTACAACAGATTCAAGATGCATGTGTGACAAATAACTTGAGAAGTAGCTTCCTTTGCAAGGTCTTGAGACTTTCGTTGGTTCGATGAAACAATGACCTCTTCTTCTCCACATGGACATCCTTGAGGAGGATTATCACGATTATAAACAATGAAATATGTTGATGAAGAAGTTTATTAAGGATTAGTGATCAAATTTTTCTTTCTCTCGACATAAATGCCTCTTGCAATTTCCACTAGATCTACTACATCAAGCTCGTTTGCGACAAAAAATCCCCGATAAAATGAATCTTTAACTCTTCAAAAAGCTTTGGTTCCTACATTATAAATTTTAATTTTTTTAGCAAATTAAAAAGACAATAAACTATTTTTTTAGGTAATAAATCTTAATACAAGGTACGATCGCTAATTTTTTATAAAATTGGGAAGTTTCTTACATTGATTGGGACCCTAAATCTTCCCATTTTAGGTCTGACTCCCATAATTGTCCCACTCAACTTCGTAAGGGTTTTCATTCATGGGAGAGTTTTCTTCCATGTAAGGTTTTCCTCTGCAACCAAACGTCACAAGTTTAATTGAACAATATTCTAAAAAGAATTAAATTATCTTAAAATATCTTACAATACATTCAAAACAACCCACTGGTATGTATTTTAACTATTTTTGCATTTAGGATTTGACAAGTAATGATCAAAGGCCATAAATTATTTTTTGACAGACGAATTAACATATATATTAATAAAATTGAAAGTAAAAATATCAAATATTAAATACTAGATTAACACTTATAAGATCTACACATCATATAGAAATTAAGGTCTTATTTACTCATATAGTCATACAAATATTAATAAGGATTGAATTTCCGAACACCATTTTTTGGTGGTATTATTTCAAAATACCATTTTGAAGAAAAATATATTGTTCACACCTTAACAAGTATAACATTAGTTTTATACCATGTTTTAATACAAATTTCTTCAATTTTTTTTGTCAAATTTTATAGATCAATTAACTAAATAAAAAGAACTAATAATTAAAAAATAAAGTATATGCATGCTTCAAGCATATATATATACACAAATTACACAAAGATAAATTGAGAAAATTTTGAAATTATAAGACGAGCCTAATTTCAAATCGACAGAGGACAACATATTTCTTTTCAAGCTATGAACATTTTTTCCAATAATGATAGTTCCACAAATATAATTACAACATGCTTTTGGGTCCTGACCCCTCCTCTAATTTGACCTCATTTTTGGGGTCTATATTGGTTGTTGTGTTGGGTGGCAAGGGTATATTCAACTTTTTTTATAATCAGTGAATGTGTTATTTGAGTTTTTTATTATATACTAAATGATGATGGCTTATTTTAAAATGTGAGCGGCAGGGCTATTTTCTATTCTTTCTCTACATCCATCACTAATCAAAAATTTTAGAGTTAATTATATAAATCAAACCAAATAATATTTTTCTTGATATAATAACATATAACTAAATAGGTATGTATAAAAATGGATATCAAAAAAACTAATTGACATACACAACACTAAAATGTCTTTGAATTTTTTTATTTTCATAACAACATCTAACTATGAGACATCATGTATAAAATAATTACATGATTGATCGCAGATTAAATACACCCATTTGATTTTTGTTTTCTTCCTCCATCCATAGAATAACTAGTTATTGATAGTATGGAATTGGTTTTGCCATAACTTTACAAATATTTTAATGGATGCGGCCTCCTCTTTTTTAGGGTTAGAAATATTTCAAAACACGTCAATTTCGAAGACTTATACATGTCTAAATATGGGCAGCTTTCATAAACTGGGTTGAGCTTGGGTTAGTTCCGAAAAAAATATATTACTGCAAAAAAAGATGGGTTGTGAGGGTCTGGTGTGGGAGCCATATTTTTCTTTAAATCCAATTTAAAAATAAAACAAATATGCTCTATAGGTGGGGTAAGAGTTAAAATATCTAATTAAAAAATAATATGATAACCGGATGTGTAAATATATTATATAATATATTTTTTAGTATAAAAATATTAGATAAGTGTATGTTAAGTAGATTGGTATTCTAAAAGAACAAAAACTTTTACATCTGAACACTTTCTAAAGCTCATTATAACTAGCTTACCGAAGGTGTATCTTATACCATCGTCTCTATTCCTTGCAAATCTTCTTCTTCTTCCAAGTTCTATATCAAGTCCTTCGTCACTTCTTTATTTTCTTCAAAAATATTCAGTGAAGTACCCTCACAGACCTAACTTTCTATTAGACAAGCATGGTGCATGTACGATCTTGTAGGATTATGGTGAATAATATAGGTTTGAGTATAGATAGGCGGTGTCATGAGTTAAATATTATGGTTCATACTTGGGACATTCCTATTGAAACACGATGAATTAGATATTGATTTAAACAAGAAAAATTGTTCAATGCGATTCTTTTTGGGTGAAGAAATTTGTATGCATTATATTGCGTAGAGTAACGCACAAAGACACGTTGGTGGGACTTAGGTTCAAATTTATGTGGATCGTAAGATTTTAGCCATCGATAACAATGGATTCAAAAATCACACAATTTATTATATGAAGGTTTTCTTTAAAAAGTATTCCCTATGATGAAATATTATTTAACGAAGGAAAAACGAGAGTACTTAAAAATTCGGAGGTTTGACACAAAAGAGACAAAAAATGCATAGGCACAACCACGTATTCCAATAGAGTGAGTGTTGTTTCAACAGTATTACAGTGCCTTCCTTCATCATTACGTATTACCTATTAGTTGAGGTGTGTAAGTTGGTGTGATCATATTTTGGATTCCATATTTTTTAATTGGGATGTAAACCAATGTATTCGCCACGCTCATCAGTTTATAATGTATGGAAAGAATTTAAATATATTTTTCAACAACATTTTTATTTTCTCGGTTACAAGGATTATTCAAGAAAGATTGAGCAAGTTTATTAAAAATAACATATACTATTTGTACTTATCTAAAGAAATATGCTTAAATATTTTTTTGACAATACTAAACGAGGTATTGTTAAGAAAAAATGGCATGTTAAGGCAAGTATACTAGTGTGACTCCTCTTGAGGTATATAAACTATAGTGTATCGGTCTTTATGCAACTTTCTATTAAAAAATATACAGTAAGGGGTACCAAGTTAATTTTTTATCTAATTTACCATAAACCCCAGAGAGGTATTGTGGAATTACATAGGAAAACAATATACTGAAGAAATAAAGAACAATTATTGATTGTTTCACATTCTTAACCAAAAGCATAATTACCCAACTAGTTTTTTTACTTAACAAATATCATTCACTTGTTTATTCTAACACCAATTAAAATCCTGATGCCATTATTATTAGAAGGGGAAAGACTTACAAAGATAGTCACAAAGAATGTTCTCTATGCGAAAATATCATGACCAACTATCTTATTCTAAAAAATTTAGTAATAAATTGAAATTTTTACTCCTTCTCATCTTCCATATCAATTTGATACATCCATTGTACTTATGTGCATCAACTTGAGATAATGTTGTTGATTCTTCTTTCTCTTTCCTAGACGTGTCCACTTCTTTATAGAGTCTCGATGAGTTGTTAGAAGCTTGAAAAAATAAGGCCACATAACTATTTTTCGTAAAAATTCTAGTCTTATTCGTTGATGGCCAGTGAGGAGAGAGCCAAAAGCTCACTCTAAATTATCCAAATATACGATCATACGATCCTAGACTACATTACGACCTTAAAGATCTTATGATTCTTAGCTATGTGATCTATAAGCGATTGAACCAATAAAGAGTAGTTAGATGGACCATTAGATACTAATTAGGATCGATGAACCCTCTAAGCCTCCATATCAAACTAAGAAAAGAACCTCCCCTTCGTGCATTGCAAAGCTAATCTAATCTTGAAACTGAACTACGTTGATTGTTTGTATGATAAGTGTATAAATGTTAATTAGTTTGTAAATATTATTACATGAAACCTTCTAAGTAGTTGACTTAAGATTATTCTTTACATTCTCCTTCTCTCATACTTAATATTATTACATGAAACTTTCTAAGTAGTTTGTATGATATCTCCCATTTGTGACGAATTAATCTACTCGTGAGACATCACTTTAGGTGTATTATGTGCTTAACTGACAAATTTTTCCCTATTATTCGATATGTTTCATTTTCCTACCTTCATTTGGAGAATTATTACTTTTAGAGCCTTTTTAGTGTAATTTGTGTGTTAAATGTGAAACTCTTAGGTAAATTGATTTAATTATATTCCAGAAAAGTGTCAAGAAAGAAGATTCAAGGTGATATCTAGAGTTAGAAGGAAACAAAGTTGAATTTGAAAAGGAATAAAAGCCAAATAAATCTGCCATGTTGTAAAGACATGTAGTATTTTGAAGACTAGATAAAATCTATTATTAATCTGGAGGATATATTTAACAAGCAGATAGATCATCAAATTGCGGTCGTTTCCATATAAAGTACGCAAAAATACGATAAGTAGCGAAAGAGATATGACCAAATCATTCAGCACTATTTATCATGTGTATATATATATATATATGTATAAGTTCCTAACCATAGAAAATCATCCCTTGGTTGCCTAAGCTTAACATTTATTATAAATCATCATTGGAAAAATGAGGAGTATCTAGAGGAGGATGAATCAAGAGTTGAAGTTTCACCACATCAATTCTACACTGCCCCATCTCTATTTTTTGGGTAAATTAGTATTAGATCCTTATTGTCTATGAATTATTTCTTAGATATTTATTCCAAAGTTTTATTAATCATAATTTATCTTTTAGGGTTATAATTATATGAACCATTGATTACTGTTTTTTTGTTTATTTGAATATGAAATTTTAGTATTTAATTGAATTGGTTTAATTTCTATTGACAATAATCTTATATTAATTAATATATCTTCTCTAAATAATTAGGTATATCCCTTAGTAATTAAGTTATTCGTTAGTGGCGACGATTATTTGAAATGCGTAGTTTAATTACAGAACTAGGATATAGACTCGTGGTTATCGTTATTTATCTTGACGGTCTTGACTAACAGCGTATCCAATTCGGTTAAGTGATTAAACATATGAAACTAGCTTATAGTTGTCCTAACGGGGTCAGTATTGTAATACTGTAGGATTGCTTCCTAAGTCCATCCTGCCATGAGTTAGGAAGAGAATGGAGTCCCGACTATTGTGAAATTTCTCATTTACCTTTTTGTTAGTAATCATAAATTCAATATGATAGGTTCATAATCACATCTTCTTATCTTAACTGCATAATTTTTTTCGTTTACTATATATTTATATTTTATTAGAAAACAAAATACTTTTCTTATCTTTTTAATCAAAACAGTTAAACACGAATTCAGAATAACTATTTGAATCTCTGAGTATGAATCTGATTTATCAAACTATAACATGCAAACAATTTGTGCATTGGCAGTGAGTTTTAGGTATTACTCCCATAATTGTCCGACTCAACTTCGTAAAGTTATTCGTTCATGGGAGAGTTTGCTTCCACGTAAGATTTTACCCCTGCAACCAAACATCACAAGTTGAATCTACCATATTGAACAACAATCTAAAAAACATTAAATTGTATTACTTGAGAACTTACAATACACTGTAACAACCCATTGGTATGTACTTTAACTTTTTTTTCTTTTAGGATTTCTCAAGAAACGGTCAGTTGCCATTATTTATTTTTTGGCCAAAAAATTAACATAATATATATTAATAAAAGTGAAAGTAAAAATATTAGATTAACACTTATAAGATCTACACATGATAAAGAAATTAAGGTTTTATTTACTCATATAGTCATACAAATATGTATGAGAATGAATTTCCAAACACCATGTTTTAGTGATGCTATTTACAAATACGACGTTTAAAAAATATATTGTTTGCACCTTAACAAGTATAAAATTAGCTATATACCATGTTTTAATAGCAATTTCTTCAATTCTTTTAATCAAATTTAATATATCAATTAACTCATTAAAAAGAACAAATAATTAAAAAATAAAATACCCGATGGCTTCAAGCATATATACACAAATTACACAAAGATAAATCGAGAAAATTTTGAAATTATAGGGAGATTCTTTTTCATACAAAAGAGTGTAATTGCAAATTGGTGGAGGGCAACATACTTCTCTTCAAGTTATGAATATTTCTTCCAGATAATGGTTGTTGTGTTGGGTGGGAAATAATTTAGTTATGTGTGTTTTTTAATTAATAAATGTGTTTTATTAAGTAATTTTATATATAGTACAGAATGATGGCTTATTTTTAAACATGAGGCAACATACTCATCTATTCTTTCTTTACATCTATCATTAATCAAATAACTTTAAGAGTTAATTGTCTAAATCATGCCAACGAATATTTAATTTGATATAAGAACAAAAAGTAACAAAAAGATGATAGACTTTCTAATTAGCTCTTGTACAAGATTCCATAACACATACATATAAATTTACACGGTCAAGTAATTTGACAGATTTTGATTTGTGAAAACTAAATATATTAATTTAATGAATTACATATGAATTAGGACTTTAGAACTGTAAAGCCAAGTATTTTGTGTAGACAAGATGAAGCATAGAGGATATTCATTATGTTCAAATTAAATAACCAACGATTATTTCCTTGTATGAAACAATAAAATAAATAACTATATATTTATATTATGATTACTAATAATTACAATTATGAAAAAATTGATAAATATTTAGTCAATTTGAGGATTTTTAAAAAAAACTACAAGAAATCTAAAAAATTTAATCAACTCAAAGAAATGCCAACTTTGCTGAATGTAAAATATAAATTGATTTATAGATATAACTAGTGATTGATAATATTGAGTTAGTTTTTGTAATGAATTTGGATGAATACGCATTTTTTATTGTCAGACACATTATGCATAGAAAATACAATGTAAATACAACTTACTGTACATGATATAATTGACCATAAAGTACATAAACTAAAAAAAAGACAATATTTATTTTCCTAATATATTTATTGACATTATATGGATAGATCCTAAGCCATCCTAACACTGAATAGATGAAAAATGGTTATGATTCTTTGGCTTGTACGTTGCGTTGGATAACTCTTGGGAATCCACGTATCAATTGGAAGTCCATAAGGAACCCATTGATCTTCTTTTGCTCCACTTAGACGTTCGTTATCCTTGGATCATTACATCACATTTCTTCCAATTTGGATATGCTTCACAATATTTTGAAATATTAACCCATGATGCTTCTTCAGCGGTAAATTTTTCCATTGAACTAAAACTTATGGTATGACCACAGTTTTAACCTTGATATTTCTTGATAACGACCTTCTGGTAAATCAGCCTCAGGGGGCAACACAACACATGATTTATCTGTTACACCAATTGCTCTTTTAAGTAGTGATACATGAAAAACATGATTTATCTTTTTTGTAGTAGGCAATGATAGATGATAAAAAACACTCCCAATGTGTTGTAAAACTTTAAATGGACCAAGGAACTTGTGACCCAACTTTTTATTTTCATACCCTTGAATAGTTACTTGCCGATATGGTTGTAAACGAAGCAAAACCCAATCTTCGACATCGAATTCTTGTATTGTATGCTATTTATCTGCTTGTTCTTTCATCCTTTGTTGTGTCCTCTGCAAATTTAACTTAAGAGTAGATAATATAGTATGGCTATGTTGTAAGTCATGTTCAAAAGAAACATTTGATGTTAACATGGACCGCGAGAAAATGAATCATGCGAGAATATGTATTCAAGGATGTGTTGTACCAATACTCTGCCACGACAATAATTTTAACCACATTTGAGGAGAATCAATCACAAAACATTTGAGATTGCGAATGATAGGTTGTGCTCATATTTAACCTGCAACCTTGCAAACAAAATACAAAGGTTCCCAGCATGTCCTCCCACTGATGTTGAGTGATACTCTTCCATTACTTTATTACATAAGATCGTTAGAATCACCGGACATTGTTTATAGAGTAATAAGCCTTGCACCAAAGAATATCCTTGTACTAAATATGGGTCATTCTGTAGTTCCTCTTGTAGTTTTGAATGTCTGTATCACTTTTATTAGCCATTCACAGATCATCTGAAAACTCCACTTGAACATCTGAAATATTGAAACATTCACATTCGATTTTAGATAAAGCATCTACAACTTGGTTCTCATATCGTGGTTTGTAAACAATATTCAAATCAAACCCCAATAATTTCGTTAACCATTTTTGCTGGACAGGTGTTTGAATTATTTGGTCCATAAATTTTTTTATACTACATTGATCTGTGTAAATTGTGAACCGCATGCCCAACAAAATTGTCTCCACATAGAAATAGCAGACGTAATGGCACTCATTTCTCTTTGATAAGATAAGTTGATGCAGCCTTTAAACTTATAGATAACTTCTTACTAAATAAAGAAATTAGCCAATTATTTTGAAGTAACATGGCACCAATTCAATAACATGAAGCATATGTTTCTACAACAAAAGGTAATATCGGGGTTGTGAGGGTCAGGTGTGTGGAAGTTAGTTTTTCGTTAAATATAGTTTAGAAATAAAATAAATATGCTCTATAGGTGGGGTAAGTTTTAAAAAATATAATTAAAAAATTTAATACGGTGAGTCCGGCAATTAATTAATATTTTTATATATAATACATTTTAGTATAAATTATTAGATAAATCTATATTAAGAAGATTGGTATTCGGATAAAAAAAAAACTTTTATATTAATTAATATTCTGAACACTCTCACTTTCTAAAACTCATTATAACTACCTTACCGGAGGTGTGGCTTATACCATCATATCTCTTCTTTGCAAATCTTCTTCTTTATCATGTTTTATACCATTTGCTTCTTCATTTCCTTATCTTCTTCAAAAATATTTAGTTAAGTACCCTCATGTACGGTCTTGTAAAATTAGGGTGAATGATATCAATTTTATTATAGATGGTTGGTGACAGGAGTGATATATTTTGGTTCATACTTGGAACATTCCTATTGAAACACGATGAATTAGTTGATGATTTAAATAGAAAAAAATTTTAAACACAATTTACATGTCGTAAAATAAATATTTTAACAAAGACATGTGGGTGGGACTTAGGTTCAAATTTATGTGGAGCGTGAGTTTTGAGCCATATATAACAAAGGATTCCAAAATTATGCAATTTATAATATGACAGGGTATCTTTAAAAAGTAATTCGTACGAACATATATTAGTTAAATAGACTGTAAGGGGCACCAAGCTAGTTTTTTATCTCAAGTAAATCTCATGATCTTACAATAAATCTCGAAAGGTATTGTGTAATTACATGTGGAAACAATATATCGAAGAAATAAAGAACTAATTATTATTGTTTCACATTCATAACCGAATGCATAATTACCCAAAAATAAGTTTTTCCCTAACACATATCACTCACTTATAATTCTACCACCAATTCAAATTCTAATGCCATTATTATCATAAGGGGCAAGACTTACAAAGAAAGTTACAAACATGTTCACCTTTATGAAAATATCATGACCAACTATCTTCTTAAAAAATTGTAGTAGCACATTGAAATTGAATTACTCTTTCTTCTCATCTTTCACATCAATTTGACACGTCTACATCAAATTCAGCTAATGGTGCAGATTCTTGTTTCTCTTTCCTATACGTGTCCACTTCTTTAGAGAGTCCCAATGACTTGTTAGAATGTTGAAAGAATAAGGCCAACATCACTATTATATCATAAGAAACCTTACGAAATCCAACTCACTTTCATCAACACAAAAGTTAATAAAACGAACCAACTTCAGCTTGGACATTAGACATACATTACAATTATTTAACAACTCGTACTTATCCTCACTCAATATTTCGTTCTAATTTAAACAAAATGATATATAATCAGTATAAACTTTGAAAATGATATATTTGAAACTAGATTCAAAATTGGATAGTAACGAGTATTGCAAAATTGTTAGGATTTACATGTACACTTTTGATTTAGCTTCAATAAACTCCACAATATTCCAACTCAATATAAAATTGATATAAATTGGATATTTTTGAAACTAAAACATAAAATAATTATAGTGAAATACTAAGAAGAAAAAGTATGATAGTGAAGAAGTACATGGTAATTATAATTAAGTTTAACATATCTCCATTGAAAGAGAACCCTAACATTAATATACTTCTGTCATATGGACATACAACTTAATCACATATATTTATAAACTAACTACCTACATTCATCAATAATAAAATAACTTCACATCTATGAGTTGATTATTTAAATCATAACAACTAATAATTTACTTGATATAAGAATACAATCTTACTAGTTGTAAAAAATATGGATATCAGAAAAACCAATAAGCATTCATTACACCAAATGTCATTGGAAAATAAGAAGATGACAAATTTTGTTTTTGCAAAACACCATTTCACTTAGTTAATGATATATAATATACTATTAATTTCATAAATCATGTTAAGTAAAAAAGTGTTTTTAATTAGATCTTGTATAAGATTCCAAAGGACATGCATAAAAATTTACATTGTCAAACAATTCAATAGATTCTATCTTTCGAAACCAAATTTGTTGCTTAGAAGAAAGACATGCGAATTATGACTTAAAACTATAAATCAAAGAAAATTACTAAGAAAGACAAAACTTACACTACAAAGGATGTTCATTTTGGTTGAAATGAAATAACAAACTATCTTTTCTCTTTACATGAAATATTAAATTAAAAGATTATATATTTTTATTGTGACTACTACTAATTAAAATTGTTAAACTTTAATTAATTAGAGTATATTAATAAAAACATAATAAAAAATTTCTAATGAACTCAAAGATGGAACAACTATTCCTAATTTTGTAAATTATAAATAGATTTAAAAATATAATCTATAGTTTATTATAAATTTTGTCATCCCTTCTTCAAGTCTAAGATTACAAATTAACTGAACTCTATTTTCAGTAGAAATCTAAATTTCAAAATAAAAAAAATGAATAGTATAGATATACAAAACATCATGTAAATATAATTACATCCATTTGATTTGGTTTTTGTTTTGTCCTCTATTTTGATATCCACTTAACTAGGGTAGAAATCAACCAAAACTCATGATTTTGGAAAAAATGTAATTTGTATAATAGGTTTTTATCTTTGAAACCCTATCTGATGGGTTTTTGACAATGTAGGGTTGGGTTGTCATATAAATTGTACATATTACTCTGAAAATTTATCGAAAATTGATTTATACATGTCGAAATACGAGCCTCATTCATAAAATAGTTGTCACTGTAATTATAAAAAAATATTTTTTTTATACTTTTGTATATGGTGGATTTGGTCGGGTGTTATTTTTGAATTAATCATTTTTTGGCTTTAATAATATTTTTTGTTTGTGAGAATGGGTTAGGGTGTGGGAGTGAAGTTTTCATCTTTTAAATCTAGTTATAAATTAAATAAATATGGCGTATTAGGTTTGTAAGTTTTTACAAAATCCAATTTTTTTCTCAAAAAAAAAAATAATCTGGTCAATTTTTTGAATTTTTAGTGTGTGTTAATATATTATATATTATATTTTTGTAGTAAAAAAATTATTATATAAGTATATATTAAGTAGTCTGGTATTCAACTATAACAAAACTTTTTCAAGAATCAAAACCCTGAACACTCTCTATTCCTAAGACGATTATAAGTATTCTAATGGCACGTTAGCATCGCAAATTTGTTCCGCCGGCTAGTGTGGCTTATGTCGTCGTCCCTTCTTGCAAACCTTCTTATTCTTTCAAATTTATAAAATTTGCCTCTTTAGTTCCTTATCTTCTTCAAATCCATTGAGTTAGTTAACCCTGACCATACTCTCAATTGAACGAGCATGGAAATTTATTGGTCTTGTAGTAAAAGGGTATGAGATCAATATTAGTATAGATATATGATGTAGGTGGTTTAATATCCTAGTTTCATACTTGGAAAATTCGAATTGAAACATGATAAATTAGCTAAAGAATTAAATGGAAAAATCCGTTTATCAAAATTTACTCGACATGAAATAAAAATTTCTTTTTATTTGTGGGTCAAGACAATGTATGCATGAGGTTGTGTAAAATAACCCTCAAAGGTACTAGGATGGAATTTAGGCTCAAACTTATGTAAGGTTTGAGTCATCAATGGATTCCAAAAACACACAATTTATTATATATAGGTGTATCTTTGAAAAGTAATTCATTGCAAATTATAGTATTTAATGAAGGAGAAAGAACGTAAGTAATTAAAATTACGGTGGTGTGACATGCAACCGACCCAAAACACATAGTCACAACAGCAATTTTAATTAGCGTAAAAGTAGTTTCAACAATATGATGATGCCTCTTTTTAACAAAACCTATTACTTAAGGTATCTAAGGTTGCTTGAACATATGTTGAATGCCATACTTTTTAAAATGGGATGTAAACCAATGTGCTCGATACTCATTAGTGTATAATATACCAATAGAAGTTTGAACATACTTTTCAACAACATTTTGGTAGGTCAACAAGTATAATGTGATAACAAAAAAGTTTAAGAGATTCTAGTGGTTGTGGACCCCAAACATCCAAAAATAACACATCTAAAGGACCCTAGCTAGTGATTGTGGTGTCTCCAGAAGAGAGACAATAAATTTCCTTTTTGAAAACATGTATAAAATAATGAAAAATAGAATATGATAAATGTAGAATTCATTTTGATACTAAAGAGTGGAGTGTGCATTTATTGAGATGTCCTCAAAAATTCATGCCATGATTATAAGGATGTCGTGGTGGTGGTTGTGTGGAAGGTATGTTGTGACAATATTGAGGGACACTTATATATGTGACCATTATTTCATCATTTAAGTAGTGTTCCCATATCTTCAGGTACTTTTTCCAATCATCCTAAGGTGTATCGTTAATATGATCCCTATATATGTCAGATTACCAGCTCTATCCCTTGAATTTAATGGTTCGTCATCACATATCCCCATTACTTGTCACTCAATTTTTCTATGTTGTATGACCAATGTTCATACCGGCACATCCATTCTGGTTGTATACTAAATCTATTGAAAAACTATTATTTTTCCTTTCGAATACCTAAATCAAGGATAATATCTAAGCCCACTTAGAGATCTAATTCGCCTAGAAAGTTGTGAGATAATATTACCTCCAAATTCTAGTTCTAGTTTATTACTTCAAGCAGCTTGAAGCCTTGTTCCTTGGAGATCGCGACCAAAGCCTTAATTTCTTTTACATGCATTGAAATAAAACTTTTTTAATCAGAACCAATAATTTATTCTGGTGAAAAATTAGTAGAAAATATGTAAACCTATTTACTTGTTAGCCTGTAATGAAATACACTACTTAGATAATATAAAAAATATTTTAAAATAGATTCAGTATTGGAAAAATATGAGTATTCTAAAATTCTTAGGATTTGAATTACTCTTCTTAAACAACTTTAATAAGCTCAATAATATCGCAACTCAATGTCAAAGATATATCAATTGGGATTTCTGAAACTGAAATAGAAACCCGTTATAGTTATATACTAAGAATAAAATATATAGTAAGAACGAGTACATGGTAATGTTAATTAAGTTCAACATATTTGTATTTAAAAACCTACGATTGATCTATGCTAAAGGATCCTATAATTTGATATTAAACATTTGACTTAACCATTAATTAATATATATATATAATATTAATTACCTACATCCATCAATAATCAAATAACTTCATATCTAGATTAAATGTGTACAATATTAAATTAGGATTTGATTATCTAAATACCTCCAACAAATATTTTCCTTGATATAAGAACAAACTTCTAACTAGATTTTATCAAAAATGGATATAAAAAAACCAATTGATGTTCACGGCACTTATATGCCTATAAAAATAAGATGTTAGCTTTTTTATTTGTATAAGAACGTGCAATTATTAGATGATATAATAAGATATTAATTTCATAAATTAGTTTTAAGTAAATATAATATTGATAGACTATTTAAATTTTCAAACTGCATATATATAAATTTACGTGGTATTTTAATTCTTGAAAACTAAATTTATTACTTTAAAGATATACATATAAATGATTACTTTAAATGATCCAGATTGAGAATCTTTTTCCTCTTTAATATTACCTTTAACCACTATCTACTCTATATTTTTAGTAGCATGATTATTTTTCTTAATCCTCAATATTAAGGTCGGAGATGTAAGGATTTGTGAATCTTTTCTGGACTTGTAACTACACGATGGTGTCTCCTTAACCATCCCCTTAATCAGAGGGTGGTAAAATTAGTGAAAGCATCAGGTCCTTGTATTTTAAGGACGACATTGTCGTAGACCATGGCAGCTTCTTCAGAACAGAACAGCAGTATCAAAAGTACCCAACCATATCCTAGCACGTTTCTTTGGGTCTCTGGTCTCACACGCCCATCTTCCCATTGTCGTGGTCGTACACCGCGATACTTTGAAACCTTGCATGTCGTTTTCTTAGGTTGTCGAGACACTTCTTGGACCACCTTCATAGGCTTTCGATTTGGTTTTAAAGCTTTTTTACTTTTAATGCCATTAGTGTTATCTTTCTCCGTAGTTGTTTCTATTTTGATTTCATTAATATACCTGTTCACACGTTCCCTGTATAAATTAATTACATACATCCATCAATAATCAAATAACTTCATATCTTGATTAAATATGTAAAATATTAAATTAGGTATTGATTATTTAAATCCCTCCAACTAATATTTTCCTTGATATAAGAAAAAACTTCTAACTAGATTTGACCAAACATGGATATCAAAAAAACAAACTGATATTCACTGCACTTTTATGCCTATAAAAACTAAGATGTCAGTTTTTTTTTATTTGTATAACAACGTGCAACTATTAGATGATATAAATTTAATAAATTAGCTTTAAGCAAATATAATGTTGATAGACTAATTAAAATTCCAAACTACATACATATAAATTTACATGGTATTTTAATTCTTGAAAACTAAATTTATTACTTTAAAGAAATACACATGAATTACGACTTTAAAACTATAAATCCAAGTAAATTGTGTAAACAAGGATGAAAGTTACATTACAGAGGATATTCATTTTGTAAGAATGAAATGGTTAACAATCTTTTCCTTGTATATGAAATAAGAAAATACATAATTATATATTTTTATTATGATTACTACTAATTATAATTGTAATTTTTTTGATAAAACATTAATTAAAGAAATTTAACTTTCTTTAAAACAATAACAAATCTAAAAAAATTTAACCAATTAAAAGAAGTAGCAAGTTTCCTAAATTTGTAAAATATAAATAAATTTATAAATATAAACCAGATTTAATATAATGTTCTTTATACATACTTCTAATTTAAGATTGCGAATAAAAACGAGTCAGTTACTTCTATGTCCAAATTTCTCTTGGATGTATTTGAAAAAATTATAAATAAAATTAGTACTTTTTTTAAATTAAAATTACATTTATAAAGAAAAACTAAACATGTAAAAATATAAAAAAATAAATATAAATTTATATCATGTAAAAATAATTATCTTATCATAGAGTGAAAACATGTTTGATTTTTATTTTTTTCTTCTATCCAGATGAGAGCTAGTGATTGATAATATGGAGTTATTCTTGATGCGTAAACTTACAAATATTTTAACGGATATGGTCTTTTCCTTACTAGGTTGTCAATGATCCAAAACTTCTAATATTTGACAATTTTAATTCAGACAAGGGTATTTCTTTAATTCTATTTGATAGGTTGTATACATGTCAAAATATGAGCTATTGGTGGGTCTTTGTGTGTTATAAAATAAAATGCTAAAGTTGAGGACTCATAAACCGCAATTGTACGGCTGTCCAATTAATAAACCGATAAATCAGATTCGTTAGCAGGGACGAATTAGGTACAACTCAGGTGTGGATCAATCAGTGATTTAATTTCATGTAACTAAGACGCAAATAAATTTAAAACTAAATTACGCAAAGAAAATAAATGCAAGTAAATGAAGATGAGTTAGACGCAAGAATGAGATGTGGTACTTGAGTCTCGCAAGGGATATATTTATATAATTAATGTATCTGTTTAACGGCTAAATTTGTATTTATGTATTAGTCTGTGTGGACTATCATACGATATTATAAACCCCGGGCGATTATACCTACTTTCGTGATCACTTCCCCACCAAAGTGAATAGCCTAATTACTCAATCATATTTCTAATTAGACAAAATAAGTATAGTAATTAACATACGATAATTGTCAATACAAAATACCCAATTCAATTTAAATCAAATAATCTCAAATTCATAAAAATATCAATTAAAATATATAAGGGTTGCGATTCTCAAGTACTTATGTGTTTAGCTCATGTAATAAAAAACTAAAATAAAAGATAAAATAGTCTTATTCAATTACAAAGATGAAATCGGTAACCTAATTAAAGGATTGGTCTTGACAACTTTTAAAATTTAAAAAAATCAAATAGACTCCCGATTGAAAAAATTGACTTTTTTCCAGCTATACACATTTTTTCTAGACAATGGTGTTGTGTTGGGTGAGAAGGGATTATTCAAATATTCTTTTTAATTAATGAATGTGTTTTATTTAAGTTTTTTATTATATTGTAATAATGATTGCTTATTTTCAAAAGACTTCAACTCTTTTTCTACACCCATCACTAATCAAATAACTTTAAGAGTTAATTATCTAAATCAAACAAAGAATTATTTTTCTTGATATAAGAACAAATAACTAAATAGATGTGAATAAAAATGGATATGAAAATAACTAATTGACACATACAACTATTAAATTTCTTTGAATTTTTTTTATTTGCTTACCAACATCTAATTATGAGATGATATATAATTTCATAAATCATTTTTAAGTCAAAAAAGTTATTAAACTTTTTGATTATCTCTTGTACAATATTCCAAAACAAAAACATATAAATTTACATGGTTAAGTAATTCTAACAGATTTCAATTTTAGAAAACTAAATTTATTATTAATGAAATACATATAAATTATGAGTTTAAAACTGTAAATCCAGGTAATTTGTGTAGACAAAATGAAACTTACTTTATGAAGTTTATTCAAAATTTTGAAATGAAATGGCCAACGATCTTTCCCTTTATATGAAACAACAACAAAAATAATTATTTATTTTAATTATTATTACTACTAATTACAATTAAAAAAAATTGAGTTAATTTAAGAATTTTAATAGTTGAAAATAATTGTTTGTAAATAGAAAATTATATGAAAAAGAAAAATAAATGAACGTATAAATATATAAAACATCATGTAAAAATAATTACCTCATGGCAGATTAATTACTCCTATTTGATTTTCGTTTTCTTCCTCCATCAATAGAATAACAAGTTATTGATAATATGGAGTTAGTTTTGCGATGACTTGAAAAATATTTTAATGGATGCAGCGTTCTCTTTTCTAGGGTTAGAAATGATTCAAAACTCGTTAATTTGGAAGAGTTTAATTTTGATAAGGGTTATAATTTCAAAAGTTCTATACATGTCTAGATATGGGTCGCTTTCATAAAATGGGTTGGGCTTGGATGAGTTTCGAAAAATAAAATTGACTACAAATTTTTTTTGGTTGTGAGGGTAGGGTATAGGAGTCAGATTTATCTTTGAATCCAATTTAAAAATAAAATAAATATGCTCTATAGGTGTGGTAAGTTATAAAAATCTAATTAAAACATGAGTTATGAGAACGGGATGCGTAAATATGTTATATAATATAATTTTTAGTATAAGGTTATTAGATAAATGTATATTAAGTAGATTGGTATTCTGATCCAACATAAAACTTTTACATGAATTATGATTCCGAAGACTCTCACATTCTAAAGCTTATTATAACTACCTTTCCGGTGGTGTAGATTATACCATCACCTCATCTTCTTCTTCTTTCAAATTTTATATCATTTGCTTCTTCACTTTCTTATTTTCTTCAAAATTATTCAGTGAAGTACACTCATGGGCCTAACTCTATATTGGACAAGCATAATGCATATATGGTCTTGTAGGATTAGGGTTAATGATATCAGTTTGATTATAGATAGGTGGTGTCATGAGTTAAATATTATAATTCATACTTGGGACATTCCCATCGAAACACGACGAAATAGAGGATAATTTAAATAGGGAAAATTGTTAAACACAATTCTTTTTTGGGCGAAAACATTTGTATGCATTATATTGCGTAGAATAACCCACAAAGACACGTGTGTGGGACTTCAATTCAAATTTATGTGGATCGTAACTTTTGAGCCATGGATAACAAAGGACTCAAAAATCACGCAAATTATTATATGAAGGGGTTTCTTTAATAAGTATTATGTACAAAGATATATTATTTAATAAAGGAAAAAAACCCATTGTAATTAAAAATATAGAGGTTCGACACAAAAGAAACAAGAAATGCATATCCACATCCGCGTAGCATGAGTATTATTTCAACAATATTACGATCCCTTCCTTCATAATTACGTATTAGTTGAGGTGTGTAATGTGGTGTGATCATATGTTGGATTCCATTGTTTTAATTGGAATGTAAGTCAATGTATTCGCCACACTCATCAGTTAGAAAATGTATCAATAGAATTTTCAATATACTTTTCAACAACATTTTGTCTTCTCCGTTACAAGGATAATTCAAGAAAAATCGATCATGTTTATCAAAATTAACATATACTATTTTTAATTATATAAATAAATATGCTATACGATTTGTCATATACTATTTATAATTATATAATTAAATATTCTATAAGATTTGAAAATACTTTTTAACAACATTTTGTCTTCTCAGTTACAAGGATTATTCAAGAAAAATCGAGCAAGTTTATTAAGATTAATATATACTACATCATATGTTACATTCCATATTTTTTTAATTGGGATGTAAACCAATGTATTCACCACACTCATCAGTTTATAATGTATCGATAGAATTTTGAATATACAATGTATTCAACCTCGAGGAGTGGAGGGCCCGCCGAGATTGGAACTTTATTAGCGGGAAGCTAACACAGTCTCAGTCCGCTACTTACAGATGGTGGAAGTATGACTTGAAGGCCGATTATGGCGATTCGGATGAGTGTCCACCCTGATGTGCTTCCGGAGGATTGGAAGCTGACCCTTGAGATGTTGAATGACCCGAATAAGAAGGTAAAATCTTAATTTAATTATTTTATTATTAAATTATTGTTTATTTATTTTTTTAAATTGAATTGTAAAAGGCTCAGTCGGAGATTAATAAGAAGAATCGGCAGAACCAGAAGAAGCCGAACAAGTAAGGTTCTCGGAACAAAACCCAGACCCGCCACGAGATTATCAAGGTATAATTTATTAAAATAAAAATAAAATTTATTAGCTATTTAATTTAATTTTTTAATAATTATAATTTTTTATGTATATTTTATAGGGTAAGCTGAAGGTTAATACGAACATCCGCAAAGAAGAACGCGAGAAAGTTACAGCGGATATTCGACGGGATGAACGAGCTCCGCGCAGTCCAAGGATGACCTCTTATGCCGGATGACGATGCTCCACCGAGCTCCTCTAGGTCCGATGATTTTTTCACGAAGTTGCTCAAAGGCCTCAATGAATCTTGTGAAAAAAACGGTCTCTCTCCGGTCTCCGATGAAGAAAAAGATGAAGATGAAGATGAAGATGAAGATGAAGATAGTGATGAGGAGAAGATCTATCGGGCCCGTGATTGACTTTCATTTCATTATGTTTAAGACTTTTATTTTATTTAAGTTTATATATTTGACTTTTATTAAGTTTTTATGTAATATTTTGACTTTTAACCCCAGGGTTTGACTTTATTGCCCGGGGTTTGACTACCCGGGTTTATTTATCTTTTTATGAATATAATCCATGATTTCTGTTTATATTCAAAATTACATAGTATATTAATTTATAAAAAATATAAAAACCAATTTAAATAAAAAAAAATTAAAAAAAATTAAATTTAAAAGAATTAAATTAAAGAAAAATTAAATTTAAAAAAAATTAAAAAAAAATAAATAATCACAATACCGACCACATTCATGTCAAGAATGTCGTCGGTAAAGATTTAAAAAAAAAAAAAATAAAAAAAAACATTTGCCGACGACATTCAAGTAATTAAAGTTGTCGGTACATTATTTAAAATAAAAAAAAAGATTTAAATACTAAGATAACGACGACCGTGTTGTCGGTAAGAAATTTATTTACCGACAACATTGGTTGTCGGTAAAGTAGTGCGTCTTACCGGCGACCAGTCAGGCCGTTGTCGGTATGCTAATGTTTACCGATGAGGCGAGAGTCGTCGGTAAAAGATGTTGGGTTATCGACGAGGAGCCAAAACCGTCGTCGGCAAGGGTGATTTTACCGACCAACTTCTAGGGACGACAGCTTACCGACGAGTTGTCGTCGGTAAACATAGTTACCGACGAAATTGGCCTTTTTACCGACGACAGCTGTCGTGGGTATATCAGCGACCTGCTGTAGTGTATGTCCACCCTGATAGGAGTTAGGAAGATAATAGAGTCCCGACTATTGTGAAATTTCTCATTTACCTTTTTGTTAGGAATCATAAATTCAATATGATAGGTTCATACTCGCATCTTCTTATCTTAACTGCATAATTTTTTGTCGTTTACTATATATTTATATTTTATTAGAAAACAAAATACTTTTCCTATCTTTTTAATTAAAACAGTTAAACACGAATTCAGAATAACTATTTAAATCCCTGAGTATGAATCTGATTTATCAAACTATAACATGCAAAAAATTTGTGCACTGGCAGTGAGTTTTAGGTATTACTCCCATAATTGTCCGACTCAACTTCGTAAAGTTATTCACTCATGTGAGAGTTTGCTTCCATGTAAGATTTTACCCCTGCAACCAAACATCACAAGTTGAATCTACCATATTGAACAACAATCTAAAAAACATTAAATTATATTACTTGAAAACTTACAATACACTGTAACAACCCATTTGTATGTACTTTAACTTTTTTTTCTTTTTGGATTTCTCAAGAAACGGTCAGTTGCCAGTATTTATTTTTTGGCCAAAAAATTAACATAATGTATATTAATAAAAGTGAAAGTAAAAATATTAAATATTAAATATTAGATTAACACTTATATGATCTGCACATGATATGAAAATTAATGTTTTATTTACTCATATAGTCATACAAATATGTATGAGGGTGAATTTCCAAACACAATGTTTTAGTGATGCTATTTACAAATACCATGTTTAAAAAATATATTTTTCGCACCTTAACAAGTATAAAATTAGCTATATACCATGTTTTAATAGCAATTTCTTCAATTATTTTAATCAAATTTAATATATCAATTAACTCATTAAAAAGAAAAAAAATTAAAAACTAAAATACCTGAAGGCTTTAGGCATATATACACAAATTACACAAAGATAAATTGAGAAAATTTTGAAAATTATAAGGAGATTCTTTTTCTTATAAAAGAGTGTAATTAAAAATTGGTGGAGGGCAACATACTTCTCTTCAAGTTATGAATATTTATTCCAGATAATGGTTGTTGTGTTGGGTGGAAAATAATTTAGTTATGTGTGTTTTTTAATTAATGAATGTGTTTTACTTAAGTATTTTTATATATAGTAAAGAAAGATGGCTTATTTTTAAACATGAGGCAACAGGCTCATCTATTCTTTCTTTACATCCATCATTAATCAAACAACTTTAAGAGTTAATTGTCTAAATCATGCCAACCAATATTTAATTTGATATAAGAACAAACAACTAAATAGGTGTGAATAAACATGGATACCAAAAAAACTAATTGACATATACAACACTAAAATGTCTTTGAAATTTGTTTTATTTGCATAACAACATCCAACTATGAGATGATATCTAATAAATTATTAATTTCATAAATTATTTTGAAGTAACAAAAAGATGATAGACTTTCTAATTAGCTCTTGTACAGGATTCCATAACACATACACATAATTTTACATGGTCAAATAATTTGACAGAATTTAATTTGTGAAAACTAAATTTATTAATTTAATGAATTACACATGAATTAGGACTTTAAAACTGTAAAGCAAAGTAATTTGTGTAAACAAGATGAAGCATAGAGGATATTCATTATGTTCAAATTAAATGACCAACGATTATTTCCTTGTATGAAACAATAAAATAAATAAGTATATATTTATATTATGATTACTAATAAATACAATTATGAAATAATTGATAAATATTTAGTCAATTAGAGGATTTTTTCTAAAAAACTACAACAAATCTAAAAAATTTAATTAACTCAAAGAAATAACAACTTTCCAGAATGTGAAATATAAATTGATTTATAGATATAACTAGTGATTGATAATATTCAGTTAGTTTATTAATGAATTTGGATTAACACGCATTTTTTATTGTCAAACACATTATGCATAGAAAATGCAATGTAAATACAACTAATTGTACATGATATACTTGACCATAAACTACATAAACTAAAAAAAAAGACAACATTTATGTTCTTAATATATTGTCATTATATGGATAGATCCTAGGCTATCGTAACATTGAATAGATGAAGAATAGTTATGATTCTTTGGCTTGTACTTGCATTGGATAATTCTTGGGCTTCCACGTATCAATTGGTAATCCATAAGGAACCAGTGGATCTTCTTTTGCTCCACTTACACGTTGGTTATCCTTGGATCATTACATCACATTTCACGGTAAATCTTTTCCATTGAACCAAAACTTATGGTATGACCATATTTTTTACCTTGATATTTCTTGATAACAATGCAATTGATCACCTTCTGGTAAATCAGCATGAGGGGGCAACACAACTGGGCACAAGAGGATGATCTGTTACACCAATTTCTCTTTTAAGTAGTGATACATGAAAAACAGGTTCTATCTTTGTTGTAGTAGGAAAGGATAGACGATGAAAAACACTCCTAATTTGTTGTACAACTTTAAATGGACCAAAGAACTTGTGACCCAATTTTTGATTTTCATACCCTCAGAATAGTTACTTGACAATATGGTTGTAAACGGAGCAAAACCCAATCTTCAACATCAAATTCTTGTATGTATGATGCTTATCTGCTTGTTCTTTCATCCTTTGTTGTCCTCTGAAAATTTAACTTAAGAGTAGATAATATAGTATGGCGATGTTGTAAGTCATGTTCAACAGCAACATTCCATGTTGACATGGGCAAATAACGCAACAGTGATGTCAGATTTCGTCCATAGACTCCGAGAAAATGAGTCACATGAGCATATGTATTTAAGGATTTGTTGTACCAATACTAAGCCCACGACAAGAATTTTAACCACATTTGAGGAGTATCCATCACAAAACTTTTGAGATTGCGATTGATAGGTTGTGCTCATATTTAACTTGGATCCTTGCAAACAAAATAACTCTTTCCTAAATGAACTTAGAAATATTTTATCTTGGTCACTTATGATGGTACATGGTATCCCATGAAGTTTGACCACTTAATCTGTAAACACTTCCGTGTACAGTTCACATGAGTTGGAAGAGTTACAGAGTTAGCATATTTTGATAATCAATCAACTATCACAAATATTTGTGACTTTTCTTTTGATGATGGTAAACCTTGCACAAAATCCATCGATATATCCTCCCAATTTTTTTTGGAATTGGTAGGGGTTGTAAAAGACCAGCCGGTGCCAAACAATTTGCAACAAATTTATTGATTTCCTTCTGCATATTACCCAATAACAATCAGCCGCTACTCTTTCAAACATACAAAGATTCCCATCATGTCCTCCCACTGATGTTGTGATACTCTTCCATTACTTTATTACATAACATCGTTGGAATCACCATACATTGTTTATAGAGTAATAAGCCTTGCACCAAAGAATATCCTTGTACTGAATATGGGTCATTCTGTAGATCTTCTTGTAGTTTTGAATGTCTGTATCACTTTTATTAGCCATTCACAAATAATCCAAAAACTCCACTTGAACATTTGAAATATAGAAACATTCACCTTCGATTCTAGATAAAGCATCTACAACTTGGTTCTCACATTGTGGTCTTTAGAAAATATTCAAATCAAACCACAATAATTTCGTTAACCATTTTTGTTGGACAGGTGTTTGAATTATTTGGTCCATAAATTTTTTTAGACTACATTGATTTGTGTAAATTGTGAACCGCCTGCCCAACAAATATTGTCTCCAAAAACATATAGCAGATGTAATGGCACTCAGCCAATTATTTTGAAGTAACATGGCACCAATTCCATAACCTGAAGCATATGTTTCTATAACAAAAGGTAATGAGAAATCTGGCATAGCAAGAACAGGAGCTGTTCTGATAGCAGTTTTAAGTTTGGTAAATGCTGTTGTAGCTTCAGTAGACCATGAATACCCATCCTTTTTTAAAAAGTTCAGTTAAAGGGGTTGCAATATCAGCATAAGATTTATGAAACACCGATAATACCCAGTCAAGCTCAGAAAGCCTCGTAGACCTTTAACGTTACGTGCCACCGACCAATTCAAAATAAATTGTATTTTAGAATTGTCCATTGGTACACCTTGTCTGAAATTCATATGCCCAAGATATTCTACAACATCCTGACCAAAGACATATTTTGCCTCTTTTGCATAAAAGTTATGTAGTACCATTAATTTTAGAACTTGTTACAGATGCTCCTGATGTAAAGCTAAATTTTTGCTATACACAAGTATATTATCAAAGAAAACAAAAACAACCTTACTTAAAAATGGTCGAAATGACTCATTCATAATATCCTGAAACAAGGGGCATTTGTAAGACTAAAAGGCATCACAAGAAATTCAAAATGGCCTTCATTGGTGCAAAAAGCTGTCTTATGAACATCTTCCACACGAACCCGAATTTTGTGATACCCCAAGCGTTAATCCAGCTTTGAAAAAATAGTAGCACCATGTAATTCATCAAACAACTCGTCAACCTTAGGAATGGGAACAAGATCTTGTATTGTAATAGCATTTAGTTACCTATAATTTATAAAGAATCTCCACGTGCCATCTTTCTTTTTAACCAGCAACATTGGAGATGAAAATGGACTAGTACTAGGTTGAATTTTACATGTTTCCATCATTTCTGCCACCAATTTTTCAATTTCATTTTTTTGAACTTTTTTAGAACATGTAGATACTTGTAAGTCTTGACATTTACAGGATCTTGTCCTGGTTGTAGCGGCGTAGCACGATCGTTTTGTCTTAAAGGTGGTAGAGTAGTTGGCACAGAAAAATATTTTTATATTGTTGCAATAGGGGCTTCAAAACAATTTTGGAAGATTTATTTTTTTTGTCAAAACTCTCATAAACAGACAATCTAAAGAGTGATGCAACTGGTCCTGTTGATGCTAAACGATGTACTATTTTGTAAGGAAACTCTGAAATTGATCGATCTCATGTTCTTCGATAAATTACTTCTTTGTCGTTTGATTTAAAATTCATTGTAAGATTAAAGATAATCGTAATAAAGGGAACCAAAGTCGCTAACCATGACACACCCATCAAAATATTAGACCTGAATATAGGCAACACGTATAAATATGTGATGATTTGATAACACCGAGTCATAAGGGTAGCACTTTTTACACACCCTTCACTTATTAACTTTTGCCCATTAGCAACGGAAACTACAATATCTGCTGTAGTTTTAATTGGTAACTTTAAATAATGAGCTACCCGAGACTGGATAAAATTACCAGACTGCCCTGAAATTCACTTCAACTGATGAAAAATTCACATCCATTGAGGGAAAATTTATAACCCTAGAAAATTCAGCTGAAAATTACAAAATATAATTGAAACATTTGGTCAATTACTCCAGAAAATTTCTGATCAAATAAAGCAGGCTGATACGAACAATTCAGTGTTTTCGCAAAAAGGCTCCTGCTCTACACCAGACTACAATTCATCAAATATGTTTTCATAAGTGGGTTCTAGATTGACATCAAATGTCCATTCTACCAGAATGTTTCCATCACCAGGAAATATTCCGCCTGGATTTTGACATGTTCCTCACGTTGAAGCACGTCCAATGCGCTTAGAGTTTCCTTGTTTTGATAATTTGGATCCTTCTGGTTGGATCTTCAAGGCAGAAAGGTTTTTTTATTACAATAGAACTCCCTCAGATCAATTCTTAAGAATCGGTTCTTTTCATATGAATGGTCATGCGCTTCCGTGGTTTTAATGGATGACACAAAATCGTCAATTTCAGTTTGCTAGGGCGTTGGAAGTACGTTTTGGTTCACCAGAGTTTGAAGATACTCAAAGGGCATTGGCGAAAGTAATGCAAACATCGAGTGTAGAGGCTTACAAGATACAAGTCTAAGTTTTGGCAAATAGGACGTGGGTTTATCTTCATCATTTCTTATCGGTTTCAATGTTCCTGGTCTAACAACGTAAGTTGATACACCAAAGTGAAAGAATAATATTATTTTGGGTAGCCGCCGCCAAAATCAAGTTCTTTGGTACAACACTCTTATCAGGCTGTCTCCCCACAACCTACGGTACCTCGTTTATCACCTCATGAAATGCAATTATGCTGTGAGAAGGTACTTTACTAAAATTGTGATGAAACGTATATACATGGTCACCGTTGTAAAATAAAACCTCAGTTATTTGTCTTGGATACTAGGTTCGAGACCGACGAAGCCTTCATTCATGGGTCAATATGAATGAGGAAATGCATTCCGAAGAATATCTATTGCTAGAGATATCTTTATATGCTCTCTCAGGTAATCAATCTCCAACTACTCTTTGTTTTCAAGGTAATTGATTAGGTTTGGCGATTAAAGTGTTGATAGATGAAGGATAGTTATCCGTCTCTTTGATCATTACACGTTGATTATCCTTCTCTTAGATCATTACTGTTTTTCCATGACTTTACGAATATTTTAATGGATACGACCTCCTTTTTTCTAGGTTAACAATGATCCAAACCTCATAAATTTGGAAGAGTTTAATTTGGATAAGAGATTTTTGATTTCAAAACCTATTTGATATGTTATATATATGTCTAAATATGGGTCCACTTTTATAAAGTGGATGTCACTTAACTTCTAATAAAAAATTATTCTTTAGGCTCGGGTGGGGTTTGTTTTGAAAGAATTTTTTTGACTAAAAATATCGGGGTTGTGAGGGTCAGGTGTGTGGAAGTTAGTTTTTTCGTTAAATATAGTTTATAAATAAAATAAATATGCTCTATAGGCGGGGTAAGTTTTAAAAAATCTAATTAAAAAATTTAATATGGTGAGTCCGGCAATTAATTAATTTTTTTAATGGGATGTATGAATATATTATATATAATACATTTTAGTATAAATTATTAGATAAATCTATATTAAGAAGATTGGTATTCGGATACAAATTTTTTTTTACATTAATTAATATTCTGAACATTCTCACTTTCTAAAACTCATTATATCTACCTTACCTGAGGTGTGGCTTATACAATCATATCTCTTCTTTGCAAATCTTCTTCTTATTTCATGTTTTATACCATTTGCTTCTTCATTCCCTTATCTTCTTCATAAATATTTAGTTAAGTACCCTCATGGACCTAACTCTATATCGGACGAGCATAGTGCGTGTACGGTCTTGTAAAATTAGGGTGAATGATATCAATTTTAGTATAGATGGGTGGTGACAGGAGTGATATATTTTGGTTCATACTTGGAACATTCCTATTGAAACACGATGAATTAGTTGATGATTTAAATAGAAAAATTTTTTAAACAAAATTTACATGTCGTAAAATAAATATCTTAACAAGACATGTGGGTGGGACTTAGGTTCAAATTTATGTGGAGCGTGAGTTTTGAGCCATACATAACAAAGGATTCCAAAATTACGCAATTTATAATATGACAGGGTATCTATAAAAAGTAATTCGTACGAACATATATTAGTTAAATAGACAGTAAGGGGCACCAAGCTAGTTTTTTATCTCAAGGAAATCTTATGAACTTACCATAAATCTCGAAAGGTATTGTGTAATTACATGGGGAAACAATATACCGAAGAAATAAAGAACTAATTATTATTGTTTCACATTCATAACCAAATGCATAATTACCCAATTTTTTTTTCCCTAACGCATATCACTCACTTATAATTCTACCACCAATTGAAATTCTAATGCCATTATTGTCATAAGGTGCAAGACTTACAAAGAATGTTACAAAAATGTTCTCCTTTACGAAAATGTCATGACCAACTATCTTCTTAAAAAATTGTAGTAGCACATTGAAATTGAATTACTCTTTCTTCTCATCCTTCACATCAATTTGACACGTCTACATCAAATTCAGCTAATGGTGCAGATTCTTGTTTCTCTTTCCTTTACGTGTCTACTTCTTTAATGAATTCTTAGAATGTTGAAAAAATAAGTCCAACATCACTATTATATCATAAGAAACCTTACGAAATCCAACTCACTTTCATCAACACAAAAGTTAACAACCATTAGACATACATTACAATTATTTAACAACTCCAACTTATCCTTAGTCAATATTTCATTCTAATTCAAACAAAATAATATATAATCAGTATAAAATTTGAAAATGATATATTTGAAACTAGATTCAAGATTGGATAGTAACGAGTATTGCAAAATTGTTAGGATTTACATGTACACTTTTGATTTAGCTTCAATAAACTCCACAATATTCCAACTCAATATAAAATGGATATTAATTGGGTATTTTTGAAACTAAAACATAAAACAATTATAGTGAAATACTAAGAAGAAAAAAACATGATAGTGAAGAAGTACATGGTAATTATAATTAAGTTTAACATATCTCCATTGAAAGAGAAACCTAATATTAATATACTTCTGTCATATGGATATTAAACATACAACTTAATCACATATATTTATAAATTAACTACCTACATTCATCAATAATCAAATAACTTCACATATATGAGTTGATTATTTAAATCATAACAACTAATAATTTACTTGATATAAGAATACAATCTTACTAGTTGTAAAAAATATGGATATCAGAAAAACCAATAAACATTCATTACACCAAATGTCAATTGAAAAGAAGAAGATGACAAATTTTGTTTTTGCAAACCACCATTTCACTTAGTTAATGATATATAATATACTATTAATTTCATCAATCATGTTAAGTAAAAAAGTGTTTTTAATTAGATCTTGTATAAGATTCCAAAGGACGCGCATTAAAATTTACATTGTCAAACAATTCAATAGATTCTCTCTTTCGAAACCAAATTTGTTGCTTAGAAGAAAGACATGCGAATTATGACTTAAAACTATAAATTAAAGAAAATTACTAAGAATGACACAACTTACACTACAAAGGATGTTCCTTTTTGTTGAAATGAAATAACAAACTATATTTTCTCTTTACATGAAATATTAAATTAAATAATTATATATTTTTATTGTGACTACTGCTAATTAAAATTGTAAAACTTTAATTAATTAGAGTACATTAATAAAAACATAATAAAAAAGTTCTAATGAACTCAAAGATGGAACAACTATTCCTAATTTTGTAAATTATAAATCGATTTGAAAATACAAACTATAGTTTAATATAAATTTTGTCATCCCTTCTTCTAGTCTAAGATTACAAATTAACTGAACTCTATTTTCAGTAGAAATCTAAATTTTAAAATAAAAACAAATGAATAGTATAGATATACAAAACATCATGTAAATATAATTTCATCCATTTGATTTGGTTTTTGTTTTTTCCACTATTTTGATATGCACTTTACTAGGGTAGAAATCAACGAAAACTCATGATTTTGGAAAAAATGTAATTTGTATAATAGGATTTTATCTTTGAAACCATATCTGATGGGTTTTTGACAATGTAGGGTGGGGTTGTCATATAAATTGTACATATTAATCTGACAATTTATAGAAAATTGATTTATACATGTCAAAATACGAGCCTCATTCATAAAATAGTTGTCACTGTAATTATAAAAAAATATTTTTTTATACTTTTTTATGTGGTGGATTTGGTCGGGTGTTAGTTTTGAATTAATCATTTTTTGGATTTAATAATATTTTTAGTTTGTGAGAATGTGTTAGTGTGTGGGAGTGAAGTTTTCATCTTTTAAATCTAGTTATAAATTAAATAAATATGTCCTATTAGGTTTGTAAGTTTTTACAAAATCATATTTTTTTCTCAAAAAAAAAAATAGTCTGGTCAATTTTTTCAATTTTTAGTGTGTGTAAATATATTATATATTATGTTTTTGTAGTAAAAAATTATTATATAAGTATATATTATGTAGTCTGGTATTCAACTATAACAAAACTTTTTCAAGAATAAAAACCCTGAACACTCTCTATTCCTAAGACGATTATAAGTACTCTAATGGCACATTAGCATCGCAAACCTGTTCCGCCGGCTAGTGTGGCTTATGTCGTCGTTCCTCCTCCTTGCAAATCTTCTTATTCTTTCAAATTTATAAAATTTGTCTCTTCTATTCCTTATCTTCTTCCAATCTGTTGAGTTAGTTAACCCTGACCATACTCTCAATTGGAAGAGCATGGAAATTCATTGGTCTTGTAGTAAAAGGGTGTATGAGATCGATATTAGTATAGATAGGTGATGTAGGTGGTTTAATATCCTAGTTTCCAACTTAGGAAATTCGAATTGAAACATGATAAATTAGCTAAAGAATTAAATGGAAAATCCGTTTATCAAAATTTTCTCGACATGAAATAAAAATTTCTTTTTATTTGTGGGCCAAGACAATGTATGCATGATGTTGTGTTGAATAACCCTCAAAGGTATAAGGGTGGAATTTAGGCTCAAACTTATGTAAGGTTTGAGTCATCAACGGATTCCAAAAACACACAATTTATTATATATAGGTGTATCTTTGAAAAGTATTCATTGCAAATTATATTATTTAATGAAGGAGAAAGAAAGTAAGTAATTGAAATTACGGTGGTGTGACATGCAACAGACCCAAAACACATAGTCATAACTGCAATTTTAATTAGCATGAAAGTAGTTTCAACAATATGATGATGCCTCTTTTTAACAAAACCTATTAGTTAAGGTATCTAAGGTTGCTTGAACATATGTTGGATGCCATACTTTTTAAAATTGGATGTAAACCAATGTGCTCGATACTCATTAGTGTATAATATACTAATAGAAGTTTGAATATACTTTTCAACAACATTTTGGTTGGTCAACAAGTATAATGTGATAATAAAAAAGTTTAAGAGATTCTAGTGGTTGTGGACCCCAAACATCGAAAAATAACACATCTAAAGGACCCTAACTAGTGATTGTGGTGTCTCCAGAACGGAGACAATAAATTTACTTTTTGAAACATGTATAAAATAATGAAAAATAGAATATGATAAATGTAGAATTCATTTTGATACTAAAGAGCGGAGTGTGCATTTATTGAGATGTCCTCAAACATTCATGCCATGATTATAGGGATGTCGTGGCGGTGGTTGTGTGGAAGGTATGTTGTGACAATATTGAGAGACACTTATATATGTGACCATTATTTCTTCATTTAGGTAGTGTTCCCATATCTTCAGGTACTTTTTCCAATCATCCTAAGGTGTATCGTTAATAAGATCCCTATATATGTCAGGTTACCAGTTCTATCCCCTAAATTTAATGGTTTGTCATCATATCTCCCCATTACTTGTCACTCAATTTTTCTATGTTGTATGACCAATGTTCATACCGGCACATCCATTCTTCCCTTTGGTTGTATACTAAATCTATTGAAAAAAAAATTATTTTTCTTTTCGAATACCTAAATCAAGGATAATATCTAAGCCCACTTAGAGATCTAATTCAGCCTCGAAAGTTGTGAGATAATATTACCTCTGAATTCTAGTTCTAGTTTATTAACTCAAGCAGCTTGAAGCCTTGTTCCCTGGAGATCACGACCAAAGCCTTAATTTATTTTACATGCATTGAAATAAATTTTTTTAATCAGAACCAATAATTTATTCTGGTGAAAAATTAGTAGAAAATATGTAAACCAATTTACTTGTTAGCCTGTAATGAAATACACTACATAGATAATATGAAAAAAAAATTAAAATAGATTTAGTATTGGACAAATATAAGTATTCAAAAATTCTTAGGATTTGAATTACTCTTCTTAAACAACTTTGATAAGCTCAATAATATCCAAACTCAATGTCAAAGATATATCAATTGGGATTTCAGAAACTGAAATAGAAACCTGTTATAGTTATATACTAAGAATAAAATATATAGTAAGAACGAGTACATGGTAATGTTAATTAAGTTCAACATGTTTGTATTTAAAAACCTAAGATTGATCTATTCTAAAGGATCCTATAATTTGATATTAATCATTCGACTTAACCATTAATTAATATATATATATATATATATATATATATATATATATATATATATATATAATTACCTACATCCATCAATAATTAAATAACTTCATATCTAGATTAAATGTGTAAAATATTAAATTAGGAGTTGATTATCTAAATACCTTCAACAAATATTTTCCTTGATATAAGAACAAACTTCTAACTAGATTTGACCAAAAATGGATATCAAAAAAACCAATTGATGTTCACGGCACTTATATGCCTATAAAACTAAGATGTTAGCTTTTTTATTTGTATAAGAACATGGAACTATTAGATGATATAATAAGATATTAATTTCATAAATTAATTTTAAGTAAATATAATGTTGATAGACTATTTAAAATTCCAAACTACATATATATAAATTTACATGGTATTATAATTCTTGAAAACTAAATTTATTACTTTAAAGATATACATATAAATAATTACTTTAAATGATCCAGATTGAGAATCTTTTTCCTCTTTTATATTACCTTTAACCACTATGTACTCTGTATTTTTAGTAGCATGATTATTTTTCTTAATCCTCAATATTAAGGTCGGAGATGTAAGGATTTGTGAATCTTTTATGGACTTGTAACTGCACGATGGTGTCTCCTTAACCATCCACTTAATCGGAGGGTGGTAAAATTAGTGAAAGCATTAGGTCCTTATATTTTAAGGACAACATTGTCGTAGACCATGGCAGCTTCTTGAGCACAGCAGTATCAAAAGTACCCAACCATATCCTAGCACGTTTCTGTGGCTGTGGGTCTCTGATCTCACACGCACATCTTCCCATTGTCGTAGTCGTACACCGCGATACTTTGAAACCTTGCATGTCGTTTTCTTAGGTTGTCGAGACACTTCTTGGACCACCTTCATATGCTTTCGATTTGGTTTTAAAGCTTTTTTACTTTTAATGCCATTAGTGTTATCTTTCTCCGTAGTTGTTTCTATTTTAATTTCATTAATATACCTGCACACGTTCCCCATATAAATTAATTACCTACATCCATAAATAATAAAATAACTTCATATCTTGATTAAATATGTAAAATGTTAAATTAGGTATTGATTATCTAAATCCCTCCAACTAATATTTTTCTTGATATAAGAAAAAACTTCTAACTAGATATGACCAAACATGGATATTAAAAAAACAAACTGATATTCACTGCACTTTTATGCCTATAAAAAATAAGATGTCAGTTTTTTTAGTGCAACTATTAGATGATATAAGTAAATATAATGTTGATAGACTAATTAAAATTCTAAAATACATACATATAAATTTACATGGTATTTTAATTCTTGAAAACTAAATTTATTACTTTAAAGAAATACACATGAATGACGACTTTAAAACTGTAAATCCAAGTAAATTGTGTAAACAAGGATGAAAGTTACATTACAAAGGATATTCATTTTGTAAAAATGAAATGGTTAACAATCTTTTCCTTGTATATGAAATAAGAAAATACATAATTATATATTTTTATTATGATTACTACTAATTATAATTGTAATTTTTTTGATAAAACATTAATTAATTAAAGAAATTTAACTTTCTTTAAAACAATAACAAATCTAAAAAAATTTAACATAAAGTTCTTTATACATACTTCTAATCTAAGATTACAAATAAAAACTAGTCAGTTACTTCTATGTCCAAAGTTTTCGTGGATGTATTTGAAAATATTATAAATAAAATTAGTACTTTTTTAAATTAAAATTACATTTATAAAGAAAAACTGAACATGTAAAAATATAAAAAAATAAAAATAAATTTATATCATGTAAAAATAATTATCTTATCATAGAGTGAAAACATGTTTGATTTTTGTTTTTTTCTTCTATCAAGATAAGAGCTAGTGATTGATAATATGGAGTTATTCTTGATGCATAAACTTACAAATATTTTAACGGATATGGTCTTTTCCTTACTAGGTTATCAATTATCCAAAACTTCTAATATTTGACTATTTTAATTCAGATTTGATAGGTTGTATACATATCAAAATATGAGCTATTGGTGGGTCTTTGCCTGTTATAAAATAAAATGCTAAAGTTGAGAGCTCATAAACAGCAAGTGTACGGTTGTCCAAGTAATAAACCGATAAATCAGATTCGTTAGCAGGGACGGATTAGGTACAACTCAGGTGCGGGTGCGGATCAATCAGTGATTTAATTGCAAGTAACTAAGACGCGAATAAATTTAAAACTAAATTACGCAAAAAAAATAAATGCAAGTAAATAAAGATGAGTTAGACGCAAGAATGAGATGTGGTACTTGAGTCTCGCAAGGGCAATATTTATATAATTAATGTATATGTTTAAGGTGGACTATCATACGATATTATAAACCCCGGGCGATTATACCTACTTTCGTGATCACTTCCCCACCAAAGTGAATAGCCTAATTACTCAATCATATTTCTAATTGGAAAAAATAAGAATAGTAATTAACAATACCCAATTATATTTTAATCAAATAATCTCAAATTCAGAAAAATATCAATTAAAATATATAAGGGTTGCGATTCTCAAGTACTTATGTGTTTAGCTCATGTAATAAAAAACTAAAATAAAAGATAAAATAGTCTTATTCAATTACAAAGATGAAATCCGTAACCTAATTAAAGGATTGATTTTGACATCTTTTAAAATAAAAAAAAATCAGATAGACTCCGATATAAAAAATTGACTTTTATCAAGCTATAAACATTATTTCTAGACAATGGTGTTGTGTTGGGTGAGAAGGGATTATTCAAATATTCTTTTTAATTAATGAATGTGTTTTATTTAAGTTTTTTATTATATTGTAATAATGATTGCTTATTTTCAAAAGACTTCGACTCTTTTTCTACACCCATCACTAATCAAATAACTTTAAGAATTAATTATCTAAATCAAACCAACAAATATTTTTCTTGATATAAGAACAAATAACTAAATAGATGTGAATAAAAATGGATATGAAAATATCTAATTGACACATACAACTATTAAATTTCTTTGAATTTTTTTTATTTGCTTAACAACATCTAATTATGAGATGATATATAATTTCATAAATCATTTTTAAGTCAAAAAACTTATTAAACTTTTTGATTATCTCTTGTACAATATTCCAAAACACAAACATATAAATTTACATGGTTAAGTAATTCTAACAGATTTTAATTTTAGAAAACTAAATTTGTTATTAATGATATACATATAAATTATGAGTTTAAAACTGTAAATCCAGGTAATTTGTGTAGACAAAATGAAACTTACTTTATGAAAGATATTCAAAATTTTGAAATGAAATGGCCAACGATCTTTCCCTTTATATGAAACAACAACAAAAATAATTATTTATTTTAAATATTATTACTACTAATTACAATTAGAAAAAATTGAGTTAATTTAAGAATTTTAATAGTTGAAAATAATTTTTTGTAAATAGAAAATTATATGAAAAAGAAAAATAAATGAACGTATAAATATATAAAACATCATGTAAAAATAATTACCTCATGGCAGATTAATTACTCCCATTTGATTTTTGTTTTCTTCCTCCATCAATAGAATAACAAGTTATTGATAATATGGAGTTAGTTTTGCGATGACTTGAAAAATATTTTAATGGATGCGGCGTTCTCTTTTCTAGGGTTAGAAATGATTCAAAACTCGTTAATTTGGAAGAGTTTAATTTTGATAAGGGTTATGATTTCAAAAGTTCTATACATGTCTAGACATGGGTAGCTTTCATAAAATGGGTTGGGCTTGGATGAGTTTTGAAAAATAAATTTGACTACAAATTTTTTTTGGTTGTGAGGGTAGGGTATAGGAGTCAGATTTATCTTTAAATCAAATTTAAAAATAAAATAAATATGCTCTATAGGTGTGGTAAATTATAAAAATCTAATTAAAACATGAGTTATGATAACGGGATGCGTAAATATGTTATATAATATAATTTTTAGTATAAGGTTATTAGATAAATGTATATTAAGTAGATTGGTATTCTGATCCAACATAAAACTTTTACATGAATATAAATTCCGAAGACTCTCACATTCTAAAGCTTATTATAACTACCTTTCCGGTGGTGTAGATTATACCATCACCTCATCTTCTTCTTCTTTCAAATTTTATATCATTTGCTTCTTCAATTCCTTATTTTCTTCAAAAATATTCAGTGAAGTACACTCATGGGCCTAACTCTATATTGGACAAGCATGGTGCATATATGGTCTTGTAGGATTAGGGTTAATGATATCAGTTTGATTATAGATAGGTGGTGTCATGAGTTAAATATTATAATTCATACTTGGGACATTCCCATCGAAACACGACGAAATAGAGGATAATTTAAATAGGGAAAATTGTTAAACTCAATTCTTTTTTTGGTGAAAACATTTGTATGCATTATATTGCGTAGAATAACCCACAAAGACACGTGTGTGGGACTTCAATTCAAATTTATGTGGATCGTAACTTTTGAGCCATGGATAACAAAGGATTCAAAAATCACGCGATTTATTATATGAAGGGGTTTCTTTAATAAGTATTATCTACGAAGATATATTATTTAATAAAGGAAAAAAAACCATTGTAATTAAAAATATAGAGGTTCGACACAAAAGAAACAAGAAATGCATATCCACATCCGCGTAGCATGAGTATTATTTCAACAATATTACGATGTATTATTTCAACAATATTACGATGCCTTCCTTCATAATTACGTATTAGTTGAGGTGTGTAATGTGGTGTGATCATATGTTGGATTCCATTTTTTTAATTGGAATGTAAGCCAATGTATTCGCCACACTCATCAGTTAGAAAATGTATCAATAGAATTTTCAATATACTTTTCAACAACATTTTGTCTTCTCCGTTACGAGTATAATTCAAGAAAAATCGATCATGTTTATCAAAATTAACATATACTATTTGTAATTATATAAATAATAGCTATACAATTTGTCATATACTATTTGTAATTATATAATTAAATATTCTGTAAGATTTTGAAAATACTTTTTAACAACATTTTGTCTTCTCAGTTACAAGGATTGTTCAAGAAAAATCGAGCAAGTTTATTAAGATTAATATATACTACATCATATGTTACATTCCATATTTTTTTAATTGGGATGTAAATCAATGTATTCACCACACTCATCAGTTTATAATGTATCGATAGAATTTTGAATATAATTTTCAACAACATTTTGTCTTCTCAATTACAAGGATTATTCAAGAAAAATCAAGAAAGTTTATCAAAATTAACATATACTATTTGTAGTTATCTAAATAAATATGCTATAAGATTTGTAACGGTAGTAAAATAGGTATTGTTAAGAAAAAATTGCATGTTAAGGCAAATATACTAGTGTGACTCTTCTTGAGGTAGATAAACTATAGTGTATTGGTCTTGATGCAACTTTCTATTTAAAAAATAGACAGTAATGGGTACCAAGCTAGTTTTTTATCTCAAGGAAATCTATGGAACTTACCATAATCCCAAAGAGATATGGTATACTTACATTGGGGAAACAATATACGGAAGAAATAAAGAACGACTTTTGATTGTTTCACATTCATGAACGAATGCATAATTGCCCAAATATGTTTTTACTTAACACATATCATTCACTTATTAATTCTACCACCAATTAAAATTCTAATACCATTATAATTAGAAGGGGCAAGACTGACAAAGATAGTTACAAAGAATGTTCTCCTTTGCGAAATAATCAAGGCCAACTATCTTATTCTAAATGTTTTAGTAGCAAAATGAAATTGAATTACTCTGTATTCTCATCTTCCACATCAATTTGACTCGTCTACATCAACTTGAGATAATGCTATTGATTCTTCGTTCTCTTTCCTAGACATGTCCACTTATTTATAGAGTCTCGATGAGTTGTTAGAAGCTTGAAAAGATAAGGCCAAAATCACTATTTTTCATAAGAAACTTTACAAAATCCAATTCACTTTTATCAACACAAAAGTCAATTAGACTAACCAACTTCAGATTGGAAGTTATTCATACAGTACAATCATCTAACAATTCCATCTTACCCTCACTCAAGGTTTCCTTTTAATTTTAATTTTTTTTTATATATAATCAGGATAAACTTTAGAAATGTTATATTTGAAACTAGATATAAGATTTGACATGAATTAGTATTGTAAAAATGTTAGGATTTACATGTACACTTTTGACATAACTTAATAAACTCCATAGTATTCTGACTCAATATTAGAGGGATATCAATTAGAATTTTTAAAACTGAAACATTAAACAATTATAGTGAAAAAATAATAAGAAAATATATGTTAATGAATGAGTAAATGGCAGTTCAAAATATCTCCATTTAAAGAGAACCCTTATAATAATATACTTCTATCATTGTGATATTAATCATACAACTTAATCACTAATATATTCGTATATTAACTACCTACATCCATCAATAATAAAATAATTTCACATGTATGAGTTGATTATTTAATTCATAACAACTAATAATTTCCTTGATATAAGAATAAACAACTAACTAGTTGTGAGCAAATATGGATATCAGATTAACAATCGCTACACCAAAATGTCGTTAAGAAGAAGGTGACAACTATTGTATTTTCAAAAAATCATTCCACCTAAATAATGATATATAATATACTATTCATTTCAGAAATCATTTTTAAGTAAAAAAAAGTGGGATCTTAAACAAGAGACCAAAGAATGTGGATATAAATCTACATGGTCCAATAATTTGTTAGATTCCATCTTCCGAAACAAAATTTATTACTTGAAGAAAATTGTTTTGTGCATGGTCAATTGTTTTGTGCATGGTCCATATTGTGGGTGCCTATATTGTGGTAGTTATTATTTGAATAACAAATATATAATAACTTCAAGGAAGTTATTTCACAATTAGAATATAAGATTCATATTTACATACAGTCAAAACATCTGATTTCACTCATTCTAAAAACAAAACACAAACTTTCTCAATATTTCTTCTACATATCAAATCCAGCGTCATTTAGGTTGTGGAATATCAATCTTCTTTTTTATGTAAGTGGATTCGACACTAGAGCATTTCATTTCGTAATTTTGCATGAGTGGTTTGTCTGGAACCCTCTTAAATTCTTTACATATTGTATCAGAGCCTTGTCCTCGTTAATATTAAATGATTTTGTATGTATTATATGTAATAGATGCATGAAATATGAATTCATGTATGTATTTTAATTATGAGTTGTGTGATTTCATAGAAACTAAAAAAAATTATGTTTTAATGTTCTCCTTGAAATAACATATGCAATGGTGAAAATTTCGTTAAATTGGGATTTTAAATGAAAAAGATTTGAATTATTAAAGTGTTCTAATGGAGTATTTTCGGGTTTGGACAGTTGGTGAAGATTACCCAATACAACGTCTTTTTGATTTCTGTTATTTAAAAAAACCAGGATTTATTTAAGTAACTGCTAGGTTTCAGAATGTCCACCTTTAAGTCAAATCTAAACTGGTATTTCCTAAGCTAGTCATTTTTTGTTTACTTAGTTGACACAATGGTTATTTTATTGACATATTTGTTTTTTAAAAATTAAAACCCATTTTGACGGTTTTGTGATACAAACTGCAAACATCAAATAACGTAGGTCGTGTTATATTCTTACCGCTAGGTTGTGAGTAGTTTTGGGTTCTTTGATTCATTTATTGGTAAATAGGTTACCCACATTTTTTTTGGTTTTTGGATTTTTTTAAATGTTTAAAAGTTTTGTAATCTTTCAACTAGTTACATTGTGCGAATAGAACTTAGTTTTTCTAACCAAACTTGCGTGTAACCTGATATAAATGTGAACTTATGATAGATTTTTTCGAAATAAAATGTATCTTAAACATGTTTGATACAAGACTTGGTGGTTAATATATTATATTTTGTCAATTGTATATTTACTAGGGATAACCCGTGCCCGAGGGCACTAAATTTTGTTTAACAATATGAAAGAGAATAGAATGCAATAGTTATAGGTAATTTATTCTTCTAAATAAGTTACATATTATTTGACTTTTACTATTCGAGATTACATTTTAAATAATGCTAACTTGATTAAAATAGTTTTAGGTAGATTATTTCAGAAGTATAAAGTTGATTAGTAATGATAAAATAACCTATTTGAATCATTTATTCAAATTATTTTTCCCAAGGAACCACACTCCATATTGGAGGAACTGCCGAGAATAATGAATGATAGAAAAAGTTGAGTATACAAATTTTCTATTTTATTTCTAGAAAAAAAACTGTACATATAACATTACAAATAACAGAATTAGGGAAATCTTTATTCTTAACTTATCAATCATAATATTTACTAAATTGCTAATTTATTTGTTAAGTATTTAATTAAATTATATTAAAATGATACACACTATTATCTTTACCATAGTATCTAGATAAATATGAGAAAATTATGAAAAATGTTGGTTTACTATTATGAAAAAAGAGTTATAATCTTTCTTCCACTCCTTATTAGCCTCATTAAGAAAAATTTCCATGTCAATAGTATGTTGTGTCTCTATAACCGTGCTGCTTATATGCACACACATAAAAGAAAAATGAACGATATTTTTTTTGGAATGGGATGTGTAGAGCTCTCAACTTAATCAAACATTGCAAAAATAGGATGTCCTCTATTTTAGTAAAACATTTCACAATTTTCAAATGCAGCTAGAAGTTCATTAAAACACTTACATGGATATAGGGATAAATTTAAGATGTTACTTAATAATTAAAGTTTATATTGGTATACTCAGTTTTACTATTAAGCATTAGTTACAAAAATAACTTTTCAAACTTGGTTTATTACTCTGTGTTGTTTTATTTATTCTCAAATGATCGCATAGACTTGTGAAAATATATACAAAGATTTACAAATTAACCCAAGTAAACCAAATGATAAATTACTTGAAATAATAATTAAATTGCATTAACTGTTAATAATATAATTTAATCATAAAACAAAATAAATAGTAGGGCGAAAATCCTAATTTTTTAAGTTTCAAAAGACAACTTAATAATACTCAGATGGGATCCTTATAAATAAACAAATCATTTTAATCAGCAGCTCCACCAGAGGTTGCAAATAGAACAACTTGAGAAATAGTCCTGAATCAACTTCCTAGACATATCTGCAAATCAAAACTATGTCCAAAGCCTTCAATTGATATCCAAATCTATGAGACTACTTGCAAATATAATGGTCTCTTTGTGTGTACTTCATTGACTTTATGTTGTAACTCTTGAATATTTCATTTATCTCAAGAGTGAGCAACTGGAACAGTTAGGGCCTTAGAACTGAATGTCATGGATACGAAAGGGTATTATGCAAAATAGCTAGATATACACATGTTACATGGGTATATATTAGCTATATCATGTAGTAAAACAACAATAATTTCACCAATTACATAAAATTCATTTGTAATAATATATACAAAATTTATTTACCATTTAAATTTACCAAAGATTTTAATAAAGATTTTTCTATAAGGACCTATTTGACTATGTTGCATTAACAAACACAAATCCATACACACAGTAGAATATTATATCAAGGATAACAGAACATTAAAAAGATTTAGATCTATTTTTAAATATTCCATCAAGTGAAGTAGATACACGGAGTCATATCTTAGCGACTTATATGTCGAGGACAAAACTGGAATTGCGGCAAGATGCTTTAATATATTCGAGTTGAAGATAACTATAAATATCGTATCAAAACTTAATTGCATGAGTTCATCAAGTACATTTATAGCTCGCTCGTGTTATTCAACAGTTATCCTATTCTCATTTAATCGTAAAGCTAATAATGAATTCCGTAGGACATATTGTAACTTGAAAATGTCTGGTTCAGATGTCTTTGTTGGGTTTTTAAAGTCAGACACAGTATATCCTGATGCTTCTAAGTATTCGATCACTTGATATTGCCTTAACACCTAAACACGAACATTACAAACCAAATGTTAGTAATAACCACAATAATTGATTGAATTTTTATCAAGAATATTGAATACTTCATAATATCTTAAGTCTTTTAACCTTAAAGATACACTCAACAAAGCCAATGTCTAACTAACTATTTGAAGCATGTGGTTCTCTAACTTCAAACGACCATCTTACAAATACCAAATTCAGCATTTAAATGTTCCTCATGGCCCAACACTTAAAACTTTACAAAAATCCTTTTTCATTTCATCTATTCTAGGGATAATAAACATGGTAGAACCTTCTCTATTTTGAGTGCTATGACTTCCAATATAGTTTTTAAATGCTAAATTTTCAAGGAAATAAGAACTTCTTTTATTCCCATCTTTAGATGAATTGGGTAATAGTTGCCTTGCCAGGCTTGACCAAGAAATAAACTTGGAAATTGCAATAATATGGAAATTAATCTCAAGATCACAAATAAAAATATATAATAAGAGTGAGTAGATTAACCTGATATATAGTTAAATTCAATATAATTAATTACTCTAGCCTTCAAGAAAGACATGTTTAATTTTAGAGATGTATAGTGAATTATGCACATGCAAAGTTATTGATAGCTACTGTTTTATATATATGAAAGGATAAATCTACCTCTGGTAAGAGGCATAAACAAGAAATATAGAACCATCATTTCAAATGACCACAAATCAATCTAATAATCAAACAACATCATCAATTAATCAAATGTTCTACAATTTTTAATTGTAATAATTTTAGAAAGATATATAATCAATTGATACTATAAACATTTAGTTAGTAATAAAATAATAAATTTTACCTTGAAAATCTGCCAATTAAGACCGCATAGACTTCCATATGGTTTAGGCAAACGAAATCTATCACCTAATAGGTGAAACTTTAACAATGAATTCCTTTACTCCGATGGATAGCAAAAAAGTCTTGAATAATCTCTTCAATTATGAATTTTTCCTTTTTTCCATATTGAAACTTGTGGATAACCTTTTTTGTAATTAAACTACAACTTTTTCTTTTCCATTTAATATCATCTGAGTTCAACTGTTGCAATTTACATATATAGCAAACTTTGATTTTATCACCTAAAATGAGAGTTTCACATAATTTTTTAACGTAGTTCAATAGTAATGATGATAAGATAGGAGAATCTGATATTAACTATAGGTCACTATATTAAGCAAAAATTGCACTATAAATCCCTTATATTATGCAAAGTAAGCTATATAACAAAATAATGCTTGGTGAGAAAATACTAACTTTTCCGAGGTAGGAGATGTTGCAAGAAGGTCCATGTTCATTATAAACTTAAAGCGCACTTACTATCTAAAAACTTCAAGAAGGTCCCTGATCAGTTTCAATTCTTTCCTTAAAAATTCGAAATAATTATTTAAGAGTACTATAATTAACCCTCCATAGTAAATGTTTTACCCTTTCCAATTTGAATGTACGCATATATACATACATTATACCCACCCAATACTAAAAACAACCTTAGTAATTAAAAACCTAAAGACTTTGTTAAACTTAAAGGGCTTTCTTAAATGTTACCTGGTTTGTAAACAACCTAAAATGTATTTTTTTTTCATTGAAGCATTCGATAAAAGACCTGGTTCACCATCTTTTGAACCTCCTAAATCAACCACCATTTAACATTTTGAAGAGATTTCTCCTGTACTTAATGGACGAAACATACAAAATATATTCTCTGGATTTACAGTAACTCGCAGTAAATTAAAATGTTCCACAATTAAAAAAATTTAAATAAGAAAATCACCTTTTGTCTCTTAAGTTCATTAAAAACCTTTCTCCTCTGTACTCGCCTTTAAATAATATTCATACATAATTTGTTGAAGCAAAGGAAGAAATTAATTTAAAAATAAGGCCTGGAGGAGATTTTTTTAAGGTGTTAAGATTCAGTAGGAGTGATAGTGGGAAGTTAATAAAATGATGATGAGGAAATGAATTAAAAAATAAATAGATAGATTTTGATCATTTAGGGTGTCACATATTTTTGCTCTAGTTTGTTGACAACCAACACATACGAAAAAGGTTTAGTGAAGATTACAGAAAATATAACCAATTTGCAGTAACTAAAGAAAATTAAAAAACAAATGAATGATTTGAGAGGAATCATTATTAAAAGAAAGCTAAAAAACACATACATAAAGTTTTAGTGAAGATTACATACAAATGAATGATTTTTTCACAAAATATTAAGGATTTGCAATAACTAAAAAAATTAAAAAATAGATAAATAATTTTAGAGTAATCAGTAATAAAAGAAAGATAATTTATTTTCACAACCAACACATATAGAATAGTTTTAGTGAACATTATAGAAATAATTAAGGATTTGCAGTAAGTAAAAAAAATAAAAACAGAGAAATAATTTTTGAGTAATCATTAATAAAAGAAAGCTAATTTTTTACATCAAACAAACACATACAGAAAATTTTAATGAAGATTACATACAAATAAATTATTTTTTCAAAAAATATTAAGGATTTGCAATAACTAAACAAAAATAAAAATAGATCAACTATTTCAAATAAACACATACATAAAATTTTAATGAAGATTTTCGACAATCTTTAATAATGAGATATTTGGTAGTTAAAAAAGAAATATTTGAATAATGTGTTTCTTCCTAAATTATTCTTCATAATGTAACATATTTATTTTTAATGAGATATTTGGTAGTTAAGAAGGAAATAGTTGTGATAGTAGTGGGGTGTATTATGGTTAGAATACATGTGGCAAGATCAAGATGGTTTTAGAGTAATTATAACAAGTAATTATATTTTTGCTCTAGATAAATCATGGCCACTCTTTGATTTTCGAGTTGTCCCATATAATATAGATATATCTATATTAAATTACACCCTTTTTTTATAGCTGGTGGCCAGGATCGATTCTGGCAAAATATAAGTGGTGGCCAGGATCATTTCTGGCCCCACCGTTCATTAATTAAAAAAAAAAAACAATAACCGAAGGAATAAAACAAAAAAAAGAAAACATTTGAACCCCATTTCGCCTCTCTTCTTTGTCTCTCCACACTTGCCTCATCACCACCACGACCTTTCAAGCCGGTCCAGGAAAACCGCCGTTATCCAGCGCAGCTCGAGGATCGCCGCTAGCCTCTTCATCAACATCACCATCCACATCATCACTCACCCACCCAACCCTCTCTCCTCTTATAGCTTACGAACGGAACAACCCACCCACCACTGAAGACCTCTCTTCATCAACATCACCACCATATCGAGCGAGCCATTATACTGCTCAACATATCTTCATTGTCATCTCCACCAATCCGCTCTCCTCTGCACACCACCACCACCGTGGAACATCGCACCAAGCCACTCTTCTCCAATCTCCACCATTGATGGCCAGATCTGAGATGGACAATGAAGCCCAACTGAAACTAACGTCTTAGTGCCATTCACCACCATTGTTCTTCACTACCCAATCCATTCTATGGTAAGTTAATTAAATTGATTTTAAGCTTATAGAGAGACTTAAAATCACAATTTTCAGATAATTCCTTGATTAATTCCCGTTTCATTTTGTTTAGCTAAGGTCAGCTCTTTTGTAATTGATAATAAACAGTTGCAAAAAGAACCGTGAAGGACTTGAAACTTTCACCAGCTTTCGTAACACAGATTGCTCAATCTATTCAGGTAATATATCGGAATATTTACTTTAATTTAAATTTCAGTTCTGATTTAATTTTTGAAGGTGTTAAAAATCAATTACGGCAGTCACAGCTGGCAGATTTCGTTCATATGAAGGACAAGATATGTACACTGGCGAGAAAGTTGTTCCTATTAAGGTTGTATAAACTCATTCATTTGTGCTTTTACTTTCAACTTATCATTTTCACTTCTTTTTATCCAGCTTGATCTACGAGTTAATCATACTCTTATAAAGGACCATTTTTTGTGGGTAAGTTTAGTTGATTTGAATTCCTTTGGTCACTTTAAAAGACACATGGTTTAATATTCAGGACTTGAACAATCGATAATGCAATTGCAGCTCCCTATATTTATGCAAAGATTTGGGAATCGAATATCCAGAAGTTGGGGTAAGCATGTAAAAATCCATTTTTTTTAGTTTTAAAACAGAATTTGAGGTTTAATTTGAGTTTTTTTACAGCCCTCAATTGCTTATATACGGTAGAAATGTTGATTGTTTAGGTAAATTTTGTGCCACCAGACCAGCTTCTCAAGAATTAACCCGCTCTGGTCTGAAGCGAAAAACTCCAGAGGTTTGTCTTTTTCTTCGAAATTTTTGCATAACATAGGGACCTGCAGTGAAATTTTTGCGTAACATAGGGACCTGCAGTGTACTTTTTGCATAATTGAGGGACCTGCAGTCCAATTTTTGCATAATAGAGGGACCTGATGCAGTGCAATTTTGCATAAATATAGGGAGCTGCAATTGCATTATTGATTGATCATAAAGTATGGTTTGTGTTAAATACTTTATCATAAGCAATTGCATCTCATTTGTTTCCGTTTTTCACTTATGTGTTACATCAATTTATCAGCAAAGACAAAAATTTACTTTTCCGCTGCAGTAGAAAAATGGGATGCTGATTTCTATGTTAAAGTCGATGATGATGTACATGTCAATTTAGGTACGTAGGGCCCACAATTTTTTCTTTATTAAAAAATATATATTTATTCAGCTCTTTGTGTTGTTATTTCAGGTATGTTAGCTGCAACTCTAGCTTGACATAGATCAAAGCCAAGGATGAAATAGCTACATATCAGTAGCTATAGTTAATGGGAAATGTTCATGATTTTCAGAAACACTTCTTTAAGCTACTTACTTTGTCTTAGAAAAAGAAGATCTTTCACAATTTTTTTGTGAAAGACACGGTAAAGTGCTTTTATCTATTTATTATTCTGAGTAATATTTGATTATGTTTGGTGATGCAGCTCATTCTATTGAACTTGATGATGGGACTGGCCGTATTAACTACACTAAGTCCCTATATTATTCAAAAAATGCTCTATTTTTGTTACTGATTGATTTTACTATTTTTGTTTAGATATAATTGATGAGCTGGTGAAGTGTGAGGGAGAGATTGAGGTTGTGTATTTTGCTCAAGAGTCTAAAGTTGGAGGTTTTGTTACAACAAAAGGTAGTGTTATATCATTATATAATGTTAGAGCAGTAGATAGAGATTAGAAATCGATGGCCTGGATATATTTTTTGGGCAGGAAATATGTTGTTTTTTGTATGGTTGTGAAAGGATTGGATATTGTCAACAAAATGGAACAAGTAGGGACATCTGCTTTGTTAAGATTATTGAGTGTGGTGAGATTTCTGAGACTAGACTTGAGGATTTAACTAAGACAACAAAAGGTAATATATAATACTCACATCTCATCCTTTTATTAGACATATTTACAATTAATGATATATATATATATATATATATATATATATATATATATATATATATATATATATATATATATATATATATTCATATCTCATTCAGGCCTGTGAAACAATGGGTTATGCAACTACCATTTGCAGTGGTAAGACCGGAACCTTAACGTTAAATCAGGTACAAAGTTGTTTGAGTTTCTTTCTCTATTTTCCTTTTTTTTCTATTTTGTCAATATTTTGCAGGATTACTATAATTTTTTTCTACTCGCAAGCTTTTAAAAGACTGATCATTTACTCCAAGGTCATCGTGACTTCTACTTTTAATTAAACATTAAGACTTATCTTTCTTTTGCAGGTTACTGAGCAAAACTATGCTTCAAGAGGAGGATAAATGTGCAACTCATCCTAAATGATAGTCATTCATCCCTTTTTTAATCTCAAAGGTGCAAAATTTATCTTTTCTTGAATAACTCTCTTCTTAAAAGTTTACTCACATGTCTAATTTGAGATATATTTGTGCATAACGGGATGATCAGGAATTGACAAAGAAATATCTGATTTTTTCTACTCAGGAGATTATGCAATATATTCAATGGTTGGATAGAAGCATGACTTAAACTTGGCTTGGTGATTCAGAAGAAAAAACGAAAGCTAAAGGTTGAATATCTTATAATATGATGCCGAATTTGAAATAATGGTTTTTCGTTTTGTTTCGCAGATTTCATTTGTTACTTGGACTGAGTATCTGCACTTGGTCTATCTTTTTATTAAGAAGCTGGTTTATTATGATTCTTTGTGCTTATTGCTGTGAATGGAATCAAAAGCAGACTCATGGCTCATGTATAGAACATTTTCATAGATTTTTAAAGGTTTCGAGGATATTAAGGTGAAACTCTTTCTCGATTATGAGGATGACCTGAAAATTTCTTGTTTTTACTGGCTGTAAAACAAAGCCTTATTAATGTAGTTTGATATTTTTTTTGTAGTTTATAATGCTAGATGATATTAGAGTTTTACTGTCGAGATGTTTAGTTACTGGTGTATGTTTTATCCAACCTCTATGTTAATTTTTTTTTAAAATTTATACTTACTTTGGAGAAGTGAATTTGTTAAGGAATAATATGTTTGAATAGTTGTTGGGTTATTGCTATAATATATGTAGATTGCATTTGAGGTGGTTCAATTATCATGAGTTTTTTTAATGTTTTGCTTCTTCATTGTGATTATAATATACTGTGCTATTTATATGGTTAAAGTTAATCCTAAGTTGGACATTTATTTTATCACGGTTATGTGGAAGAGATTACATCAAAGATCCTCTTTGGAGCAACGGGAAACCGGAGGAGATATACTTATATATTGATGTGTGTTTAAGACTCGAGTTTTGACTTCCATCTGCCCACTCTTGATATTCGAAATATTCAGTGACTCTATGATGGCACATACCACAAGTGACCGCTACATAATCACAAATAGACATTGAGTTAATATATGGTATGGGTCAAAAGTTATGCTGGATTTTACGGCTAAAATAGAAGCTTGATCAGTTGTGATGTTTCTCATAACTGTCACGATTTTCAAATTGTTGTACAAAGATTTTATGGGTATATTATATCTTCACATTTTTATTGCCTTTCTTTTTCATCACTTACAAGGTTTTCCATATCATTAGAAGCTTTATATTCATCAAAAACTGAAAAATATGAATGAGTAATTCTTAGAATCTCACGAAAACTAATTAGGGTTGTTCATTAGGCAAGTTTTTTGAAGCTTAAATTTGGTTTGTATAGTTAACCAAATAAGTTCATTATATAGCTATATAGTTATATAGATCAAGTTATTCATAAACGACTTAGATGTAAATTTATTTAACGAAAATATATTTGTCCCTTGAATATCATACAAAAATTTATTCACTACTTAAAACTAACATAAAATATCCTATGGGATCGGATGAGGTTGGACGCTGATTTGATATATACGTAATTTCCAAAAAAAATTAAGTACACCATGATCGCAAAATTTTGTTCTTTTTCATGCTTCTTAGAAGATTTTTTTTTTGAAGTGACTTCAGGCACGGGCAATACCTAGTTTATATATATTGAAACTTGAGTTATTTTATGGATAAGTTTGATTCTATAACCTCTAGATTATACGGGTCTGATGTATTACATCTTAACTGATTGTATTGGAATAGTTAAAAGTTTGTAGAGAACTTGGCATTGTGTCTTGATGAAATTGAATTATAATTAGATAAATAAAAGTATAGTGATTCGTGATTGGGAACATAGTGAACTTTTTGTTTCACTTCTTTTGTATTGTGTTTACGAGTTCAATTTGTATTTTAAGAGAAAAGTATAATTGAATATATTTTATATATTAATGAAATTTGATAGATATACTAGAAAATGGCTATGATAACATCTTTTAGACATTTAGATAAGGACAAGGATGAATGGTGATATAATTGTACCATATGAGAACTCGAGTTACATTGAGTACCCGAGGAACAAGAATTTGAGTTTCTTAATAATGTGATGTTTGATCTTAAGAAAAGCTTCTGATTTATCACATGAGGAGCATATTGACTTATCAAGTTTTGGAGGTATAAAGACTCTATTATTCGAGTAATATTGATAAAGTATATGGATGGCTTAGTTGATGAGTATCACAAGTATCCTACCACTTCTGAGATGTGGGTATATCTTAAAGAGATATACAAGGATACTACCATGTCGATGTTCTGTTAGTGGACATGAACGATGATACTCATTGAAGGACGCTTGGTCATTGGATTTAATACATCAAAGACCGGTTTCTAAAGTGACTAGGACAGTCCAGACATCTGGTGATATCCTCAATTAAGAACAACAAATTCAAGTAATCATCTATCTTTTTCAAATAATTATAAGTAGTAGAAAGTGAATGACTCGTAATAACATCAATATGTTTGATGATGCTACTTGTGTTTTACTAAAGAATGAGTGTATTTAAGGTTTCTTGACATCATAGTTAAACAAATTACTAAGTCCAACTCTCATACAAAATTTCTGTATAGAGCAAGAGAATTGAAAGAAAAAAGATGATATATCTGATTCTAAGAAGATTAAGATCAATAGTCATAAGAAAATAAATTATGATCATAAAAATAAAAGTGTAAGATGAGATGCTACAATTATGACAAGTTGTGTCAAATAACTTGCGAGTCTAATATAGTATCACTATCTTTTTCTAGTGATTTTTACATCTATAGCTAGCACCATGTTACTAATTGATATTATCATACGTGGATTATGTATTTAGGAGCAATAGACTCTAGGACAAGAGATTGAGAGACTTACATAGTGTACCATGAAATTAAGGTTTTATTTAATCATTTAGTCATACAAATATGACTGAGGATTGAATTTCAAAACACCATTTTTTAGTGATATTATTTCAAAATACCACTTTTAAATAAATATATTGTTAGCATCTTAACAAGTATAAAATAGTCTTATACCATGTTTTAATAGCAATTTCTGGAATTCTTTTTATCAAATTTCATATAACAATAAACTCATTAAAAAGAACAAATAATTAAAAAAATAAAATAGTTGAAGGCTTCAAGCATATATATATATATACACAAATTACACAAATATAAATTGAGAAAATTTTGAAATTATAGGGAGATTTTTTTTCTTACGAAAGAGCGTAATTGCAAATCTATGGAGGGCAACATATTTCTTATCAAGTTATGAATATTTCTTCCACATAATGGTTGTTGTGTTGGGTGGAGAATGATTTATTTATGTGTGCTTTTTAATTAATGAATGTGTTTTATTTATGTTTTTTAATATATAGTAAAGGATGATTGTTTAATTTTAAACATGAGGCAGGCTCACCTACTATTCTTTCTCTATATCCATAATTAATCAAATAAATTTAAGAGTTATTGCTTAAATTATGCCAACAATTTATTTTATATAAGAACAAACAACTAAATAGGTGTATATAAACATGAATATCTAAAAAACTAATTAACATACACAACACTAAAATGTCTTTGAAATTTGTTCTATTTGCCTAAAAACATCCAACTATGAGATGATATATAATATTATTTATTTCATAAATTATTTTTGATTTACAAAAAAAATATAAACTATTTAATTAGCTCTTGTACAAGATTCCAAAACTCGTACATATAAATTTACACAGTCATGTTTTTTGATAAATTTTAATATGTGTAAATCAAATTTATTATTTTAATAAATAAAATATGAATTAGGACTTTAAAACGGTAAATCCAAATAATTAGTGTAGACAAGATGAAGCACACATAGTAGAGGATATTCTTTATGTTCATATGAAATGACCAACAATTCATTTCCTTTTATGAAACAATAAAATAAATAATTATATATTTATATTAGTATTACTACTAATTACAATTATGAACAATTTGATATATGTTTAGTTAATTAGATGATTTTAATTTTTTTTAAAACAACTTCAGATTTAAAAAAATTTAATCGACTTAAAGAAATTAAAATCGTCCTAAAGGTAAAATATAAATTGATTTATAGAAATAGCTAGTGATTGATAATGTGGAGTTAGTTTTTCCATGAATTTACAAATATTTTAATTGATACAACCTCCTCTTTTATAACGTTAGCAACCATCCAAAACTCATAAATTTGGATGAGTTTAATTTGGATAAGGGTTTTTTGTGTTCAAAACCCTATTTGATAGGCTATATATAAATGTCATGAAGATGGGCCTGCTTTTATAAAATGGATGTCACTATAACTTTTAATAAAAAAATATTCTTTGGGCTCGGGTGGGGTTAGATTTGAAAGAACTTTTTTTGACTAAAAAAATATGGGTTGTGAGGGTTAGGTGTGTGGGTGTCAGTTTTTTCTTTAAATCCATAGGTGGGGTAAGTTTTAAAAAATCTGATTAAAAAAATGAGTTTCGATGAGTCTGGCAATTAATTAATTTTTTAAATGGGATGTGTGAATATATTATATATAATATATATTTTAGTATAAAATTACACAAACTTTTACATCAATTAAAATTCTGAACACTCTCACTTTCCAAACCTCATTATAACAACTTTACTAAAGTTGTGACTTCTACCATCGTCTCTCTTCTTTGCAAATCTTATTCTTCTTTCAAGTTCTATACCATTTGCTTTTTCATTTCCTTATGTTCTTAAAAAATATTCAGTTAAGTATCCTCATGGATCTAACTCAGTATTAGACGAGCATGGTGCGTCTTGTAGGATTAGGGTGAATGATATCAATCGGTGGTGTCATGAATGATATATTCTAGTTCATACTTGGGACGTTCCCATTGAAACACGATGAATTAGTTGATGATTTAAATACAAAAAATTGTTAAACGCAATTTACGTGTCATAAAATAAATATCTTGATATTGTTTTTTGGGTCAAGACATTTGTATGCATTATATTGCATAGAATAACCCACAAAGACACGTGGGTGGGACATATGTTCAAATTTATGTGGAGCGTGAGTATTGAGCCATGGATAACAAAGGATTTCAAAATCACGCAATTTATTATATGACATGGTATCTTTAAAAAGTATTTTCTATGAAGGTATCTTATATAAATAGACACTAAAGGGAACCAAGATAGTTTTTTATCTCAAGGAAATCTCATGAACTTACCACAAACATTAGTTAGAGATATTGTGTAATTACATAGGGAATCAATATACGGATGAAATAAAAAACTAATTATGATTGTTTACCATTCATAACCGAATGCATAATTACCAAGCTAAATTTTTACCTAACACATATCACTCACTTATTAATTCTACCACCAATTAAAATTCTAATACCATTATTATTAGAAGGGGCAAGACTAACAAAGAAAGTTACAAATAATGTTCACCTTTGCGAAATTGTCATGACCAACTATCTTCTTTAAAAAATTGTAGTAGCATATTGAAACTGAATTACTCTTTCTTCTCATCTTCCATATCAAATTGACTATTCTCGCATCAACTTGCGCTAGTGCTGCAGATTCTTCTTTCTCTTTCCTAGACGTGTCCACTTCTTTATAGAGTCCCGATGTCTTGTTAGAAGCTTGAAAAAATAAGGCCAAAAATACTATTTTTCATAAGATAACTTACAAAATCCAGTTCACTGTCATCAACACAAAAGTTAATAACACGAACCAACTTTAGATAACACGAACCAACTTTAGCTTGGACGTTAGACATACAGTACAGTAATTTAACAACTCCAACTTATCCTCACTCAGTATTTTGTTCTAATTTAAACAAAATTGTATATAATCAGTATAAACTTTGGAAATGATATATTTGCAACTAGATTCAATATTGGACAAGAATGAGTATTAAGAAAATTGTCAAGATTTACATGTACACTTTTTCCTTACCTTTAACAAACTCCACATTATTCCATCTCAATATAAAAGGGTTATTAAATGGAATTTTAAAAACTGAGACATAAAACTATTATAGTAAATACGAAGAATAAAATATATAATAGGGAAGGACTACATGGTAATTATAATTAAGTTCAACATATCTCCAATAAAAAAGAAACCTAATATTATATACTTCTATCATATTGATATTAAACAAAAAACTTAATCACTAATATATTGGTAAATTAACTACCTATATCAATGAGTAATCATATAATTTCACATTTATAAGTTGATTATTTAAATCATCACAACTAATAATTTACTTGATATAAGAATAAAAAACTAACTGACTGTTTTAAAATATGGATATCAGAAAAACCAATAAACATTCACTACACCAAAATGTCGTTAGTAATGAAGAAGATGACAAATTATTTATTTGCAAAACACCATTCCAACTAATTAATGATATATAATATACTATTAATTTGATAAATCATGTTAAGTAAAAAACAAAGTGTTTTTAATTAGACCTTGTATAAGATTCCAAAGGACACGCATAAAAACTTACATTGTCAAACAATTCGTTAGATTCTATCTTTCAGAAGCAAGTTTGTTACTTTAAAGAAAGACATGCAAATTATGACTTAAAACTATAATTCAAAGTAAATTGCGAAGGAAGGACAGAACTCCCACTACAAATGATGTTCATTTTTTTTAAAAATGAATTAACAAACTATCTTTTCTCTTACATGAAATATTAAAATAAATAATTATAAATTTTATTATGAATACTACTAATTACAATTTTAAAATTTTAATTAATTAGAGGATTTTAATTAAAAATATAATAAAAAAGTTCCAAAAAACTACAAGATGGAACAACTATTCCTAATTTTATATATTATAAATCGATTTGAATATACAAACTATAGTTTAATATAAACATTGTCATCCCTTCTTCTAGTATAAGATTACAAATTAAATGAACTCTTTTTACTAGAAATCAAAATTTCAAAAGAAAAACAAATGAACAATATAAAGATATAAAACATCATGTAAATATAATTACAACCATTTAATTTTATTTTATTTTCCTTAATTTTGATTTCCACTTTACGAGGGAAGAAAATCATCCAACAATCATGATTTTGGTCAAGTTTAATTTGAATAAAATGTTTTTATCTTTGAAACCCTATTTGATTTAGTTTTGGACAATGTACGGTTGGGTTGTCACATAAATTGTACATATTACTTTAACGATTTATCAAAAATGGATTTCATACATGTCAAAATAAGAGCCTCTTTCATAAAATAGTTGTCACTGTAGTTCTAAAAATATTTTTGTTATACTTTTGTATGTGGTGTTGCTCTGCCGGCTAGTGTGGCTTATGTTGTCATCCCTCATCCATGAAAATCTTCTTCTTCATTCAAATGTTATCACATTTTCTTCTTTTATTCCTTATCATATTCAAATCTGCTGAGTTAGGTACCCCCTGGACCTTACTCTTTATTGGACGAGTATGTAGATTCCATGGTCTTGTAGGAATAGGGTGTATGAAATCGGTATTAGTATAGATCTGTGATGAAAGGAGTTAAATATCATAGGTTCATACTTGGGACATTCAAATTGAAACACGATAAATTAGCTGAAGATTTAAATGGAAAAATCGGTTTATTAAAATTTACGTGATATGAAATAATTTTTTTATTTATATATGGGTCAAGACATTTGTATGCATGATGTTGCGTAGAATAACCCTCAAAGGCACAATGGTGGAATTTAGACTCAAAATTACGTAAGGTTTGAGTCATCAAAGGATTTCAAAAACACACAATTTATTATATAGGTGTATCTTTATAAAGTAATTCATTAGAAATTATTTATTTAATGAAAGATAAAGACGTAAGTAAGTAAAAATAAAGTGGTGTGACATGAAACTAATCCGAAACACATAGTCATATCTGCATTATCGAATAGTGTGATATTAGTTTCAACAATATGACGATGCCTCCTTTAACAATACCTATTAATTGAGGTGTCTAAGGTTGCTTGATCATATGTTGGATGCCACACATTTTTAAATAGATGTTATCCAATGTGCTTAATACCCCATTTAGTGTATAATGTACCGATAGAAGTTTGAATATAATTTTCAACAACATTTTGGTAGGTCAACAAGTATAATGGAATAACAATATTTTCTTAACAGAGTCTAGTGGGTGGGGACCCCAAACATCCGATAATATAACATATGACCCTTACTAGTGATCGTGGTGTCTCCAAAATTGAGATAATGACTTTCCTTTTTGAAAACATGAATGCAAAATAATTAAAAGTAGAAGATGATATATGTAGAATTAATTTAAATACTAAAGAGCGGAGGGTGTAAGCATTGAGATGTCCTCAAACATTCATGCCATGATTATAAGGATGTCGTGGTGGTGGTGTGCGGAAGGTATGTGGTGACAGTATTGAAGGACACTCATATATGTGACCGTTATTTCATCATTTAAGTAGTGTTCCCCCTATCTTCAGGTACTTTTTCCAATCATCCTAAAGTGTATCTTTAATAAGATCCCTATATATGTCAGGTTACCAGTTCTATCCCCAGAATTTAATGGTATGTCATCACGTTTCTTCTTTACTTGTCACTTAATTGTTCTATGTTGTAAGAACAATGTTATTTCTATCACATCTATTCTTCCCTTTGTCTGTATACTAAATCTATTAAAAAAATTCTTTTTCCCTTTGAATACCTAAATTAATGGTAATATATGGGCCCACTTAGAGATCTAATTCAACCTCGAAAGTGGTGAGATAATATGATATCTCTAAATTCTAGTTCTTGTTTATTACCTCAAACAGCTTGAAGCCTTGTTCCTAGGAGATCATGACCAAAGATTTAATTCCTTTTACATGCATTGAAATAATACATTTTAAATCAGTAACCAATAAGTTTTCTTGTGAAAAATTAGTATAAAGTTTGTAAAACAAATTACTTGTTAGCCTATGACAAAATACATTGCTTAGGTAATATGAGAAACGTTTGAAAATGGATTCAATATTGGACAAATATAAGTATTGTAGAATTGTTAGGATTTGCATTTCTTCTTACACAACTTTAGTAAGCTCAATAATATCCCAACTCAATGTCAAAGCGATATAAATTGGGATTTCAAAAATTGAAATATAAACATGTTATATTTATATACTAAGAAGAAAATATAAAGTAAGAAATGAGTACATGGTAATGTTAATTATGTTCAACATATCTGTATTTAAAGAGAACCCTATGATATATATTTTAAAATATTCTGTAATTTGATATTAAACTTTCAACTTAACCACTAATTATTATATATAAATATATGTAAATCAATTACCTACCTCCATCAATAATCAAATAACTTCATATCAACATTAAATGTATAAAATATTGAAATAGGAGTTGATTATCTAATTCACTACAACTAAAGTTTTTCTAGATATAAGAACAAACAACTAACTAGTTGTGACCAAACATTTATTACAAAAAAACCAACTGACATTCACGGCACTAAAATGCTAGTGAAAATTAAGATGTCAGCTTTTTTATTTGTATAACAAGGTGCAACTATTAGATTATATAATAAGATATTAATTTCCAAATTTTTTTTAAATAATAAAATTTTGATAGAATATTTAAAATTCAAACTACATAGATATAAATTTACATCGTATTTTAATTTTTTGAAAACCAAATATATTACTTTTAAGAAATACATATGAATTGTGACTCTAAAACTATAAATCCAAGAAAATTGTGTAGACAATGATGAAAGTTACATTACAAAGGATATTCATTTTGTAAAAACAATATGGTCGACAATCTTTTCCTTGTTTATAAAATAATAAAATAGATAATTATATATTCTTATTATGATAACTACTAATTATAATTATGAAAGATTTGATAAAACATTAATTAGTTAGATAAATATAACTTTCTTTAAAACAATAACATATCTAAAAAAATTTAACCATCTATAAGAAGTAACAACTTTTCCGAATTTGTAAAATATATATTGATTTATAAATATGAACCAGATTTCAATATATAGTTCTTTATACCTTCTTTTAATCTAAAATTACAAATAAAAAACTAGTCAATGACTCTAAGTCCAAATATTCTCTTTGATGTATTTAAAAAAATTATAAATAAAATTAATACTTTTTCAAAATAGAATCACACTTAAAAAGAAAAATAAACATGTAAAAATGTAAAAATATAAAAATATATAATATAATGTAAAAATAATTATCTTTTTGCAAAGTGAAACCATCTTTTGTTTTTGTTTTCTTCTTCTATCCAAATAAGATCTAGTGATTGATAATATGGAGTTAGTTTTGCATACTTGAATAAACCCTTCCACCTAACCCGATGTTTCATTAATAACAAAGAAAAAACATGGGATGTTTTTTTATATAAAAAAAGTTGCATAAATTTTATTAAAAATTTTTTGTTTTAAAACTAGTTTCTAATATAAATTTGGAGGACTTATGATGATGAAATGCAACATCCTTTATAATTTGTAGAGTGCGATAAAACTAATGAAGTGGAGGTTCAAAAATTTTCGGAGGTAACCCATTATGTTTAAGAGCATACAAAATAAGTGAAAGAGAACAAGTTGAATGTTACATCTAATAATCTACTGAAGGAAGCCTTAAATTATGATATATTTTCTTACGTTTCTTACTTGAATCTATCTCCACATCCAAGGAAAACTACTTCAAAGTTTTAGATTGATAATAATAGATGGATATTTTTTACTTTATTAACCGATATTTTTAACTAATTTAGTTCAAAGTTATATATAGATATTTTTTGCTATATTGCATAGCTAATTAGTCGTTTGTGATATTAGAGAAACTAATATAATCAATATTTTTGGTTTAATGACGTTTTAAATTATTTATAGGTCAAGCTTTCCAGAGTTGTAAAAGATTATTTTTATTTATGTGGCTTTTATATTTGTAATTCCTCAGAAGTGACTTGTCTTGTGCTACATTTTTTATCAACCCTTTTGGTTTGCTTCACTCCACTGATGTTTTGAGCAGTCGCATGTGCATTTTGCAGCAATTCATGGTGTGAATTTGAATTTTTTTGTTCAAAAACTATGAATAAACATAAAAGACCATTAAATTGATTATTTTCTCCTTTTATTAATTGTATGATATACTTGTATCGAGTATCTAAAAGATTCTTTTGTTGTTTAATTATGTACAAAATTGTTAGACTTTTTTTAAGAATGTTTAAAAATTTATTTCAACTTTATGTCATAACTTGTAATCTTGCGTCTAGTAGGACCACCTCTTTATTAGAGGATTAGTTAACCATTATTTGCATCGTTAAATCATATCTTCCATGTAATAAATCTTTTTTTTGGTTGGTTTATAAAACGGATCAGTGAATCATAGTGTATAATGCTATATTAGGACCAACTAATCAACCCTTGTGGCTTGCCATAACTCAGCCGCGGCTTGCTTCTTGAGTCATATATAAGATGATGTAACAGTTTCATGTGATCAGCCATAGTTATAAATATTTGTCGCGATCATTAACCTTGTAGCTTCAGTTATATCTCCGAAGGTGGAGCTTTATTCTTGAAGCTCATAAGAAGCTCAATCTCAACGTTTGTATCATTATCAAAGAAATTGATCAATTGTGTTTTAAATTTAATTATAAAATCAAAATATACTGATTATGTTTAATAATTCGCAGTTTTACAGAAGAAGTCACACAAACCACCATCATATAAGAGAACACAATATACTGGAAATATGGCAAATAATTAATCTAGCTCAACCAAAGACATAAAAACTATAAATGGACAAAAACTAGCAGAAGTAATCAAAAGGCGATAATTTACAAGCTACAATAGATTCAAGAAGCATGTGGGCCAAATAACTTGAGAAGTAGCTTCCTTTGCAAGGTCTTCAGACTTTCGTTGGTTCAATGAAACAATGACCTCTTCTTCTCCACATGGACATCCTTGAGGAGGATTATCACGATTATAAACAATGAAATATGTTGATGAAGAAGTTTATTGAGGATTAGTGATCAAATTTTTCTTGCTCTCGACATAAATGCCTCCTGCAATTTCCACTAGATCTACTATATCACGCTTGTTTGCGACAAAAAATCCCCGATAAAATGAATCTTTAACGCTTCAAAAAGCTTTGGTTCCTACATTATAAATTTTAATTTTTTTAGCAAATTAAAAAGACAATAAACTATTTTTTAGGTGATAAATCTTAATACAAGGTATGATCGCTAATTTTTTATAAAATTGGGAAGTTTCTTACATTGATTGAGCCCCTAAATCTTCCCATTTTAGGTCTGACTCCCATAATTGTCCCACTCAACTTCGTAAGGTTTTTCATTCATGGGAGAGTTTGCTTCCATGTTAGGTTTTCTCTGCAACCAAACGTCACAAGTTGAATTGAACAATAATCTAAAAAGAATTAAATTATCTTAAAATATATTACAATACATTGAAAACAACACACTGGTATGTACTTTTAACTATTTTTGCATTTAGGATTTGACAAGTAATGGTCAAAGGTCAATAATTATTTTTTGACAGACAACTTAACATATATATTAATAAAATTGAAAGTAAAAATAACAAATATTAAATACTAGAATAACACTTATAAGATCTACACATCATATAGAAATTAAGGTCTTATTTACTCATATAGTCATACAAATATTAATAAGGATTGAATTTCCGAACACCATTTTTTGGTGGTATTATTTCAAAATACCATTTTGAAGAAAAATATATTGTTCACACCTTAACAAGTATAACATTAGTTTTATACCATGTTTTAATATAAATTTCTTTAATTTTTTTTGTCAAATTTTATTGACCAATTAACTAAATAAAAAGAACTAATAATTAAAAAATAAAATATATGCATGCTTCAAGCATATATATCACTTTAGATGTATTATGTGCTTAACTGACGAATGTTTCCCTATTATTCGATATTTTTCATTTTCCTACCTTGATTTGGAGAATAATTACTTTTAGAGTATTTTTAGTGTAATTTGTGTGTTAAATGTGAAACTCTTAGGTAAATTTATTTAATTAGATTCCAAAACAATGTGAAGAAAGAAGATTCAAGGTAGAATATAGAGTTAGAAGGAAACAAAGTTGAATCTGAAACGGAAAAAAAGCCAAATAAATTTGCCATGATGAATCTAGTATTTTGAAAACTACATAAAATCTATTATTAATCTAGAGGAGATATTTAACAAGAAGATAGATCATCAAATTACAGTCGTTTCCATATAAAGTACGCAAAAATACGATAAGTAGCGAAAGAGATATGACCAAATAATTCAGCAGTGTTTATCATGTATATACATATATATATATATATATATATATATATATATATATATATATATATATATATATAATGAATGTTAATCTTAGGCAACCAAGGGATGATTTTCTATGGTTAAGAACTTATACATATATATATATATATATATATATGTATGTATAAATTCCTAACCATATAAAATCATCCCTTGGTTGCCTAAGCTTAACATTCATTATAAATCATCATTGAAAAAATCAGGAGTATCTAGAGGAGGATGAATCAAGAGTTGGAGTTTCACCACATCAATTCTACACTGCCCCATCTCTATTCTTTGGGTAAATTAGTATTAGATCCATATTGTCTATGAATTATTTCTTAGTTATTTATTCCAAAGTTTTATTAATCATAATTTATCTTTTAGGGTTATAATTATATGAACCATTGATTATTGTTTTTTTGTTTATTTGAATATGAAATTTTATTATTTAATTGAATTGGTTTAATTTCTATTGACAATATTCTTGTATTAATTACTATATATTCTCTAAACAATTAGTTATATCCCTTAGTAATTAAGTTATTCGTTAATGGCGACAATCATTTGAAAGGCGTGGTTTAATTACATAATTAGGTTATAGACTAGTGGTTATCGTTATTTATCTTGACGGTCTTGACTAACCACGTATCCAATTTGGTTAAGTGATTAAACATATGAAACTAGCTTATAATATTGTAGGATTGCTTCCTATGTCCACCCTAACAGGAGTTAGGAAGATAATAGAGTCGCGACTATTGTGAAATTTCTCATTTACCTTTTTGTTAGGAATCATAAATTCAATATGATAGGTTCATACTCGCATCTTCTTATCTTAACTGCATAATTTTTTATCGTTTACTATATATTTATATTTTATTAGAAAACAAAATACTTTTCTTATCTTTTTAATCAAAACATTTAAACACGAATTCAGAATAACTATTTAAATCCCTGAGTACGAATCTGATTTATCAAACTATAACATGCAAACAATTTGTGCACTAGCAGTGAGTTTTAGGTATTACTCCCATAATTTTCCGACTCAACTTCGTAAAGTTATTCATTCATGGGAGAGTTTGCTTCCATGTAAGATTTTAACCCTGCAACCAAACATCACAAGTTGAATCTACCATATTGAACAACAATCTAAAAAACATTAAATTATATTACTTGAGAACTTACAATACACTGTAACAACCCATTGGTATGTACTTTAACTTTTTTTTCTTTTAAGATTTCTCAAGAAACGATCAGTTGCCAATATTTATTTTTTGGCCAAAAAATTAACATACTATATATTAATAAAAGTGAAAGTAAAAATATTAAATATTAAATATTAGAATAAAACTTATATGATCTACACATGATATGGAAATTAAGGTTTTATTTACTCATATAGTCATACAAATATGTATGAGGGTGAATTTCCAAACACAATGTTTTAGTGATGCTATTTACAAATACCACGTTTAAAAAAATATATTTTTCGCACCTTAAGAAGTATTAAATTAGCTATATACCATGTTTTAATAGCAATTTCTTCAATTCTTTTAATCAAATTTAATATATCAATTAACTCATTAAAAAGAAAAAATAATTAAAAAATAAAATACCTGAAGGCTTCAGGCATATATACACAAATTACACAAAGATAAATCGAGAAAATTTTGAAAATTATAAGGAGATTCTTTTTCTTATAAAAGAGTGTAATTAAAAATTGGTGGAGGGCAACATACTTCTCTTCAAGTTATGAATATTTATTCCAGATAATGGTTGTTGTGTTGGGTGGCAAATAATTTAGTTATGTGTGTTTTCTAATTAATGAATGTGTTTTATTTAAGTATTTTTATATATAGTAAAGAAAGATGGCTTATTTTTAAACATGAGGCAACATGCTCATCTATTCTTTCTTAACATCCATCATTAATCAAACAACTTTAAGAGTTAATTGTCTAAATCATGACAACCAATATTTAATTTGATATAAGAACAAATAACTAAATAGGTGTGAATAAACATGGATACCAAAAAAACTAATTGACATATATAACACTAAAATGTCTTTGAAATTTGTTTTATTTGCATAACAACATCCAACTATGAGATGATATCTAATAAATTATTAATTTCATAAATTATTTTGAAGTAACAAAAAGATGATAGACTTTCGAATTAGCTCTTGTACAGGATTCCATAACACATACATATAATTTTACACGGTCAATTTGACAGAATTTTATTTGTGAAAACTAAATTTATTAATTTAATGAATTATATATGAATTAGGACTTCAAAACTGTAAAGCAAAGTAATTTGTGTAAACAAGATGAAGCATAGAGGATATTCATTATGTTCAAATTAAATGACCAACGATTATATCCTTGTATGAAACAATAAAATAAATAAGTATATATTTATATTATGATTACTAATAATTACAATTATGAAAAAATTGATAAATATTTAGTCAATTAGACGATTTTTTCTAAAAAACTACAACAAATCAAAAAAATTTAATTAACTCAAAGAAATAACAACTTTCCTGAATGTGAAATATAAATTGATTTATAGATATAACTAGTGATTGATAATATTGAGTTAGTTTATTAATAAATTTGGATGAACACGCATTTTTTATTGTCAGACACATTATGCATAGAAAATGCAATGTAAATACAACTAATTGTACATGATATACTTGACCATAAACTACATAAACTAAGAAAAAAGACAACATTTATTTTCTTGTCATTATATGGATTGATCCTAGGCTATCGTAACATTGAATAGATGAAGAATAGTTATGATTCTTTGGCTTGTATTTGCATTGGATAATTCTTGGGTTTCCACGTATCAATTGGTAATCCATAAGGAACCAGTGGATCTTCTTTTGCTCCACTTACACGTTCGTTATCCTTGGATCATTACATCACATTTCACCGTAAATCTTTTTCATTGAACCAAAAATTATGGTATGACCACATCTTTTACCTTGATATTTCTTCATAACAATGAAATTGATGACCTTCTGGTAAATCAGCATGAGGGGGCAACACAACTGGCACAGGAGGCTGATCTGTTACACCAATTTCTCTTTTAAGTAGTGATACATGAAAAACAGGATCTATCTTTGTTGTAGTAGGAAATGATAGACGATGAAAAACACTCCCAATTTGATGTACAACTTTAAATGGACCAAATAACTTGTGACCCAATTTTTTATTTTTATACCCTTAGAATAGTTACTTGACAATATGGTTGTAAACGGAGCAAAACCCAATCTTCAACATCAAATTCTTGTCTGTATAATGCTTATCTTCTTGTTCATTCATCCTTTGTTGTCCTCTGTCCTCTGAAAATTTAACTTAAGAGTAGATAATATAGTATGGCGATGTTGTAAGTCATGTTCAACAGCAACATTCGATGTTGACATGGGCAAATAACACAACAGTGATGTCAGATTTCGTCCATAGACTGCGAGAAAATGAGTCACATAAGCATATGTATTTAAGGATTTGTTGTACCAATACTCAGCCCACGACAATAATTTTAACCAGAGAATCCATCATAAAACTTTTGAGATTGCGATTGATAGGTTGTGCTCATATTTAACTTGGATCCTTGCAAACAAAATAACTCTTTCCTAAATGAACTCAGAAATATTTTATCTTGGTCACTTAGGATGGTACGTGGTATCCCATGAAGTTTGACCACTTAATCTGTAAACACTTCCGTGTACAGTTCACATGAGTTGGAAGAGTTACAAAGTTAGCATATTTTGATAATCAATCAACTATCACAAATATTTGTGACTTTTCTTTTGATGATGGTAAACCTTGCACAAAATCCATCGATATATCCTCCCAATTTTTTTTGGAATTGGTAGGGGTTGTAAAAGACCAGCCGGTGCCGAACAATTTGCAACAAATTTATTGATTTCCTTCTGCATATTACCCAATAACAATCAGCCGCTACTCTTTCAAACATACAAAGATTCCCATCATGTCCTCCCACTGATGTTGTGATACTCTTCCATTACTTTATTACATAAAATCGTTGGAATCACCAGACATTGTTTATAGAGTAATAAGCCTTGCACCAAAGAATATCCTTGTACTGAATATCGGTCATTCTGTAGATCTTCTTGTAGTTTTGAATTTCTGTATCATTTTTATTAGCCATTCACAAATAATCCAAAAACTCCACTTGAACATTTGAAATATAGAAACATTCACCTTTGATTCTAGATAAAGCATCTACAACTTGGTTCTCACATTGTGGTCTTTAAAAAACATTCAAATCAAATCACAATAATTTCGTTAACCCTTTTTGTTGGATAGGTGTTTGAATTATTTGGTCCATAAAATATTTTAGACTACATTGATCTGTGTAAATTGTGAACTGCCTGCCCAACAAATATTGTCTCCAAAAACATATAACAGATGTAATGGCACTCAACCAATTATTTTGAAGTAACATGGCACCAATTCCATAACCTGAAGCATATGTTTCTATAACAAAAGGTAATGAGAAATTCGGCTTAGCAAGAACAGGAGCTGTTGTGAGAGCAGTTTTAAGTTTGGTAAACGCTGTTGTAGCTTCAGTAGACCATGAATACCCATCCTTTTTTTAAAAGTTCAGTTAAAGGGGTTGCAATATCAGCATAAGATTTTATGAAACACCGATAATACCCAGTCAAGCTCAGAAAGCCTCGTAGACCTTTAACGTTACGTGCCACCGACCAATTCAAAATAAATTGTATTTTAGAATTGTCTATTGGTACACCTTGTCAGAAAATCATATGCCCAAGATATTCTACAACATCCTGACCAAAGACATATTTTGCCTCTTTTGCATAAAAGTTATGTAGTACCATTAATTTTAGAACTTGTTACAGATGCTCCTGATGTAAAGCTAAATTTTTGCTATACACAAGTATATTATCAAAGAAAACAAAAACAACCTTACGCAAAAATGGTCGAAATGTCTCATTCATAATAGCCTGAAACAAGGGGCATTTGTAAGACTAAAAGGCATCACAAGAACTTCAAAATGGCCTTCATTGGTGTAAAATGCTGTCTTATGAACATCTACCACACGAACCCGAATTTTGTGATACCCCAAGCATAAATCCAGCTTTGAAAAAATAGTAGCACCATGTAATTCATCAAACAACTCGTTAACCTTAGGAATGGGAACAAGATCTTGTATTATAATAGCATTTAGTTACTTATAATCTATAAAGAATCTCCACGTGCCATCTTTCTTTTTAACCTGCAACATTAGAGATGAAAATGGACTAGTACTAGGTTGAATTTTACATGTTTCCATCATTTCTGCCACCAATTTTTCAATTTCATTTTTCTGAATTTTCTTAGAACGTGTAGATACTTGTAAGTCTTGACATTTACAAGATCTAGTCCTGGTTGTAGCGGAGTAGCACGATCGTTTTGTCTTAAAGGTGGTAGAGTAGTTGGCACAGAAAAATATTTTTATATTGTTGCAATAGGGGCTGCAAAACAATTTTGGAAGATTTGTTTTTTGTCAAAACTCTCATAAACAGACAATCTAAAGAGTGATGCAACTGGTCATGATGATGCTAAACGATGTACTCTTTTGTAAGGAAACTTTGAAATTGATCTTGAAAAATTACTTCTTTGCCGTTTGATTTAAAATTCATTGTAAGATTAAAGATAATCGTAATAAAGGGAACCAAAGTCGCTAACCATGACACACCCATCAAAATATTAGACCTGAATATAGGCAACACGTATAAATATGCGATGATTTGATAACACCGAGTCATAAGGGTAGCACTTTTTACACACCCTTCACTTATTAACTTTTGCCCATTAGCAACGGAAACTACAATATCTGCTGTAGTTTTAATATGTAACTTTAAATAATGAGCTACCCGAGACTGGATAAAATTACGAGACTGCCCTGAAATTCACTTCAACTGATGAAAAATTCACATCCATTGAGGGCAAATTTATAACCCTAGAAAATTCAGTTGAAAATTACTAAATATAATTGAAACATTTGGTCAATTACTCCAGAAAAGTTCTAATCAAATAAAGCAGGCTGATACGAATAATTCAGTGTTTTCGCAAAAAGGCTCCTGATCTACACCATACTACAATTCATCAGATGTGTTTTCACAAGTGGGTTCTAGATTGACATCAAATGTCCATTCTACTAGAATGTTTCCATCACCAAGAAATATTCCGCCTGCGCTTAAAGTTTCCTTGTTTCGATGATTTGGATTCTTCTGGTTGGATCTTTAAGGCAGAAAGGTTTTTTTATTATAATAAAACTCCCTCAGATCAATGCTTAAGAATCGGTTCTTTTCATATGGATGGTCATGCGCTTCCGTGGTTTTAATGGATGACACAAAATCTTCACTTTTAGTTTGCTAGGGCGTTGGAAGTACGTTTTGGTTCACCAGAGTTTGAAGATACTCAAAGGGCTTTGGCGAAAATAATGCAAACATCGAGTGTAGAGGCTTACAAGATACAATTCTAAGTTTTGGCAAATAGAACGTGGGTTTATCTTCATCATTTCTTATCAGTTTCTATGTTCCTGGTCTTTGTCCTAATATTTGAGTAGAAATTTTAGCGTTTCGTTCAATGTCTTTGTCTCACGCTATGTGTTGGCAAGAGGCTAAATTGGTAGAACAACGTAAGTTGATACACCAAAGTGAAAGAATAATATTATTTTGGGTAGCCGCCGCCAAAATCAAGTTCTTTGGTACAACACTCTTATCAGGATGTCTCCCCACAACTTACGGTACCTCGTTTATCACCTCATGAAATGCAATGAAACGTTTATACATGGTCACCGTTGTAAAATAAAATCTCAGTTATTTGTCTTGGATACTAGGTTCGAGACCGACGAAACCTTCATTCATGGGGTCAATATGAATGAGGAAATGCATTCCGAAGAATGTCTATTGCTAGAGATATCTTTATATGCTCTCTCAGGTAATAAATCTCCAACTACTCTTTGTTTTCAAGGTAATTGATTAGGTTTGGCGATTAAAGTGTTGATAGATGAAGGATAGTTATCCGTCTCTTTGATCATTACACGTTGATTATCCTTCTCTTAGATCATTACAGTTTTTCCATGATTTTACGAATATTTTAATGGATACGACCTCCTTTTTTCTAGGGTTAACAATGATCCAAACCTCATAAATTTGGAAGAGTTTAATTTGGATAAAAGATTTTTGATTTCAAAACCTATTTGATATGTTATATATATGTCTAAATATGGGCCCACTTTTATAAAGTGGATGTCACTTAACTTCTAATAAAAAATTATTCTTTAGGCTCGGGTGGGGTTTGTTTTGAAAGAATTTTTTTGACTAAAAATATCGGGTTTGTGAGTGTCAGGTGTGTGGAAGTTAGTTTTTTCGTTAAATATAGTTTATAAATAAAATAAATATGCTCTATAGGTGGGGTAAGTTTTAAAAAATCTAATTAAAAAATTTAATATGGTGAGTCCGGAAATTAATTAATTTTTTAATGGGATGTATGAATATATTATATATAATACATTTTAGTATAAATTATTAGATAAATCTATATTAAGAAGATTGTTATTCGGATAAAAAAAACTTTTACATTAATTAATATTCTGAACATTCTCACTTTCTAAAACTCATTATAACTACCTTACCGGAGGTGTGGCTTATACAATCATATATCTTCTTTGCAAATCTTCTTCTTATTTCATGTTTTATACCATTTGCTTCTTCATTCACTTATCTTCTTCATAAATATTTAGTTAAGTACCCTCATGGACCTAACTTTATATCGGACGAGCATCGTGCGTGTACGGTCTTGTAAAATTAGGGTGAATGATATCAATTTTAGTATAGATGGGTGGTGACAGGAGTGATATATTTTGGTTCATACTTGGAACATTCCTATTGAAACACGATGAATTTGTTGATGATTTAAATAGAAAAAAATTTAAACAAAATTTACATGTCGTAAAATAAATATCTTAACAAAGACATGTGGGTGGGACTTATTCAAATTTATGTGGAGCGTGAGTTTTGAGCCATACATAACAAAGGATTCCAAAATTACGCAATTTATAATATGACAGGGTATCTATAAAAAGTAATTCGTACGAACATATATTAGTTAAATAGACCGTAAGGGGCACCAAGCTAGGTTTTTATCTCAAGGAAATCTCATGAACTTACCATAAATCTCGCAAGGTATTGTGTAATTACATGGGGAAACAATATACGGAAGAAATAAAGAACTAATTATTATTGTTTCACATTTATAACCGAATGCATAATTACCCAAATAAATTTTTCCCTAACACATATCACTCACTTATAATTCTACCACCAATTCAAATTCTAATGCCATTATTGTCATAAGGGGCAAGACTTACAAAGAAAGTTACAAAAATGTTCTCCTTTACAAAAATGTCATGACCAACTATCTTCTTAAAAAATTGTAGTAGCACATTGAAATTGAATTACTCTTTCTTCTCATCTTTCACATCAATTTGACACGTCTACATCAAATTCAGCTAATGGTGCAGATTCTTGTTTCTCTTTCCTTTACGTGTCTACTTCTTTAATGACTTGTTAGAATGTTGAAAAAATAAGGCCAACATCACTATTATATCATAAGAAACCTTACGAAATCCAACTCACTTTCATCAACACAAAAGTTAACAACCATTAGACATACATTACAATTATTTAACAACTCCAACTTATCCTCAGTCAATATTTCATTCTAATTTAAACAAAATGATATATAATCAGTATAAACTTTGAAAATGATATATTTGAAACTAGATTCAAGATTGGATAGTAACGAGTATTGCAAAATTGTTAGGATTTACATGTACACTTTTGATTTAGCTTCAATAAACTCCACAATATTCCAACTCAATATAAAATGGATATAAATTGGATATCTTTTAAACTAAAACATAAAAAAATTATAGTGAAATACTAAGAAGAAAAAAACATGATAGTGAAGAAGTACATGGTAATTATAATTAAGTTTAACATATCTCCATTGAAAGAGAAACCTAATATTAATATACTTCTGTCATATGGATATTAAACATACAACTTAATCACATATATTTATAAATTAACTACCTACATTCATCAATAATAAAATAGCTTCACATATACGAGTTGATTATTTAAATCATAACAACTAATAATTTACTTGATATAAGAATACAATCTTACTAGTTGTAAAAAATATGGATATCAGAAAACCAATGAACATTCATACACCAAATTTCAATTGAAAAGAAGGATATGACAAATTTTGTTTTTGCAAAACACCATTTCACTTAGTTAATGATATATAATATACTATTAATTTCATCAATCATGTTAAGTAAAAAAGTGTTTTTAATTAGATCTTGTATAAGATTCGCATTAAAATTTACATTGTCAAACAATTCAATAGATTCTCTCTTTCGAAATCAAATTTGTTGCTTAGAAGAAAGACATGCGAATTATGACTTAAAACTATAAATCAAAGAAAATTACTAAGAATGACAAAATTTACACTACAAAGGATGTTCATTTTTGTTGAAATGAAATAACAAACTATATTTTCTCTTTACATGAAATATTAAATTAAATAATTATATATTTTTATTGTGACTACTGGTAATTAAAATTGTAAAACTTTTATTAATTAGAGTACATTAATAAAAACATAATAAAAAAGTTCTAATGAACTCAAAGATGGAACAACTATTCCTAATTTTGTAAATTATAAATTGATTTGAAAATACAAACTATAGTTTAATATAAATTTTGTCATCCCTTCTTTTAGTCTAAGATTACAAATTAACTGAACTCTATTTAGAAATCTAAATTTCAAAATAAAAACAAATGAATAGTATAGATATACAAAACATCATGTAAATATAATTTCATCTATTTGATTTGATTTTTATTTTTTCCTCTATTTTGATATGCACTTTACTAGGGTAGAAATCAACCAAAACTCATGATTTTGGAAAAAATGTAATATGTATAATAGGTTTTTATCTTTGAAACCTTATCTGATGGGTTTTTGACAATGTAGGGTTGGGTTGTCATATAAATTGTACATATTACTCTGACAATTTATAGAAAATTGATTTATACATGTCAAAATACGAGCATCATTCATAAAATAGTTGTCACTGCAATTATAAAAAAATATTTTTTTATACTTTTTTATGTGGTGTATTTGGTCGGGTGTTAGTTTTGAATTAATCATTTTTTGGATTTAATAAAATTTTTTGTTTGTGAGAATGTGTTAGGGTGTGGGAGTGAAGTTTTCATCTTTTAAATCTAGTTATAAATTAAATAAATATGTCCTATTAGGTTTTTAAGTTTTTACAAAATCATAATTTTTTCTCAAAAAAAAAATAGTCTGGTCAATTTTTTGAATTTTTAGTGTGTGTAAATATATTATATATTATATTTTTGTAGTAAAAAATTATTATATAAGTATATATTAAGTAGTCTGGTATTCAACTATAACAAAACTTTTTCAAGAATCAAAACCCTGAACACTCTCTATTCCTAAGACAATTATAAGTACTCTAATGGCACATTAGCATCGCAAACCTTTTCCGCTGGCTAGTGTGGCTTATGTCGTCATCTCTCCTCCTTGCAAATCTTCTTATTCTTTCAAATTTATAAAATTTGTATCTTCTATTCCTTATCTTCTTCAAATTTGTAGAGTTAGTTAACCCTGACCATACTCTCAATTGGAAGAGCATGTAAATTAATTGGTCTTGTAGTAAAAGGGTGTATGAGATCGATATTAGTATAGATATGTGATGTAGGTAGTTTAATATCCTAGTTTCCTACTTGGGAAATTCGAATTGAAACATGATAAATCAGCTAAAGAATTAAATGGAAAAATCCGTTTATCAAAATTTTCTCGACATGAAATAAAAATTTCTTTTTATTTGTGGGCCAAGACAATGTATGCATGATGTTGTGTTGAATAACCCTCAAAGGTACAAGGGTGGAATTTAGGCTCAAACTTATGTAAAAACACACAATTTATTATATATAGGTGTATCTTTGAAAAGTAATTCATTGCAAATTATAATATTTAATGAAGGAGAAAGAAAGTAAGTAATTGAAATTACGGTGGTGTGACATGCAACCGACCCAAAACACATAGTCATAACTGCAATTTTAATTAGCGTGAAAGTAGTTTCAACAATATGATGATGCCTCTTTTTAACACAACCTATTAGTTAAGGTATCTAAGGTTGCTTGAACATATGTTGGATGCCATACTTTTTAAAATGGGATGTAAACCAATGTGCTCGATACTCATTAGTGTATAATATACCAATAGAAGTTTGAATATACTTTTCAACAACATTTTGGTAGGTCAACAAGTATAATGTGATAACAAAAAAGTTTAAGAGATTCTAGTGGTTGTGGACCCCAAACATCGAAAAATAACACATCTAAAGGACCGTAACTAGTGATTGTGGTGTCTCCAGAAGGGAGACAATAAATTTCCTTTTTGAAACATGTATAAAATAATGAAAAATAGAATATGATAAATGTAGAATTCATTTTGATACTAAAGAGCAGAGTGTGCATTTATTGAGATGTCCTCAAACATTCATGCCATGATTATAGGGATGTCGTGGTGGTGGTTGTGTGGAAGGTATGTTGTGACAATATTGAGAGACACTTATATATGTGACCATTATTTTTTCATTTAAGTAGTGTTCCCATATCTTCAGGTACTTTTTCCAATCATCATAAGATGTATCGTTAATAAGATCCCTATATATGTCAGGTTACCAGCTCTATCCCCTAAATTTAATGGTTTGTTATCATATATCCCCATTACTTGTCACTCAATTTTTCTATGACCAATGTTCATACCGGCACATCCATTCTTCCCTTTGGTTGTATACTAAATCTATTGAAAAAAAAATTATTTTTCTTTTCGAATACCTAAATCAAGGATAATATCTAAGCCCACTTAGAGATCTAATTCAGCCTCGAAAGTTGTGAGATAATATTACCTCCGAATTCTAGTTCTAGTTTATTACCTCAAGCAGCTTGAAGCCTTGTCCCTTGGAGATCACGACCAAAGCCTTAATTTATTTTCCATGCATTGAAATAATTTTTTTTTAATCAGAACCAATAATTTATTCTGGTGAAAAACTAGTAGAAAATATGTAAACCAATTTACTTGTTACCCTGTAATGAAATACACTACATAGATAATATGAAAAAAAATTTAAAATAGATTCAGTATTGGACAAATATAAGTATTCCAAAATTCTTAGGATTTGAATTACACTTCTTAAACAACTTTGATAAGCTCAATAATATCCAAACTCAATGTCAAAGATATATCAATTGGGATTTCAGAAACTGAAATAGAAACCTGTTATAGTTATATACTAAGAATAAAATATATAGTAAGAACGAGTACATGGTAATGTTAATTAAGTTCAACATATTTGTATTTAAAAACCTAAGATTGATCTATTCTAAAGGATCCTATAATTTGATATTAATCATTCGACTTAACCATTAATTAATATATATATATATATATATAATTACCTACATCCATCAATAATTAAATAACCTCATATCTAGATTAAATGTGTAAAATATTAAATTAGGAGTTGATTATCTAAATACCTCCAACAAATATTTTCCTTGATATAAGAACAAACTTCTAACTAGATTTGACCAAAAATGGATATCAAAAAAACCAATTGATGTTCACGGCACTTATATGCCTATAAAACTAAGATGTTAGCTTTTTTATTTGTATAAGAACATGCAACTATTAGATGATATAATAAGATATTAATTTCATAAATTAGTTTTAAGTAAATATAATGTTGATAAACTATTTAAAATTCCAAACTACATATATATAAATTAACATGGTATTTTAATTCTTGAAAACTAAATTTATTACTTTAAAGATATACATATAAATAATTACTTTAAATGATCCAGATTGAGAATCTTTTTCCTCTTTAATATTACCTTTAACCACTATGTACTCTATATTTTTAGTAGTATGATTATTTTTCTTAATCCTCAATATTAAGGTCGGAGATGTAAGGATTTGTGAATCTTTTCTGGACTTGTAACTGCACGATGGTGTCTCCTTAACCATCCTCTTAATCGGAGGGTGGTAAAATTAGTGAAAGCATTAGGTCCTTATATTTTAAGGACAACATTGTCGTAGACCATGGCAGCTTCTTCAGCACAGCAGTATCAAAAGTACCCAACCATATCCTAGCACGTTTCTTTGGGTCTCTGATCTCACACGCACATCTTCCCATTGTCGTAGTCGTACACCACGATACTTTGAAACCTTGCATGTCGTTTTCTTAGGTTGTCGAGACACTTCTTGGACCACCTTCATATGCTTTCGATTTGGTTTTAAAGCTTTTTTACTTTTAATGCCATTAGTGTTATCTTTCTCCGTAGTTGTTTCTATTTTAATTTCATTAATATACCTGCACACGTTCCCCATATAAATTAATTACCTACATCCATAAATAATCAAATAACTTCATATCTTGATTAAATATGTAAAATGTTAAATTAGGTATTGATTATCTAAATCCCTCCAACTAATATTTTTCTTGATATAAGAAAAAACTTTTAACTAGATATGACCAAACATGGATATCAAAAAAACAAACTGATATTCACTGCACTTTTATGCCTATAAAAAATAAGATGTTAGTTTTTTTAGTGCAACTGTTAGATGATATAAGTAAATATATTGTAGATAGACTAATTAAATTCCAATCTACATACATATAAATTTACATGGTATTTTAATTCTTGAAAACTAAATTTATTACTTTAAAGAAATACACATGAATTACGACTTTAAAACTGTAAGTCCAAGTAAATTGTGTAAACAAGGATGAAAGTTACATTACAGAGGATATTCATATTGTAAAAATGAAATGGTTAACAATCTTTTCCTTGTATATGAAATAAGAAAATACATAATTATATATTTTTATTATGATTACTACTAATTATAATTGTAATTTTTTTGATAAAACATTAATTAATTAAAGAAATTTAACTTTCTTTAAAACAATAACAAATCTAAAAAAATTTAACATAAAGTTCTTTATACATACTTCTAATCTTAGATTACAAATAAAAACTAGTCAATTACTTCTATGTCCAAAGTTTCTCTTGGATGTATTTGAAAATATTATAAATAAAATTAGTACTTTTTTAAATTAAAATTACATTTATAAAGAAAAACTGAACATATAAAAATATAAAAAATAAAAATAAATTTATATCATGTAAAAATAATTATCTTATCATAGAGTGAAAACATGTTTGAATTTTGTTTTTTTCTTCTATCTAGATAAGAGCTAGTGATTGATAATATGGAGTTATTCTTGATGCATAAACTTACAAATATTTTAACGGATATGGTCTTTTCCTTACTAGGTTGTCAATTATCCAAAACTTCTAATATTTGACTATTTTAATTCTAATTTGATAGGTTGTATACATATCAAAATATGAGCTATTGGTGGGTCTTTGCCTGTTATAGAATAAAATGCTAAAGTTGAGAGCTCATAAATAGCAAGTGTACGGTTGTCTAAGTAATAAACCGATAAATCGGATTCGTTAGCCGGGACGGATTATTAATTGCAAGTAACTAAGACGCGAATAAATTTAAAACTAAATTACGCAAAGAAAATAAATGCAAGTAAATAAAGATGAGTTAGACGCAAGAATGAGATGTGGTACTTGAGTCTCGCAAGGGCTATATTTATATAAATAATGTATATGTTTAAGGTGGACTATCATACAATATTATAAACCCCGGGCGATTATACCTACTTTCGTGATCACTTTCCCACAAAAGTGAATAGCCTAATTACTCAATCCTATTTCTAATTGGACAAAATAAGAATAGTAATTAACATGCGAATAATTGTCAATACAAAATACCCAATTCAATTTTAATCAAATAATCTCAAATTCAGAAAAATATCAATTAAAATATATAAGGGTTGCGATTCTCAAGTAATTATGTGTTTAGCTCATGTAATAAAAAACTAAAATAAAAGATAAAATAGTCTTATTCAATTACAAAGATGAAATCCGTAACCTAATTAAAGGATTGATTTTGACAACTTTTAAAATTAAAAAAAATCAGATAGACTCCGATATATAAAATTGACTTTTATCAAGCTATAAACATTATTTCTAGACAGTGGTGTTGTGTTGGGTGAGAAGGGATTATTCAAATATTCTTTTTAATTAATGAATGTGTTTTATTTAAGTTTTTTATTATATTGTAATAATGATTGCTTATTTTCAAAAAACTTCAACTCTTTTTCTACATCCATCACTAATCAAATAACTTTAAGACTTAATTATCTAAATCAAACCAAGAAATATTTTTCTTGATATAAGAACAAATAACTAAATAGATGTGAATAAAAATGGATATGAAAATAACTAATTGACACATACAACTATTAAATTTCTTTGAATTTTTTTTATTTGCTTAACAACATCTAATTATGAGATGATATATAATTTCATAAATTATTTTTAAGTCAAAAAAGTTATTAAACTTTTTGATTATCTCTTGTACAATATTCCAAAACACAAACATATAAATTTACATGGTTAAGTAATTCTAACAGATTTCAATTTTAGAAAACTAAATTTGTTATTAATGAAATACATATAAATTATGAGTTTAAAACTGTAAATCCAGATAATTTGTGTAGACAAAATGAAACTTACTTTATGAAGGATATTCAAAATTTTGAAATGAAATGGCCAACGATCTTTCCCTTTATATGAAACAACAACAAAAATAATTATTTATTTTAATTAGTATTACTACTAATTACAATTAGAAAAAATTGAGTTAATTTAAGAATTTTAATAGTTGAAAATAATTGTTTGTAAATAGAAAATTATATGAAAAAGAAAAATAAATGAACGTATAAATATATAAAACATCATGTAAAAATAATTACCTCATGGACGATTAATTACTCCCATTTGATTTTCGTTTTCTTCCTCCATCAATAGAATAACAAGTTATTGATAATATCGAGTTAGTTTTGCGATGACTTGAAAAATATTTTAATGGATGCGGCGTTCTCTTTTCTAGGGTTAGAAATGATTCAAAACTCGTTAATTTGGAAGAGTTTAATTTTGATAAGGGTTATGATTTCAAAAGTTCTATACATGTCTAGATATGGGCCGCTTTCATAAAATGAGTTGGGTTTGGATGAGTTTTTAAAAATAAAATTGACTACAAATTTTTTTTGGTTGTGAGGGTAGGGTATAGGAGTCAGATTTATCTTTAAATCCGATTTAAAAATAAAATAAATATGCTCTATAGGTGTGGTAAATTATAAAAATCTAATTAAAACATGAGTTATGATAACGGGATGCGTAAATATGTTATATAATATATTTTTTAGTATAAGGTTATTAGATAAATGTATATTAAGTAGATTGGTATTCTGATCCAACATAAAACTTTTACATGAATTTAAATTCCGAAGACTCTCACATTCTAAAGATTATTATAACTACCTTATCGGTGGTGTAGCTTATACCATCACCTCATCTTCTTCTTCTTTCAAATTTTATATCATTTGCTTCTTCACTTCCTTATTTTCTTTAAAAATATTCAGTGAAGTACACTCATGGGCCTAACTCTCTATTGAACAAGCATGGTGCATATATGGGCTTGTAGGATTAGGGTTAATGATATCAGTTTGATTATAGATAGGTGGTGTCATGAGTTAAATATTATAATTCATACTTGGGACATTCCTATCGAAACACGACGAAATAGAGGATAATTTAAATAGGGAAAATTGTTAAACACAATTCTTTTTTGGGTGAAAACATTTGTATGCATTATATTGCGTAGAATAACCCACAAAGACACGTGTGTGGACTTGATTTCAAATTTATGTGGATCGTAACTTTTGAGCCATGGATAACAAAGGATTCAAAAATCACGCAATTTATTATATGAAGGGGTTTCTTTAATAAGTATTATGTACGAAGATATATTATTTAATAAAGGAAAAAAAACCATTGTAATTAAAAATATAGAGGTTCGACAGAAAAGAAACAAGAAATGCATATCCACATCCGCGTAGCATGAGTATTATTTCAACAATATTACGATGTATTATTTCAACAATATTACGATGCCTTCCTTCATAGTTACGTATTAGTTGAGGTGTGTAATGTGGTGTGATCATATGTTGGATTCCATTTTTTTAATTGGAATGTAAGCCAATGTATTCGCCATACTCATCAGTTAGAAAATGTATCAATAGAATTTTCAATATACTTTTCAACAACATTTTGTCTTCTCCGTTACAAGGATAATTCAAGAAAAATCGATCATGTTTATCAAAATTAACATATACTATTTGTAATTATATAAATAAATATGCTATACGATTTGTCATATACTATTTGTAATTATATAATTAAATATTCTATAAGATTTTAAAAATACTTTTTAACAACATTTTGTCTTCTCAGTTACAAGGATTATTCAAGAAAAATCGAGCAAGTTTATTAAGATTAATATATACTACATCATATGTTACATTCCATTTTTTTTATTTGGGATGTAAACCAATGTATTCACCACACTCATCAGTTTATAATGTATCGATAGAATTTTGAATATAATTTTCAACAACATTTTGTCTTCTCAATTACAAGGATTATTCAAGAAAAATCAAGAAAGTTTATCAAAATTAACATATACTATTTGTAGTTATCTAAATAAAAATGCTATAAGATTTCTCACGATAGTAAAATAGGTATTGTTAAGAAAAAATTGCATGTTAAGGCAAATATACTAGTGTGACTCTTCTTGAGGCAGATAAACTATAGTGTATTGGTCTTGATGCAACTTTCTATTTAAAAAAAAACAGTAATGGGTACCAAGATAGTTTTTTATCTCAAGGAAATCTATGGAACTTACCATAATCCCAAAGAGATATTGTATAATTACATTGGGGAAACAATATACGGAAGAAATAAAGAACGACTTATGATTGTTTCACATTCATGAACGAATGCATAATTGCCCAAATATGTTTTAACTCAACACATATCGATCACTTATTAATTCTACCAACAATTAAAATTCTAATACCATTATAATTAGAAGGGGGCAAGACTGACAAAGATAGTTACAAAGAATGTTCTCCTTTGCGAAATAATCAAGGCCAACTATCTTATTCTAAATATTTTAGTAGCAGAATGAAATTGAATTACTTTGTATTCTCATCTTCCACATCAATTTGACTCGTCTACATCAACTTGAGATAATGCTATTGATTCTTCGTTCTCTTTCCTATACATGTCCACTTATTTATAGAGTCTCGATGACTTGTTAGAAGCTTGAAAAGATAAGGCCAAAATCACTATTTTTCATAAGAAACTTTACAAAATCCAATTCACTTTTATCAACACAAAAGTCAATTAGACTAACCAACTTCAGATTGGAAGTTATTCATACAGTACAATCATCTAACAATTCCATCTTACCCTCACTCAAGGTTTCCTTTAAATTTTAATTTTTTTACATATAACCCGGATAAACTTTAGAAATGATATATTTGAAACTAGATATAAGATTTGACATGAATTAGTATTGTAAAAATGTTAGGATTTACATGTACACTTTTGACATAACTTTAATAAACTCCATAGTATTCTGACTCAATATTAGAGGGATATCAATTAGAATTTTTAAAACTGAAACATAAAACTATTATAGTGAAAAAATAATAAGAAAATATATGTTAATGAATGAGTAAATGGCAGTTCAACATATCTCCATTTAAAGAGAACCCTTATAATAATATACTTCTATCATTGTGATATTAATCATACAACTTAATCACTAATATATTGGTATATTAACTACCTACATCCATCAATAATAAAATAATTTCACATGTATGAGTTGATTATTTAATTCATAACAACTAATAATTTCCTTGATATAAGAATAAACAACTAACTAGTTGTGAGCAAATATGGATATCAGAAAAACCAATAAACAATCACTACACCAAAATGTCATTAAGAAGGTGACAACTATTGTATTTTCAAAACATCATTCCACCTAAATAATGATATATAATATACTATTCATTTCAGAAATCATTTTTAAGTAAAAAAAAGTGGGATCTTGAACAAGAGACCAAAGGATGTGCATATAAATCTACATGGTCCAATAATTTGTTAGATTCCATCTTTCGAAACAAAATTTATTACTTGAAGGAAATTGTTTTGTGCATGGTCCATATTGTGGGTGCCTATATTGTGGTAGTTATTATTTGAATAACAAATATATAAATAACTTTAAAGAAGTTATTTCACAATTAGAATATAAGATTCATATTTACATACAGTCAAAACATCTGATTTCACTCATTCTAAAAACAAAACACAAACTTTCTCAATATTTCTTCTACATATCAAATCCAGCGTTATTTAGGTTGTGAAATATCAATCTTCTTTTTTATGTAAGTGAATTCGACACTAGAGAATTTCATTTCGCAATTTTGCATGAGTAGTTTGTCTGGAACCCTCTTAAATTCTTTACATATGGTATCAGAGCCTTGTCCTCGTTAATATCAAATTATTTTGTATGTATTATATGTAATATATGCATGATATATGAATTCATGTATGTATTTTAGTTATGGGTTGTGTGATTTCATAGAAACTGAAAAAAATTATGTTTTAATGTTCTCCTTGAAATAACATACGCAATGGTGAAAATTCGTTAAATTGGGATTTTAAATGAAAAAAATTTGAATTTTTAAAGTGTTCTAATGGAGTATTTTCGGGTTTGGACAGTTGGTGAAGATGACCTAATACAACGTCTTTTTGATTTTTGTTATTTAAAAAAACCAGGATTTATTTAAGTAACTGCCAGGTTTCAGATTGTCCACCTTTAAGTCAAGTCTAAACTGGTATTTCCTAAGCTAGTCATTTTTTGTTTACATAGTTGACACAATGGTTATTTTATTGACATATTTGTTTTTTTAAAATTAAAACCCATTTTGACGGTTTTGTGATACAAACTACAAACATCAAACAACGTAGGTCGTGTTATATTCTTACCGCTAGGTTGTGAGTAGTTTTGGGTTCTTTGATTCATTTGTTGGTAAATAGGTTACCAACATTTTTTTTTGGTTTTTGGATTTTTTTAAATGTTTAAAAGTTTTGTAATCTTTCAACTAGTTACATTGTGTAACCTGATATAAATGTGAACTTATGATAGATTTTTTCGAAGTAAAATGTATCTTAAACATGTTTGATACAAGACTTGGCGGTTAATATATTATATTTTGTCAATTGTATATTTATATATTTATATATATTGAAACTTGAGTTATTTTATGGATAAGTTTGATTCTATAACCTCTAAATTATACGGGTCTGATGTATTACATCTTAACTGATTGTATTGGAATAGTTGAAATTCTATAGAGAACTTGGCATTGTGTCTTAATGAAATTGAATTATAATTAGATAAATAAAAGTATAGTGATTCGTGATTGAGAACATAGTGAACTTTTTGTTTCACTTCTTTTGTATTGTGTTTACGAGTTCAATTTGTATTTTAAGAGAAAAGTATCATTGAATATATTTTATATATTAATGAAATTCGATAGATATACTAGAAAATGGCTATGATAACATCTTTTAGACATTTAGATAAGGACAAGGATGAATGGTGATATAATTGTACCATATGAGAACTCGAGTTACATTGAGTACCCGAGGAACAAGAATTTGAGTGTCTTAATAATGTGATGTTTGAGCTTAAGAAAAGCTTCTAATTTATCACATGAGGAGCATATTGACTTATCAAGTTTTGGAGGTCTAAAGACTCTATTATTTGAGTAATATTGATAAAGTATATGGATGGCTTAGTTTATGAGTATCACAAGTATCCTACCACTTTTGAGATGTGGGTATATCTTAAAGAGATATACAAGGATACTACCATGTCGATGTTTTGTTAGTGGACATGAACGATGATACTCATTGAAGGACTCTTGGTCATTGCATTTAATACATCAAAGACCGGTTTCTAAAGTGACTAGGACAGTCCAGACATCTGGTGATATCCTCAATTAAGAACAACAAATTCAAGTAATCATCTATCTTTTTCAAATAATTATAAGTAGTAGAAAGTGAATGACTCGTAATAACATCAATATGTTTGATGATACTACTTCTGTTTTACTAAAGAATGAGTGTATTTAAGGTTTCTTGACATCATAGTTAAACAAATTACTAAGTCCAACTCTCATACAGAATTTCTGTATAGAGCAAGAGAATTGAAAGAAAAAAGGTGATATATCTGGTTCTAAGAAGATTAAGATCAATAGTCATAAGAAAATAAATTATGATCATAAAAATAAAAGTGTAAGATGAGATGCTACAATTATGACAAGTTGTGTCAAATAGCTTGCGAGCCTAATATAGTATCACTATCTTTTTCTAGTGATTTTTACATCTATAGCTAGCACCATGTTACTAATTGATATTATCATATGTGGATTATGTATTTAGGAGCAATAGACTTTAGGACAAGAGATTGAGAGACTTACAGAGTGTACCATGCAATTAAGGTTTTATTTAATCATATAGTCATACAAATATGAATGAGGATTGAATTTCAAAACACCATTTTTTAGTGATATTATTTCAAAATACCACTTTTAAATAAATATATTGTTAGCATCTTAACAAGTATAAAATAGTTTTATACCATGTCTTAATAGCAATTTCTGGAATTCTTTTTATCAAATTTCATATAACAATAAAATCATTAAAAAGAACAAATAATTAAAAAAATAAAATAGTTGAAGGCTTCAAGCATATATATACACAAATTACACAAATATAAATTGAGAAAATTTTGAAATTATAGGGAGATTTTTTTTCTTACGAAAGAGCGTAATTGCAAATCTATGGAGGGCAACATATTTCTTATCAAGTTATGAATATTTCTTTCACATAATGGTTGTTGTGTTGGGTGGAGAATGATTTATTTATGTGTGCTTTTTAATTAATGAATGTGTTTTAATTATGTTTTTTAATATATAGTAAAGGATGATTGTTTAATTTTAAACATGAGGCAGGCTCACCTACAATTCTTTCTCTATATCCATCATTAATCAAATAAATTTAAGAGTTATTGCTTAAATTATGCCAACAATTTATTTATATAAGAACAAACAACTAAATAGGTGTAAATAAACATGAATATCTAAAAAACTAATTAACATACACAACACTAAAATGTCTTTGAAATTTGTTCTATTTGCCTAAAAACATCAAACTATGAGATGGTATATAATATTATTTATTTTATAAATTATTTTCGATTTACAAAAAAAATATAAACTTTTTAATTAGCTCTTGTACAAGATTCCAAAACTCGTACATATAAATTTACACGGTCATGTTTTTTGACAAATTTTAATATGTGTAAATCAAATTTATTATTTTAATAAATTACATATGAATTAGGACTTTAAAACGGTAAATCCAAATAATTAGTGTAGACAAGATGAAGCACACATAGTAGAGGATATTCTTTATGTTCAAATGAAATGACCAACAATTCATTTCCTTTTATGAAACAATAAAATAAATAATTATATATTTATATTAGTATTACTACTAATTACAATTATGAACAATTTAATATATTTTTAGTTAATTAGATGATTTTAATTTTTTTTAAAACAACTTCAGATTTAAAAAAATTTAATCGACTTAAAGAATTTAAAATCGTCCTAAATGTAAAATATAAATTTATTTATAGAAATAGCTAGTGATTGATAATGTGGAGTTAGTTTTTATTATGAATTTACAAATATTTTAATTGATACAACCTCCTCTTTTATAAGGTTAGCAACCATCCAAAACTCATAAATTTGGATGAGTTTAATTTGGATAAGGGTTTTTTGTGTTCAAAACCTTATTTGATAGGCTATATTTAAATGTCATGAATATGGGCCTGCTTTTATAAAATGGATGTCACTATAATTTCTAATAAAAAATAATTCTTTGGGCTCGGGTGGGGTTAGATTTGAAAAAAAGATTGACTAAAAGAATATGGGTTGTGAGGGTTAGGTGTGTGGGTGTCAGTTTTTTCTTTAAATCCATAGGTGGGGTAAGTTTTAAAAAATCTGATTAAAAAAATGAGTTTAGATGAGTCTGGCAATTAATTAATTTTTTAAATGGGATGTGTGAATATATTATATATCATATATATTTTAGTATAAAATTACACAAACTTTTACATGAATTAAAATTCTGAACACTCTCACTTTCCAAAACTCATTATAACAACTTTACTAGAGTTGTGACTTCTACCATCGTCTCTCTTCTTTGCAAATCTTATTCTTCTTTCAAGTTCTATAACATTTGCTATTTCATTTTCTTTTGTTCTTAAAAAATATTCAGTTAAGTATCCTCATGGATCTAACTCAGTATTAGACGAGCATGGTGCGTCTTGTAGGATTAGGGTAAATGATATCAATCGGTGTCATGAATGAAATATTCTAGTTCATACTTGGGACGTTCCCATTGAAACACGATGAATTAGTTGATGATTTAAATACAAAAAATTGTTAAACGCAATTTACGTGTCATAAAATAAATATCTTGATATTGTTTTTTGGGTCAAGACATTTGTATGCATTATATTGCGTAAAATAACCCACAAAGACACGTGGGTGGGACATAGGTTCAAATTTATGTGGAGCATGAGTATTAAGCCATGGATAACAAAGAATTTCAAAATCACGCAATTTATATATGACATGGTATCTTTAAAAAGTATTTTCTATGAAGATATCTTATATAAATAGACACTAAAGGGAACCAAGCAAGTTTTTTATCTCAAGGAAATCTCATGAACTTACCACAAACATTAGTTAGAGGTATTGTGTAATTACATAGGGAATCAATATACAGATGAAATAAAAAACTAATTATGATTGTTTAACATTCATAAACGAATGCATAATTACACAGCTAAATTTTTACCTAACACATATCACTCACTTATTAATTCTACCACCAATTAAAATTCTAATACCATTATTATTAGAAGGGGCAAGACTAACAAAGAAAGTTACAAATAATGTTCACCTTTGCGAAATTGTCATGACCAACTATCTTCTTTAAAAAATTGTTGTAGCATATTGAAACTGAATTACTCTTTCTTCTCATCTTCCATATCAAATTGACTATTCTCGCATCAACTTGCGCTAGTGCTGCAGATTCTTCTTTCTCTTTCCTAGACGTGTCCACTTCTTTATAGAGTCCCGATGTCTTGTTAGAATCTTGAAAAAATAAGACCAAAATCACTATTTTTCATAAGATAACTTACAAAATCCAGTTCACTATCATCAACACAAAAGGTAATAACACGAACCAACTTTAGCTTGGACGTTAGACATACAGTACAGTAATTTAACAACCCCAACTTATCCTCACTCAGTATTTTGTTCTAATTTAAACAAAATTGTATATAATCAGTATAAACATTGGAAATGATATATTTGAAACTAGATTCAATATTGGACAAGAATGAGTATTAAGAAAATTGTCAAGATTTACATGTACACTTTTGCCTTACCTTTAACAAACTCCACAATATTCCATCTCAATATAAAAGGGATTAAATGGAATTTTAAAAACTGAAACATAAAACTATTATAGTAAATACTAAGAAGAAAATATATAATAGGGAAGGACTACATGGTAATTATAACTAAGTTCAACATGTCTCCAATAAAAAAGAAACCTAATATTATATACTTCTATCATATTGATATTAAACATAAAACTTAATCACTAATATATTGGTAAATTAACTACCTATATGAATGAGTAATCATATAATTTCACATTTATAAGTTGATTATTTAAATCATCACAACTAATAATTTCCTTGATATAAGAATAAAAAACTATCTGACTGTTTTAAATATGGATATCAGAAAAACCAATAAACATTCACTACACCAAAATGTCGTTAGTAATGAAGAAGATGACAAATTATTAATTTGCAAAACACCATTCCACCTAATTAATGATATATAATATACTATTAATTTGATAAATCATGTTAAGTAAAAAACAAAGTGTTTTTAATTAGACATTGTATAAGATTCCAAAGGACACGCATAAAAACTTACATTGTCAAACAATTCGTTAGATTCTATCTTTCAGAAGCAAGTTTGTTACTTTAAAGAAAGACATCCAAATTTTGACTTAAAACTATAATTCAAAGTAAATTGCGAAGGAAGGACAGAACTCCCACTAGAAATGATGTTCATTTTTTTTAAATGAATTAACTAACTATCTTTTCTCTTACAGGAAATATTAAAATAAATAATTATATATTTTATTATGAATACTATTAATTACAATTTTAAAAATTTAATTAATTAGAGGATTTTAATTAAAAATATAATAAAAAAGTTCAAAAAAACTAAAAGATGGAACAACTATTCCTAATTTTATATATTATAAATCGATTTGAATATACAAACTATAGTTTAATATAAACATTGTCATCCCTTCTTCTAGTATAAGATTACAAATTAAATGAACTCTTTTTACTAGAAATCGAAATTTCAAAAGAAAAACAAATGAACAATATAAAGATATAAAACATCATGTAAATATAATTACAACCATTTGATTTGATTTTTAATTCCTTAATTTTGATTTCCACTTTACGAGGGAAGAAAATCATCCAACAGTCATGATTTTGGTCAAGTTTAATTTGAATAAGATGTTTTTATCTTTGAAACCCTATTTGATTTGGTTTTGGACAATGTACGGTTGGGTTGTTACATAAATTGTACATATTACTCTAACGATTTATCAAAAATGAATTTCATACATGTCAAAATAAGAGCCTCTTTCATAAAATAGTTGTCACTGTAGTTCTAAAAATATTTTTTTATACTTTTATATGTGGTGTTGCTCTGCCGGCTAGTGTGGCTTATGTTGTCATCCCTCATCCATGAAAATCTTCTTCTTCATTCAAATGTTATCACATTTTCTTCTTTTATTCCTTATCATATTCAAATCTGCTTACTCTTTATTGGACGAGTATGTAGATTCCATAGTCTTGTAGGAATAGGGTGTATGAAATCGGTATTAGTATAGATCTGTGATGAAAGGAGTTAAATATCATAGGTTCATACTTGGGACATTCAAATTGAAACAGGATAAATTAGCTGAAGATTTAAATGGAAAAATCGGTTTATCAAAATTTACGTGATATGAAATAATTTTTTTTATTTATATATGGGTCAAGACATTTGTATGCATGATGTTGCGTAGAATAACCCTCAAAGGCACAATGGTGGAATTTAGACTCAAAATTACGTAAGGTTTGAGTCATCAAAGGATTTCAAAAAAACACAATTTATTATATAGGTGTATCTTTATAAAGTAATTCATTAGAAATTATTTATTTAATGAAAGAGAAAGACGTAAGTAAGTAAAAATAAAGTGGTGTGATATGAAACTAACCCGAAACACATAGTCATATCTGCATTATCGAATAGTGTGAGATTAGTTTCACCAATATGACGATGCCTCCTTTAACAATACCTATTAATTGAGGTCTGTAAGGTTGTTTGATCATATGTTGGATGCCACACATTTTTAAATAGATGTAATCCAATGTGCTTAATACACCATCAGTGTAAAATGTACCGATAGAAGTTTGAATATAATTTACAACAACATTTTCGTAGGTCAACAAGTATAATGGAATAACAATATTTTTTTAACAGAGTCTAGTGGGTGGGGACCCCAAACATCCGATAATATAACATATGACCCTTACTAGTGATTGTTGTGTCTCCAAAAGGGAGATAGTGACTTTCCTTTTTGAAAACATGAATGCAAAATAATTAAAAGTAGAAGATGATATATGTAGAATTAATTTAGATACTAAAGAGCGGAGGGTGTAAGCATTGAGATGTTCTCAAACATTCATGCCATAATTATAAGGATGTCGTGGTGGTGGTGTGCGGAAGGTATGTGGTGACAGTATTGAAGGACACTCATATATGTGACTGTTATTTCATCATTTAAGTAGTGTTCCCCCTATCTTTAGGTACTTTCTCCAATCATCCTAAAGTGTATCTTTAATAAGATCCCTATATATGTCAGGTTACCAGTTCTATCCCCAGTATTTAATGGTATGTAATCACGTTTCCCCTTTACTTGTCACTTAATTGTTCTATGTTGTAAGAACAATGTTATTTCTATCACATCTATTCTTCCCTTTGTCTGTATACTAAATCTATTAAAAAAAATTATTTTTCCCTTTGAATACGTAAATTAATGGTAATATATGGGCCCACTTAGAGATCTAATTCAACCTCGAAAGTGGTGATATAATATAATATCTCTAAATTCTAGTTCTTGTTTATTACCTCAACCAGTTTGAAGCCTTGTTCCTAGGAGATCATGAACAAAGATTTAATTCCTTTTACATGCATTGAAATAATACTTTTTAAATCAGTAACCAATAAGTTTTCTTGTGAAAAATTAGTATAAAGTTTGTTAACCAAATTACTTGTTAGCCTATGACAAAATACATTGCTTAGGTAATATGAGAAATGTTTGAAAATGGATTCAGTATTGGACAAATATGAGTATTGTAGAATTTTAGGATTTGCATTACTCTTCTTACACAACTTTAGTAAGCTCAATAATATCCCAACTCAATGTCAAAGCGATATAAATTGGGATTTCAAAAATTGAAATATAAACATGTTATATTTATATACTAAGAAGAAAATATAAAGTAAGAAATGAATACATGGTAATGTTAATTATGTTCAACATATCTGTATTTAAAGAGAACCCTATGATTGATATATTTTAAAATATTTTGTAATTTGATATTAAACTTTCAACTTAACCACTAATTATTATATATATAAATATATGTAAATCAATTACCTACCTCCATCAATAATCAAATAACTTCATACCAACATTAAATGTATAAAATATTGAAATAGGAGTTTATTATCTAAATCACTCCAACTAAAGTTTTTCTAGATATAAGAACAAACAACTAACTAGTTGTGACCAAACATTTATTACAAAAAAACCAACTGACATTCACGGCACTAAAATGCTAAAGAAAATTAAGATGTCAGCTTTTTTATTTGTATAACAACGTGCAACTATTAGATTATATAATAAGATATTAATTTCCAATTTTTTTTAAGTAATAAAATATTGATAAAATATTTAAAATTCAAACTACATAGATAAAAATTTACATCGTATTTTAATTTTTTGAAAACCAAATATATTACTTTTAAGAAATACATATGAATTGTGACTCTAAAACTATAAATCCAAGAAAATTGTGTAGACAATGATGAAAGTTACATTACAAAGGATATTCATTTTGTAAAAACAATATGGTCGACAATCTTTTCCTTGTTTATAAAATAATAAAATAGATAATTATATATTCTTATTATGATAACTACTAATTATAATTATGAAAGATTTGATAAAACATTAATTAGTTAGATAAATATAACCTTCTTTAAAACATTAACATATCTAAAAAAATTTAACCATCTATAAGAAGTAACAACTTTTCCGAATTTGTAAAATATATATTGATTTATAAATATGAACCAGATTTCAATATATAGTTCTTTATACCTTCTTTTGATCTAAAATTACAAATAAAAAACTAGTCAATGACTCTAAGTCCAAATTTTCTCTTTGATGTATTTAAAAAAATTATAAATAAAATTAATACTTTTTCAAAATAGAATCACACTTAAAAAGAAAAATAAACATGTAAAAATATAAAAATATATAATATCATGTAAAAATAATTATCTTTTTGCAAAGTGAAACCATCTTTTGTTTTTGTTTTCTTCTTCTATCCAAATAAGATCTAGTGATTGATAATATGGAGTTAGTTTTGCATACTTGAATAAACCCTTCCACCTAACCCGATGATTCATTAATAACAAAGAAAAAATAGCAGGCCACGATCTGGAAAAAACATGGGATGTTTTTTTATATAAAAAAAGTTGCATAAATTTTTATTAAAACTTTTCTGTTTTAAAACTAGTTACTAATGTAAATTCAGAGGACTTATGATGATGAAATGCAACATCCTTTTGAATTTGTAGAGTGTGATAAAACTAATGAAGTGGAGGTTCAAAAATTTTCGGAGGTAACCCATTATGTTTAAGAGCATACAAAATAAGTGAAATAGAACAAGTTGAATGTTACATCTAATAATCTACTGAAGGAAGCCTTAAATTATGATATATTTTCTTAGGTTTCTTACTTGAATCTATCTCCACATCCAAGGAAAACTACTTCAAAGTTTTAGATTGATAATAATAGATGGATATTTTTTACTTTATTAACAGATATTTTTAACTAATTTAGTTCAAAGTTATATACAGATATTTTTGGCTATATTGCATAGCTAATTAGTCATTTGTGATATTAGAGAAACTAATATAATCTATATTTTTAGTTTAATGACATTTTAAATTATTTATAGGTCAAGCTTTCCAGAGTTGTAAAAGATTATTTTTATTTATGTGGCTTTTATATTTGTAATTCCTCAGAAGTGACTTGTCTTGTGCTACATTTTTATCAACCCTTTTGGCTTGCTTCACTCCACTGTTGTTTTGAGCAGCCGCATGTGCATTTTGCAGTAATTCATGGTGTGAATTTGAATTTTTTTTGTTCAAAAACTATGAATAAACATAAAAGACCATTAAATTGATTATTTTCTTCTTTTATTAATTGTATGATATACTTGTATCGAGTATCTAAAAGATTCTTTTGTTGTTTAATTATGTACAAAATTGTTAGACTTTTTTTAAGAATGTTTAAAAATTTATTTCAACTGTATGATGTAACTTGTAATCTTGCGTCTAGTAGGACCACCTTCTTTATTAGAGGATTTTAATTAACCATTATTTGCATCGTTAAATCATAACTTCCATGTAATAAATCTTTTTTTTTGGTTGGTTTATAAAACGGATCAGTGAATCATAGTGTATAATGCTATATTAGGACCAACTAATCAACCCTTGTGGCTTGCCATAACTCAGCCGCGGCTTGCTTCGTGAGTCATATATAAGATGATGTAACGGTTTCATGTGATCAGCCGTAGTTATAAAGCTTTGTCGCCTACGATCATTAACCTTGTAGCTTCAGTTATATCTCCCAAGGTGGAGCTTTATTCTTGAAGCTCATAAGAAGCTCAATCTCAACGTTAGTATCATTATCAAAGAAATTGATCAATTTTGTTTTAAATTTAATTATAAAATCAAAATATATTGATTATGATTAATAATTCCCAGTTTTACAGAAGAAGTCACACAAACCACCATCATATAAGAGAACACAATATACTGGAAATATGGCAAATTATTAATCTAGCTCAACCAAAGACATAAAAACTATAAATGGACAAAAACTAGCAGAAGTAATCAAAAGGCGATAATTTACAAGCTAGAACAGATTCAAGAAGCATGTGTGCCAAATAACTTGAGAAGTAGCTTCCTTTGCAAGGTCTTCAGACTTTCGTTGGTTCAATGAAACAATGATCTCTTCTTCTCCACATGGACATCCTTGAGGAGGATTATCACGATTATAAACAATGAAATATGTTGATGAAGAAGTTTATTGAGGATTAGTGATCAAATTTTTCTTGCTCTCGACATAAATGCCTCCTGCAATTTCCACTAGATCTGCTATATCACGCTTGTTTGCAACAAAAAATCCCCGATAAAATGAATCTTTAACGCTTCAAAAAGCTTTGGTTCCTACATTATAAATTTTAATTTTTTTAGCAAATTAAAAAGACAATAAACTATTTTTTAGGTAATAAATCTTAATACAAGGTATGATCGCTAATTTTTTATAAAATTTGGAAGTTTCTTACATTGATTGAGCCCCTAAATCTTCCCATTTTAGGTCTGACTCCCATAATTGTCCCACTCAACTTCGTAAGGTTTTTCATTCATGGGAGAGTTTGCTTCCATGTAAGGTTTTCTCTGCAACCAAACGTCACAAGTTGAATTGAACAATAATCTAAAAAGAATTAAATTATCTTAAAATATCTTACAATACATTGAAAACAACACACTGGTATTTACTTTTAACTATTTTTGCATTTAGGATTTGACAAATAATGGTCAAAGGCCAATAATTATTTTTTGACAGACAAATTAACATATATATTAATAAAATTGAAAGTAAAAATAACAAATATTAAATACTAGAATAACACTTATAAGATCTACACATCATATAGAAATTAAGGTCTTATTTACTCATATAGTCATACAAATATTAATAAGGATTAAATTTCCGAACACCATTTTTTGGTGGTATTATTTCAAAATACCATTTTGAAGAAAAATATATTGTTCACACCTTAACAAGTATAACATTAGTTTTATACCATGTTTTAATATAAATTTCTTTAATTTTTTTTGTCAAATTTTATAGATCAATTAACTAAATAAAAAGAACTAATAATTAAAAAATAAAATATATGCATGCTTCAAGCATATATATACACAAATTACACAAAGATAAATTGAGAAATTTTTGAAATTATAAGAAGAGCCTAATTTCAAATCGACGGAGGACAACATATTTCTTTTCAAGCTGTGAACATTTTTTCCAATAACGATAGTTCCACAAATATAATTACAATATGCTTTTGGGTCCTGACCCCTCCTCTAATTTGACCTCATTTTTTGGGTCTATATTGGTTGTTGTGTTGGGTGGCAAGGGTATATTCAATTATTTTTATAATCGATGAATGTGTTATTTGAGTTTTTTATTATATACTAAATGATGATGGCTTATTTTAAAATGTGAGCGGCAGGGCTATTTTCTATTCTTTCTCTACATCCATCACTAATAAAAAATTTTAGAGTTAATTATCTAAATCAAACCAAATAATTTTTTTCTTGATATAATAACAAATAACTAAATAGGTATGTATAAAAATGGATATAAAAAAACTAATTGACATACACAACACTAAAATTTCTTTAAATTTTTTTATTTGCATAACAACATCTAACTATGAGATGATATATAATAGATTATGAATTTAATAAATTAATTTGAAGTAAAAGAAAGTTTATAAACGTTTTAATAGCTCTAGTACAAGATTTCAAAACACAAACATATAAGTTTACATAGTCAAGTAATTCCAAAAGATTTCAATTTTTGAAAACTAAATTAATATTAATGAAATACATATGAATTATGACTTTAAAACTGTAAATCCAAGTAATTTGTGTAGAGAAGATGAAACTTACATCATAGAGGATATTCATTATGTTTAAATGAAATGACAAACGATCTTTCCCTTGTATATGAAACAACAACAAAAATAATCATATATTTTTATTATAATTACTACTAATTATAATTATGAAAAATTTATGTCGTAACTTGGAGGATTTTAATTTTTTTTATTATAACAGCAACAACAGATCTCATAAAATTTAATTAATTCAAAGAAGTAACAACTTTCCTGAATTTTTGAAATATAAATCGATTTATTGATATAAACTAGAGTTTCATATAACTTTCTATATCCTTTCTTCTAGTTTAATATTAGACATAAAAATAATTCTTTTTGAACAAAAAATTATTTTTAGAAAGAATAAATGAACGTATAAATATATGAAACATCATGTATAAAATAATTATCTGATTGATCGCAGATTAAATACACCAATTTGATTTTTGTTTTCTTCCTCCATCCATAGAATAACTAGTTATTGATAATATGGAATTGGTTTTGCCATAACTTTACAAATATTTTAATGGATGCGGCCTCCTCTTTTCTAGGGTTAGAAATATTTCAAAACACGTCAATTTGGAAGACTTATACATGTCTAAATATGGGCCGCTTTCATAAAATGGGTTGGGCTTGGATTAGTTCCGAAAAAAATATATTACTACAAAAAAAATATGGGTTGTGAGGGTCTGGTGTGGGAGCCATATTTTTCTTTAAATCCAATTTAAAAATAAAACAAATATGCTCTATAGGTGGGGTAAGTGTTAAAATATCTAATTAAAAAATAATTATGATAACCAGATTTGTAAATATATTATATAATATATTTTTTAGTATAAAAATATTAGATAAGTGTATGTTAAGTAGATTGGTATTCTAAAAGAACAAAAACTTTTACATCTGAACACTTTCTAAAGCTCATTATAACTAGCTTACCAAAGGTGTATCTTATACCATCGTCTCTATTCCTTGCAAATCTTCTTCTTCTTCCAAGTTCTATATCAAGTCCTTCGTTACTTCCTTATTTTCTTCAAAAATATTCAGTGAAGTACCCTCACGGACCTAACTTTCTATTGGACAAGCATGGTGCATGTACGATCTTGTAGGATTATGGTGAATAATATAAGTTTGAGTACAGATAGGCGGTGTCATGAGTTAAATATTATGGTTCATACTTGGGACATTCCTATTGAACCACGATGAATTAGATATTGATTTAAATAAGAAAAATTGTTCAATGCGATTCTTTTTTGGGTGAAGAAATTTGTATGCATTATATTGCGTAGAGTAACGCACAAAGACATGTTGGTGGGACTTAGGTTCAAATTTATGTGGATCGTAAGATTTTAGCCATTTATAACAATGGATTCAAAAATCACACAATTTATTATATGAAGGTTTTCTTTAAAAAGTATTCCCTATGATAAAATATTATTTAATGAAGGAAAAACGAGAGTAATTTTAAATTCAGAGGTTTGACACAAAAGACACAAAAAATGCATAGGCACAACCACGTATTCCAATAGAGTGAGTGTTGTTTCAACAGTATTACAGTGCCTTCCTTCATCATTACCTATTAGTTGAGGTGTGTAAGATGGTGTTATCATATGTGGATTCCATATTTTTTAATTGGGATGTAAGCCAATGTATTAGCCACGCTCATCAGTTTATAATGCAGGGAAAGAATTTAAATATATTTTTCAACAACATTTTTGTCTTCTCGGTTACAATGATTATTCAAGAAAGATTGAGCAAGTTTATTAAAAATAACATATACTATTTGTACTTATCTAAAGAAATATGCTAAAATATTTTTCACAATACTAAACGAGGTATTGTTAAGAAAGAATGGAATGTTAAGGCAAGTATACTAGTGTGACTCCTCTTGAGGTATATAAACTATAGTGTATCGGTCTTTATGCAACTTTCTATTAAAAAAATATACAGTAAGGGGTACCAAGTTAGTTTTTTATCTAACATACCATAAACCCCAGAGAGGTATTGTGGAATTACATGGGAAAACAATATACAGAAGAAATAAAGAACGATTATTGATTGTTTCACATTCTTAACCAAAAGCATAATTACCGAACTAATTTTTTTACTTAACACATATCATTTACTTGTTTATTCTAACACCAATAAAAATCCTGATGCCATTATTATTAGAAGGGGAAAGACTTACAAAGATAGTCACAAAGAATGTTCTCTATTCAAAAATATCATGACCAACTATCTTATTCTAAAAAATTTAGTAATAGATTGAAATTTTTACTCCTCATCTTCCATCTCAATTTGACACATCCATTTTACTCATGTGCATCAACTTGAGATAATGTTGTTGATTCTTCTTTCTCTTTCCTATACGTGTCCACTAATTTATAAAGTCTTGATGACTTGTTAGAAGCTTGAAAAAATAAGGCCAACATAACTATTTTTCGTAAAAAACCTTACAAAATCCAATTCACTTTCATCAACACAAAACTCAGTCAGAGTAAACAAATTCAACTTGGACGTTAAACATTCAGTATAATTGTGATACATAGAAAATCGTTTTAGAGCTTGAGTTTCAGATTGTGGGTTCATATTATGGGAAAAATATTGGGTTGCGTATTTTTGAGCTTTGCAATTGTGCTTTTGGTGATATATCAATTATTTAAATTGTGAACCTTTGTGAGGGTAAAATAAAAAGTATTAAAAATAAAATAAATATGTTGAAAATAAATTACATGACATCTAACATAAAAAGAGAGTCATAACTAACTTATAAAAGAATGATCATCTTAGTGTGTTATATTGGGTTATCGGGTATGTAAATTAAGTGCATCAAATCTTAGGTTAAGTGAGAAACAGTTATCAGAGTAACTAAAATTCTAGGGGTATTTGTTGATGGCCAGTGAGGAGAGAGCCAAAAGCTCACTCTAAATTATCCAAATATACGATCATACCATCCTAGACTACATTACGACCTTAAAGACCTTATGATTCTTAGCTATGTGATCTATAAGCGATTGAACCAATAGAGAGTAGTTAGATGGACCATTAGATACTAGTTAGGATCGATGAACCCTCCAAGCCTCCATATCAAACTAAGAAAAGAACCTCCCCTTCGTGCATTGCAAAGCTAAGCTAATCTTGAAACTGAACTACGTTGATTGTTTGTATGATAAGTGTATAAATGTTAATTAGTTTGTAAATATTATTACATGAAAGTTTCTAAGTAGTTACTTTAGGATTATTCTTTACATTCTCCTTCTCTCATACTTAATTAGCTTACTTTCTAAATATCTCTCATTTGTGATGAATTAATCTACTCGTGAGATATCACTTTAGGTGTATTATGTGCTTAACTGACAAATGTTTCCCTATTATTTGATATGTTTCATTTTCCTACCTTCATTTGGAGAATTATTACTTTTAGAGCCTTTTTAGTGTAATTTGTGTGTTAAATGTGAAACTTTTAGGTAAATTGATTTAATTAGATTCCAAAACAATATAAAGAAAGAAGATTTAAGGTGATATCTAGAGTTAGAAGGAAACAAAGTTGTATTTGAAAAGGAAAAATAGACAAATAAATCTGCCATGTTGTAAAGACGTCTAGTATTTTGAAGACTATATAAAATCTATTATTAATCTGGAGGAGATATTTAACAAACAGATAGATCATCAAATTGCGGTCGTTTCCATATAAAGTATGCAAAAATACAATAAGTAGCGAAAGAGATATGACCAAATCATTCAGCAGTGTTTATCATGTATATATATATATATGTATAAGTTCCTAACCATAGAAAATCATCCCTTGGTTGCCTAAACTTAAAATTTATTATAAATCATCATTGAAAAAATCAAGAGTATCTAGAGGAGGATGAATCAAGAGTTGAAGTTTCACCACATCAATTCTACACTGCCCCATCTCTATTCTTTGGGTAAATTAGTATTAGATCCTTATTGTCTATGAATTATTTCTTAGCTATTTATTCCAAGGTTTTATTAATCATAATTTATCTTTTAGGGTTATAATTATATGAACCATTGATTACTGTTTTTTTGTTTATTTGAATATGGAATTTTAGTATTTAATTGAATTGGTTTAATTTCCATTGACAATAATTTGTATTAATTACTATATCTTCTCTAAATAATTAGGTATATCCCTTAGTAATTAAGTTATTCGTTAGTGGTGACGATCATTTGAAAGGCGTAGTTTAATTACAGAACTACGATATAAACTCGTGGTTATCGTTATTTATCTTGACGGTCTTGACAAACAGCGTATCCTATTCGGTTAAGTGATTAAACATATGAAACTAGCTTATTTTTGTCTAACGGAGTCAGTATTGTAATACTGTAGGATTGCTTCCAAAGTCCACCATGCCAGGAGTTAGGAAGAGAATGGAGTCCCGACTATTGTGAAATTTTTCATTTACCATTTTGTTAGTAATCATAAATTCAATATGATAGGTTCATAATCGCATCTTCTTATCTTAACTGTATAATTTTTTCGTTTACTATATATTTATATTTTATTAGAAAACAAAATACTTTTCTTATCTTTTTAATCAAAACAGTTAAACACGAATTCAGAATAACTATTTAAATCCCTGAGTACGAATCTGATTTATCAAACTATAACATGCAAATAATTTGTGCACTGGCAGTGAGTTTTAGGTATTACTCCAATAATTGTCAGACTCAACTTCGTAAAGTTATTCGTTCATGGGAGAGTTTACTTCCATGTAAAATTTTACCCCTGCAACCAAACATCACAAGTTGAATCTACCATATTGAACAACAATCTAAAAAAAATTAAATTATATTACTTGAAAACTTACAATACACTGTAACAACCCATTTGTATGTACTTTAACTTTTTTTTCTTTTTGGATTTCTCAAGAAACGGTCAGTTGCCAGTATTTAGTTTTTGGCCAAAAAATTAACATAATATATATTAATAAAAGTGAAAGTAAAAATATTAAATATTAAATATTAGATTAACACTTATAAGATCTACACATGATAAAGAAATTAAGGTTTTATTTACTCATATAGTTATACAAATATGTAAGAGGATGAATTTCCAAACACCATGTTTTAGTGATTCTATTTACAAATACCACGTTTAAAAAATATATTGTTTGCACCTTAACAAGTATAAAATTAGCTATATACCATGTTTTAATTTCAATTTCTTCAATTCTTTTAATCAAATTTAATATATCAATTAACTCATTAAAAAGAATAAATAATTAAAAAATAAAATACATGATGGCTTCAAGCATATATACACAAATTACACAAAGATAAATCGAATTTTTTTTGAAATTATAGGGAGATTCTTTTTCATACAAAAGAGTGTAATTGCAAATTGGTGGAGGGCAACATACTTCTCTTCAAGTTTTGAATATTTGGTTGTTGTGTTGGGTGGGAAATAATTTAGTTATGTGTGTTTTTTAATTAATAAATGTGTTTTATTAAGTATTCTTATATATAGTACAGAATGATGGATTATTTCTAAACATGAGGCAACAGACTCATCTATTCTTTCTTTACATCTATCATTAATCAAATAACTTTAAGAGTTAATTGTCTAAATCATGTCAACCAATATTTAATTTGATATAAGAACAAAAAGTAACAAAAAGATGATAGACTTTCTAATTGGCTCTTGTACAAGATTCCATAACACATACATATAAATTTACACGGACAAGTAATTTGACAGATTTTGATTTGTGAAAACTAAATATATTAATTTAATGAATTACACATGAATTAGGACTTTAAAACTGTAAAGCCAAGTAATTTGTGTAGACAAGATGAAGCATAGAGGATATTCATTATGTTCAAATTAAATGACCAACGATTATTTCATTGTATGAAACAATAAAATAAATAACTATATACTTATATTATGATTACTAATAATTACAATTATGAAAAAATTGATAAATATTTAGTCAATTAGAGGATTTTTTTTAAAAAACATCAACAAATCTAAAAAATTTAATCAACTCAAAGAAATACCAACTTTCCTGAATGTAAAATATAAATTGGTTTATAGATATAACTAGTGATTGATAATATTGAGTTAGTTTTTGTAATGAATTTTGGATGAATACGCATTTTTTATTGTCAGACACATTATGCATAGAAAATACAATGTAAATACAACTTACTATACATGATATAATTGACCATAAAGTACATAAACTAAAAAAAAGGCATTATTTATTTTCGTAATATATTTATTGACATTATATGGATAGATCCTAGGCTATCAGAATACTGAATAGATGAAGAATGGTTATGATTCTTTGGCTTGTACGTTGCTTTGGATAATTCTTGGGATTCCACGTATCAATTGGTAGTCCATAAGAAACCCATTGATCTTCTTTTGCTCTACTTAGACGCTCGTTATCCTTGGATCATTACATCACATTTCTTCCAATTTGGATATGCTTCACAATATTTTGAAATATTAACCCATGATGCTTCTTCAGCGGTAAATCTTTCCATTGAACTAAAACTTATGGTATGACCACATTTTTAACCTTGATATTTCTTGATAACGACCTTCTGGTAAATCAGCCTGAGGGAGCAACACAACAGGGCACAAGATTTATCTGTTACACCAATTGCTCTTTTTAGTAGTGATACATGAAAAACATGATTTATCTTTGTTGTAGTAGGCAATGATAGATGATAAAAAACACTCCCAATGTGTTGTACAACTTTAAATGGACCAAGAAACATGTGACCCAACTTTTGATTTTCATACCCTTGAATAGTTACTTGTAGATATGGTTGTAAACGAAGCAAAATCCAATCTCCGACATCGAATTCTTGTATTGTATGATGCTTATCTACTTGTTCTTTCATCCTTTGTTGTGTCCTCTGCAAATTTAACTTAAGAGTAGATAATATAGTATGTCGATGTTGTAAGTCATGTTCAACAACAACATTCGAATGATAGGTTGTGCTCATATTTAACCTGGATCCTTGCAAACGAAATACAAAGGTTCCCAGCATGTCCTCCCACTGATGTTAAGATAAACTTTGATCAATTTTAATCGATTTAGATACCTATAAATTATAAATCTTAAGAGTTCATAAACACTTTGTTTAAGAATTTGGTATGATTTTGATGAACATCAAGTAAATAATTTTTATAGATTTAGATAATCCTTTGTAAGGAGTATATTTAAAAAGTCAGTTGCATTAGAAAAAAAAAAAGAGTCAATATTTTAAAAGTATTTGTTTAAAACAAAGCTTTGAAGATACCCTTCTGGATCAGCATTAAAAGTTTAGTCAAACCCCTTTTACCTACATCTATGCATTATCATTAGATATATTTAGTTTTTTGTCTTAAAAATTTGTTCTTGACTCCTTATCGTGTTGAAAATTCTATGCTCTGAAAATTGCACCTAGCCACCGAGAAGAAGGGTCTTGCGAACTCAACCATTAATTCTTTTGGATACTCCTCTACAATTATTAGAGTTTGTACATCAATCTATAGTAGAACTGTAACTAAAAACAATAAACGCTCAAGTAAAAATATTGACCAATAATGTTCAATTAATTGATCTTAAGTGTTGGAAATACATTTCCTTTTCTTTCACTATGCAGTAGTCAATATCTTTTCATCTAATTTCACCATGTATAGTCAATATCTTTCTCTCTTATGAGCATAACTGCTAGAATTTCGAAATATACCACAAACCATGTTTTTTAATATAATATATTATTTACTGATAGGTTGTGAACTAATATATTAGAAAAGGATATTCAAACCTTATGAACAAAACAATTCCAAGTACCATAATCTTAAATTTACACCCTAATTTTATATACAAATGAATACGATAATGGTGTGGTCTAAGGTGTGATAAATTAATGATATAAATAAGTGCAAATACACACCCTAAACTAACACTGTACTGCAAGTATTACAGGACGTATGCAAGTTTTAATGATAAGAAGATTCGTTCCTCAGGGACTGACGAAAGTTAGAGAGAACTTATGCAAATTATCAAGTGCAGATATTAAAGATAGATAATAATACGCAAGTACAAAGAAGAGAAAGATACATATTTATTTGGTTTTTAATAAGAAAACTAAACTACTAAATTAAAGACAGAAAATAAATAACAGAAAAGAAAAGAAGATAGTATGAAAGATATAACTTAGGTTTTACTAGTATGCACTAATCCCTCTAATTCTATCTATTAAATCTAGTTCATAAGGGAGAATATTAGCTCTTGGTATACTTAGTCAGGATTCTAAATTCCCCAAGCTTAGACCTTGAGAGCGACTAAGGGGGCTACGTCACAACCAAGAAGTGATTTCAAAAGGGTTATCAAACGCCACTAAGGCCCTAAGCAAATACTGCAATCTTGGTGATACGGTGATTAAAACAAACCCTAATGACTATCTAGTTAGAAGTATGTTTTGTCAGAACTGCTTTCGGCACTAGACGTTATGTGGTGGTTCAATAGTTAAACACCCAGATACGGTGACCATCTAACTACTATTAAGGTAATCCTATACTCGTGCACTAGCAAGGAAAACAATCATTAAATCAAAACACATAATCAAATATAAAGTAAGTAGCTAATATCAGATTAAAACATATAATTCCCAAAGAAACTTAGATAGAAGAATTAGAATTCATAGATTATACATTATGCAAAACCTAAGCTAATAGAATTAGTTCATACAAAGAAAAGAAGAAGAAAGAATTACAAAATAAGAGGTTGAAGGAGACATAGTTGTTGCACAGCTCCCTCAGACTTCTTCTCTTGTGTTGCAGCTTCCTCTTGGCCTTAGGGTCTGGCCAAGGATGATTTTAGAGTGTTAAGAGACTGTATTTATAGGTTATAGGAAGACATAATTCGTTTTCTTGAAGGAGAAGGAAAGTAATGGACTCCTAGTCCAACTCAAATTCGTAAGGAAATAAAGATAAACACTGCTGGACCGTTTTGAGCATATCTTCTTCGTTATTGGTCGGATTGAGCTCCATAAGATACCAAAAGACTCGCAACAGATTTATCTTGACCCTAAAGAAGGAAATTACCAAAATCAGCCTATTTCTTAGGTAAAAACGCATATCTTTGGACGTGTATGCAGAATCCCAGATTTAGGCAACTTTTCCTTTTCAATCTTTTTAGCTTTTGTTTCCTTATCTCCAATTTCCATGCAAATCTCTTTCCATAAGTTGTAATCTTTGACTTGGACTCTAATTAATCTCCATAATTATCTTTAAAGCTTCACACTAAATAAACAATTAAACCCAATATGCTCTAAAAATAATAATTCTACAAATCAAGATTAAAAATAGGAAAGTGCACTAAATTAAGCTAAGATCGACCTATAAACTAATAAATAAGCCTAAAATGATGTCTCTGAAATTTGTTCTATTTGCCTAAAAACATCCAACTATGAGATGATATATATTATTATTTATTTCATAAATTATTTTTGATTTACAAAAAAGATATAAACTTTTTAATTATCTCTTGTACAAGATTCCAAAACTCGTACATACAAATTTACACGGTCATGTTTTTTTGACAAATTTTAATATGTGTAAATAAAATTTATTATTTTAATAAATTACATATGAATTAGGACTTTAAAACGGTAAATCCAAATAATTCGGGTAGACAAGATGAAGCACACATAGTAGAGGATATTCTTTATGTTCCAATGAAATGACCAACGATTCATTTCCTTATATGAAACAATAAAATAAATAATTATATATTTATATTAGTATTACTACTAATTACAATTATGAACAATTTGATATATATTTAGTTAATTAGATGATTTTAATTTTTTTTAAAACAACTTCAGAATTAAAAAAAATTAATCGACTTAAGGAAATTAAAATCGTCCTAAATGTAAAATATAAATTGATTTATAGATATAGCTAGTGATTAATAATATGGAGTTAGTTTTTCCATGAATTTACAAATATTTTAATTGATACAACTTCCTCTTTTATAAGGTTAGCAACCATCCAAAACTCGTAAATTTGGATGAGTTTAATTTGGATAAGGGTTTTTTGTGTTCAAAACCCTATTTGATAGGCTATATATAAATGTCATGAATATGGGTCTGCTTTTATAAAATGGATGTCACTATAACTTCTAATAAAAAATTATTCTTTGGGCTCGGGTGGGGTTAGATTTGAAAGAATTTTTTTTCGACAAAAAAAATATGGGTTGTGAGGGTTAGGTGTGTGGGTGTCAGTTTTTTATTTAAATCCATAGGTGAGGTAAGTTTTAAAAAATCTGATTAAAAAAATGAGTTTGGATGAGTCTGGCAATTAATTAATTTTTTAGATGGGATGTGTGAATGTATTATATATAATATATATTTTAGTATAAAATTACACAAACTTTTACATGAATTAAAATTCTGAACACTCTCACTTTCCAAAACTCATTATAACAACTTTACTAGAGTTGTGACTTCTACCATCGTCTCTCTTCTTTGCAAATCTTATTCTTCTTTCATGTGCTATACCATTTGCTTTTTCATTTCCTTATGTTCTTAAAAAATATTCAGTTAAGTATCCTCATGGATCTAACTCAGTATTAGACGATAATGGTGCGTCTTGTAGGATTAGGGCGAATGATATCAATCAGTGGTGTCATGAATGAAATATTCTAGTTCATACTTGGGACGTTTCCATTCAAACACGATGAATTAGTTGATGATTTAAATACAAAAAATTGTTAAACGCAATTTACGTGTCATAAAATAAATATTTTGATATGTTTTTTGGGTCAAGACATTTGTATGCATTATATTGCGTAGAATAACTAACAAAGACACGTGGGTGGGACATAGGTTCAAATTTATGTGGAGCGTGAGTATTGAGCCATGGATAACAAAGGATTGTAATATCACGCAATTTATTATATGACATGGTATCTTTAAAAAGTATTTTCTATGAAGATATCTTATATAAATAGACACTAAAGGGAACCAAGCTAGTTTTTTATCTCAAGGAAATCTCATGAACTTACCACAAACATTAGTTAGAGGTATTGTGTAATTACATAGGGAATCAATATACGGATGAAATAAAAAACTAATTATGATTGTTTAACATTCATAACCGAATGCATAATTACCCAGCTAAATTTTTACCTAACACATATCACTCACTTATTAATTCTACCACCAATTAAAATTCTAATACCATTATTATTAGGAGGGGCAAGACTAACAAAGAAAGTTACAAATAATGTTCACCTTTGCGAAATTGTCATGACCAACTATCTTCTTTAAAATATTGTAGTAGCATATTGAAACTGAATTACTCTTTTTTCTCATCTTCCATATCAAATTGACTATTCTCGCATCAACTTGCGCTAGTGCTGCAGATTCTTCTTTCTCTTTCCTAGACGTGTCCACTTCTTTATAGAGTCCCGATGTCTTGTTAGAACCTTGAAAAAATAAGGCCAAAATCACTATTTTTCATAAGATAACTTACAAAATCCAATTCACTGTCATCAACACAAAAGTTAATAACACGAACCAACTTTAGCTTGGACGTTAGACATATAGTACAGTAATTTAACAACTCCAACTTATCCTCACTCAGTATTTTGTTCTAATTTAACCAAAACTGTATATAATCATTATAAACTTTGGAAATGATATATTTGCAACTAGATGCAATATTGGACAAGAATGAGTATTAAGAAAATTGTCAAGATTTACATGTACACTTTTGCCTTACCTTTAACAAACTCCACAATATTCCATCTCTATATAAAAGGGATATTAAATGGAATTTTAAAAACTGAAACATAAAACTATTATAGTAAATACTAAGAAGAAAATATATAATAGGGAAGGACTACATGGTAATTATAATTACGTTCAACATATCTCTAATAAAAAAGAAACCTAATATTATATACTTCTATCATATTGATATTAAACATTAAACTTAATCACTAATATTTTGGTAAATTAACTACCTATATCCATGAGTAATCATATAATTTCACATTTATAAGTTGATTATTTAAATCATCACAACTAATAATTTCCTTGATATAAGAATAAAAAACTAACTGACTGTTTTAAAATATGGATATCAGAAAAACCAATAAACATTCACTACACCAAAATGTCGTTAGTGATGAAGAAGATGACAAATTATTTATTTGCAAAACACCATTCCACCTAATTAATGATATATAATATACTATTAATTTGATAAATCATGTTAAGTAAAAAACAAAGTGTTTTTAATTAGACCTTGTATAAGATTCCAAAGGACACGCATAAAGACTTACATGGTCAAACAATTCGTTAGATTCTATCTTTCAGAAGCAAGTTTGTTACTTTAAAGAAAGACATGCAAATTATGACTTAAAACTATAATTCAAAGTAAATTGCAAAGGAAGGACAGAACTCCCACTACAAATGATGTTCATTATTGTTAAAATGAATTAACAAACTATCTTTTCTCTTACATGAAATATTAAAATAAATAATTATATATTTTATTATGAATACTACTAATTTCAATTTTAAAAATTTAATTAATTAGAGGATTTTAATTAAAAATATAATAAAAAAGTTCTAAAAAAGTAAAAGATGGAACAACTATTCCTAATTTTATATATTATAAATCGATTTGAATATACAAACTATAGTTTAATATAAATATTGTCATCCATTCTTCTAGTATAAGATTAAGAATTAAATGAACTCTTTTTACTAGAAATCGAAATTTCAAAAGAAAAACAAATGAACAATATAAAGATATAAAACATCATGTAGATATAATTACAACCATTTGATTTGATTTTTTTTTCTTTAATATTGATTTCCACTTTACGAGGGAAAAAAAATCATCCAACAGTCATGATTATGGTCAGGTTTAATTTGAATAAGATGTTTTTATCTTTGAAACCCTATTTGATTTGGTTTTAAACAATGTACGGTTGGGTTGTCACATAAATTGTACATATTACTCTAACGATTTATCAAAAATGGATTTCATACACATCAAAATAAGAGCCTCTTTCATAATATAGTTGTCACTGTAGTTCTAAAAATAATTTTTTTATAATTTTGTATGTGGTGTTGCTCTGCCGGCTAGTGTGGCTTATGTTATCGTCCCTCATCCATGAAAATCTTCTTCTTCATTCAAATGTTATCACATTTTCTTCTTTTATTCCTTATCATATTCAAATCTGCTGAGTTAGTTACCCCCTGGACCTTACTCTTTATTGGACGAGTATGTAGATTCCATGGTCTTGTAGGAATAGGGTGCATGAAATCGGTATTAGTATAGATCTGTGATGAAAGGAGTTAAATATCATAGGTTCATACTTGGGACATTCAAATTGAAACAAGATAAATTAGCTAAAGATTTAAATAGAAAAATCGGTTTATCAAAATTTACGTGATATGAATTTATTTATTTATTTATATATGGGTCAAGACATTTGTATGCATGATGTTGCGTAGAATAACCCTCAAAGGCACAATGGTGGAATTTAGACTCAAAATTACGTGAGGTTTGAGTCATCAAAGGATTTCAAAAAAACATAATTTATTATATAGGTGTATCTTTATAAAGTAATTCATTAGAAATTATTTATTTAATGAAAGAGAAAGACGTAAGTAAGTAAAATTAAAGTGGTGTGACATGAAACTAACCCGAAACACATAGTCATATCTGCATTATCGAATAGTGTGAGATTAGTTTCAACAATATGACGATGGATCCTTTAATAATACCTATTAATTGAGGTGTCTAAGGTTGTTTGATCATATGTTGGATGCCACACATTTTTAAATAGATGTAATCCAATGTGCTCAATACCCCATCAGTGTATAATGTACCGATAGAAGTTTGAATATAATTTACAACAACATTTTCGTAGGTCAACAAGTATAATGGAATAACAATATTTTTTTAACAGAGTCTAGTGGGTGGGGACCCCAAACATCCGATAATATAACATATGACCCTTACTAGTGATTGTGGTGTCTCCAAAAGGGAGATAGTGACTTTCCTTTTTGAAAACATGAATGCAAAATAATTAAAAGTAGAAGATGATATATGTAGAATTAATTTAGATACTAAAGAGCGAAGGGTGTAAGCATTGAGATGTCCTCAAATATTCATGCCATGATTATAAGGATGTCGTGGTGGTGGTGTGTGGAAGGTATGAGGTGACAGTATTGAGGGACACTCATATATGTGACCGTTATTTCATCATTTAAGTAGTGTTCCCCCTATCTTCAGGTATTTTTTCCAATCATCCTAAAGTGTATCTTTACTAAGATCCCTATATATGTCAGGTTACCAGTTCTATCCCCAGAATTTAATGGTATGTCATCACGTTTCCCCTTTACTTGTCACATAATTGTTCTATGTTGTAAGAACAATGTTATTTCTATCACATCTATTCTTCCCTTTGTCTGTATACTAAATCTATTAAAAAAATTCTTTTTCCCTTTGAATACCTAAATTAATGGTAATAAATGGGCCCACTTAGAGATCTAATTCAGCCTCGAAAGTGGTGAGATAATATAATATCTCTAAATTCTAGGTCTTGTTTATTACCTCAACCAGCTTGAAGCCTTGTTCCTAGGAGATCATGACCAAAGATTTAATTCCTTTTACATGCATTGAAATAATACTTTTTAAATCAGTAACCAATAAGTTTTCTTGTGAAAAATTAGTATAAAGCTTGTAAACCAAATTACTTGTTAGCCTATGACAAAATACATTGCTTAGGTAATATGAGAAATATTTGAAAATGGATTCAATATTGGACAAATATGAGTATTGTAGAATTGTTAGGATTTGCATTACTCTTCTTACACAACTTTAGTAAGCTCAATAATATCCCAACTCAATGTCAAAGGGATATCAATTGGGATTTCAAAAATTGAAATATAAACATGTTATATTTATATACTAAGAAGAAAATATAAAGTAAGAAATGAGTACATGGTAATGTTAATTATGTTCAACATATCTGTATTTAAAGAGAACCCTATGATTGATATATTTTAAAATATTCTGTAATTTGATATTAAACTTTCAACTTAACCACTAATTATAATATATATATATATATATATATATATATATATAGATATGTAAATCAATTACTTACGTCCCTCAATAATCAAATAACTTCATATCAACATTAAATGTATAAAATATTGAAATAGGAGTTGATTATCTAAATCACTCCAACTAAAGTTTTTCTAGATATAAGAACAAACAACTAAATAGTTGTGACCAAACATTTATTACAAAAAAAACCAACTGACATTCACGGCACTAAAATGCTAATGAAAATTAAGATGTCAGCTTTTTTATTTGTATAACGAGATGCAACTATTAGATATTATAATAAGATATTAATTTTCAATTTTTTTTAAGTAATAAAATGTTGATAGAATATTTAAAATTCAAACTACATACATATAAATTTACATCGTATTTTATGTTTTTGAAAACCAAATATATTACTTTAAAGAAATACATATGAATTGTGACTCTAAAACTATAAATCTAAGAAAATTGTGTACACAATGATGAAAGTTACATTACAAAGGATATTCATTTTTAAAAAAATAATATGGTCGACAATCTTTTCCTTGTTTATAAAATAATAAAATAGATAATTATATATTCTTATTATGATAACTACTAATTATAATTATGAAAGTTTTGATAAAATATTAATTAGTTAGATAAATATAACTTTCTTTAAAACAATAACATATCTAAAAAAATTTAACCATCTATAAGAAGTAACAACTTTTCCGAATTTGTAAAATATATATTGATTTATAAATATGAACTTGATTTCAATATATAGTTCTTTATACCTTTTTTTAATCTAAAATTACAAATAAGAACTAGTCAATGACTCTAAGTCCAAATTTTCTCTTTATGTATTTAAAAAAAATTATAAATACAATTAATACTTTTTCAAAATAGAATCACACTTAAAAAGAAAAATAAACATGTAAAAATGTAAAAATATAAAAATATAAAAATATATAATATCATGTAAAAATAATTATCTTTTTGCAAAGTGAAACCATATTTTGTTTTTGTTTTCTTCTTCTATCCAAATAAGATCTAGTGATTGATAATATGGAGTTAGTTTTGCATACTTGAATAAACCCTTCCCACTAACCCGATGTTTCATTAATAACAAAGAAAAAATAGCAGGCCACGATCTGGAAAAAACATGGGATGTGTTTTTATATAAAAAAAGTTGCATAAATTTTTATTAAAACTTTTTTGTTTTAAAACTAGTTTCTAATGTAAATTCGGAGGACTTATGATGATGAAATGCAACATCCTTTTGAATTTGTAGAGTGTGATAAAACTAATGAAGTGGAGGTTCAAAAATTTTCGGAGGTAACCCATTAAGTTTAAGAGCATACAAAATAAGTGAAAGAGAACAAGTTGAATGTTACATCAAATAATCTACTGAAGGAAGCCTTAAATTATGATATATTTTCTTAGGTTTCTTACTTGAATCTATCTCCACATCCAAGGAAAACTACTTCAAAGTTTTAGATTGATAATAATAAATGGATATTTTTTAATTTATTAACAGATATTTTTAACTAATTTAGTTCAAAGTTATATACAAATAATTTTGGCTATATTGCATAGCTAATTAGTCATTTGTGATATTAGAGAAACTAATATAATCAATATTTTTGGTTTAATGACGTTTTAAATTATTTATAGGTCAAGCTTTCCAGAGTTGTAAAAGATTATTTTTATTTATGTGGCTTTTATATTTCTAATTCCTCAGATGTTACTTGTCTTGTGCTACATTTTTTATCAACCCTTTTAGCTTGCTTCACTCCAATGTTGTTTTGAGCAGCCGCGTGTGCATTTTGCAGCAATTCATGGTGTGAATTTTATTTTGTTTTGTTCAAAAACTATGAATAAACATAAAAGACCATTAAATTGATTATTTTCTTCTTTTATTAATTGTATGATATACTTGTATCGAGTGTCTAAAAGATTCTTTTGTTGTTTAATTATGTACAAAATTGTTAGACTTTTTTTAAGAATGTTTAAAAATTATTTCAACTTTATGTCGTAACTTGTAATCTTGCGTCTAGTAGGACCACCTTCTTTATTAGAGGATTTTAATTAACCATTATTTGCATCGTTAAATCATAACTTCCATGTAATAAATCTTTTTTTTTTGGTTGGTTTATAAAACGGATCAGTGAATCATAGTGTATAATGCTATATTAGGACCAACAAATCAACCCTTGTGGCTTGCCATAACTCAGCCGCGGCTTGCTTCGTGAGTCATATATAAGATGATGTAACCGTTTCATGTGATCAGCCGTAGTTATAAAGTTTTGTCGCCTACGATCATTAACCTTGTAGCTTCAGTTATGTCTCCAAAGGTGGAGCTTTATTCTTGAAGCTCATAAGAAGCTCAATCTCAACGTTTGTATCATTATCAAAGAAATTGATCAAATTTGTTTTAAATTTAATTATAAAATCAAAATATACTGATTATGTTTAATAATTTCCAGTTTTACAGAAGAAGTCACACAAACCACCATCATATAAGAGAACACAATCTACTGGAAATATGACAAATTATTAATCTAGCTCAACCAAAGACATAAAAACTATAAATGGACAAAAACTAGCAGAAGTAATCAAAAGGCGATAATTTACAAGCTACAACAGATTCAAGATGCATGTGTGCCAAATAACTTGAGAAGTAGCTTCCTTTGCATGGTCTTGAAACTTTCATTGGTTCGATAAAACAATGTCCCTTTCTTCTCCACATGGACATCCTTGAGGAGGATTATCACGATTATAAACAATGAAATATGTTGATGAAGAAGTTTATTGAGGATTAGTGATCAAATTTTTCTTGCTCTCGACATAAATGCCTCCTGCAATTTCCACTAGATCTACTATATCACGCTTGCTTGCGACAAAAAATCCCGGATAAAATGAATCTTTAACGCTTTGAAAAGCTTTGGTTCCTATATTATAAATTTTAATTTTTTTAGCAAATAAAAAAGACAATAAACTATTTTTTAGGTAATAAATCTTAATACAAGGTATAATCGCTAATTTTTTATAAAATTGGGAAGTTTCTTACATTGATTGAGCCCCTAAATCTTCCCATTTTAGGTCTGACTCCCATAATTGTCCCACTCAACTTCGTAAGGTTTTTCATTCATGGGAGAGTTTGCTTCCATGTAAGGTTTTCTCTGCAACCAAACGTCACAAGTTGAATTGAACAATAATCTAAAAAGAATCAAATTATCTTAAAATATCTTACAATACATTGAAAACAACCCACTGGTATGTACTTTTAACTATTTTTGCATTTAGGATTTGACAAGTAATGGTCAAAGGCCAATAATTATTTTTTGACAGACAAATTAACATATATATTAATAAAATTGAAAGTAAAAATAACAAATATTAAATACTAGAATAACACTTATAAGATCTACACATCATATAGAAATTAAGGTCTTATTTACTCATATAGTCATACAAATATTAATAAGGATTGAATTTCCGAACACCATTTTTTGGTTGTACTATTTCAAAATACCATTTTGAAGAAAAATATATTGTTCACACCTTAACAAGTATAACACTAGTTTTATACCATGTTTTAATATAAATTTCTTCAATTTTTTTGTCAAATTTTATAGATCAATTATCTAAATAAAAAGAACTAATAATTAAAAAATAAAATATATGCATGCTTCAAGCATATATATACACGAATTACACAAAGATAAATTGAGAAAATTTTGAAATTATAAGAAGAGCCTAATTTCAAGCTATGAACATTTTTTTCAATAATGATAGTTCCACAAATATAATTACAACATGCTTTTGGGTCATGACCCCTCCTCTAATTTGACCTCATTTTTTGTGTCTATATTGGTTATTGTGTTGTGTGGCAAGGGTATATTCAATTATTTTTTTAATCAATGAATGTGTTATTTGAGTTTTTTATTATATACTAAATGATGATGGCTTATTTTAAAATGTGAGCGGCGGGCTATTTTCTATTCTTTCTCTACATCCATCACTAATAAAAAAATTTAGAGTTAATTATCTAAATCAAACCAAATAATATTTTTCTTGATATAATAACAAATAACTAAATATGTATGTATAAAAATGGATATAAAAAAACTAATTGACATACACAACACTAAAATGTATTTGAATTTTTTTATTTGCATAACAACATCTAACTATGAGATGATATATAATAGATTATGAATTTCATAAATTAATTTGAAGTAAAAGAAAGATTATAAACGTTTTAATAGCTCTAGTGCAAGATTTCAAAACATAAACATATAAGTATACATGGTCAAGTAATTCCAAAAAACTTCAATTTTTGAAAACTAAATTTAATATCAATGAAATACATATGAATTATGACTTTAAAACTGTAAATCCAAGTAATTTGTGTAGACAAGATGAAACTTACATCATAGAGGATATTCATTATGTTGAAATGAAATGACCAACGATCTTTCCCTTGTATATGAAACAACAACAAAAATAATCATATATTTTTATTATAATTACTACTAATTATAATTATGAAAAATTTATGTTAGTTGGAGGATTTTAATTTTTTTTATTATAACAGCAACAACAAACAACAGATCTAAAAAAAATTTAATTAACTCAAAGAAGTAACAACTTTCCTGAATTTTTAAAATATAAATAGATTTATTGATATAAACTAGAGTTTCATAAAACTTTCTTTATCCTTTCTTCTAGTTTAATATTAGACATAAAAATAATTCTTTTTGAACAAAAAATTATTTTTAGAAAGAATAAATGAACGTATAAATATATAAAACATCATGTATAAAATAATTACCTGATTGATCGTAGATTAAATACACCCATTTGATTTTTGTTTTCTTCCTCCATCTACAGAATAACTAGTTATTGATAATATGAAATTTGTTTTGCCATAACTTAATGGATGCGGCCTCCTCTTTTCTAGGGTTAGAAATATTTCAAAACACTTCAATTTGGAAGACTTATACATGTCTAAATATGGGCCGCTTTCATAAAATGGGTTGGGCTTGGATTAGTTCAGAAAAAAATATATTACTGCAAAAAAAAGATGGGTTGTGAGGGTCTGGTGTGGGAGCCATATAATATATTATATAATATATTTTTTAGTATAAAAATATTAGATAAGTGTATGTTAAGTAGATTGGTATTCTAAAAGAACAAAAACTTTTACATCTGAACACTTTCTAAAGCTCATTATAACTAGCTTACCGGAGGTGTATCTTATACCATCGTCTCTATTCCTTGCAAATCTTCTTCTTCTTACAAGTTCTATATCAAGTCCTTCGTTACTTCCTTATTTTCTTCAAAAAGATTCAGTGAAGTACCCTCACAGACCTAACTTTCTATTGGACATGCATGGTGCATGTACGATCTTGTAGGATTATGGTGAATAATATAGGTTTGAGTATAGATAGGCGGTGTCATGAGTTAAATATTATGGTTCATACTTGGGACATTCCTATTGAAACACGATGAATTAGATATTGATTTAAATAAGAAAAATTGTTCAATGCGATTCTTTTTTGGGTGAAGAAATTTGTATGCATTATATTGCGTAGAGTAACGCACAAAGACACGTTGGTGGGACTTAGGTTCAAATTTATGTGGATAGTAAGATTTTAGCCATTTATAACAATGGATTCAAAAATCACACAATTTATTATATGATGGTTTTCTTTAAAAAGTATTCCGTATGATGAAATACTATTTAATGAAGGAAAAACGAGAGTAATTTAAAATTCAGTGGTTTGACACGAAAGAGACAGAAAATGCATAGGCACAGCCACGTATTCCAATAGAGTGAGTGTTGTTTCAACAGTATTACAGTGCCTTCCTTCATCATTACCTATTAGTTGAGGTGTGTAAGTTGGTGTGATCATATGTGGATTCCATATTTTTAAATTGAGATGTAAGCCAATGTATTCGCCACGCTCATCAGTTTATAATGTATGGAAAGAATTTAAATATATTTTTTAACAACATTTTTGTCTTCTCGATTACAAGGATTATTCAAGAAAGATTGAGCAATTTTATCAAAAATAAAATATATACTATTTGTACTTATCTAAAGAAATATGCTTAAATATTTTTCACAATACTAAACGAGGTATTGTTAAGAAAAAATGGCATGTTAAGGCAAGTATACTAGTGTTACTCCTCTTGAGGTATATAAACTATAGTGTATCGGTCACTATGCAACTTTCTATTAAAAAAATATACAGTAAGGGGTACCAAGTTAGTTTTTTATTTAACTTACCATAAACCCAGAGAGGTTTTGTGGAATTACATGGGAAAACAATATACTGAAGAAATAAAGAACGATTATTGATTGTTTCACATTCTTAACCAAAAGCATAATTACCCAACTAATTTTTTTACTTAACACATATCATTTACTTGTTTATTCTAACACCAATAAAAATCTTGATGCCATTATTATTAGAAGGGGAAAGACTTACAAAGATAGTCACAAAGAATGTTCTATATGTGAAAATATCATGACCAACTATCTTATTCTAAAAATTTTAGTAATAGATTGAAATTTTTACTCCTCATCTTCCATCTCAATTTTACACATCCATTTTTCTCATGTGCATCAACTTGAGATAATGTTGTTGATTCTTCTTTCTCTTTCCTAGATGTGTCCACTTATTTATAAAGTCTTGATGACTTGTTAGAAGCTTGAAAAAATAAGGCCAACATAACTATTTTTCGTAAAAAACCTTACAAAATCCAATTCACTTTCATCAACACAAAACTCAGTCAGAGTAACCAACTTCAACTTGGACGTTACACATTCAGTATAATCGTGATACATAGAAAATTGTTTTAGTGAGTTTCAAATTGTGGGTTCATATTATGGGAAAACTATTGGGTTGCGTATTTTTGAGCTTTGCAATTGTGCTTTTGGTGATAAATCAGTTATTTAAATTGTGACCCTTTGTAAGGGTAAAAATAAAAAGTATTAAAAATAAAATAAATATGTTGAAAATAAATTACATGACATCTAACATAAAAAGAGAGTCATAACTAACTTATAAAAGAATGATCGTCTTAGTGTGTTATATTGGGTTATCGGGTATGTAAATTAAGTGCATCAAATCTTAGGTTAAGTGAGAAACAGTTATGAGAGTAACTAAAATTCTAGGGGTATTCGTTGATGGCCAGTGAGGAGAGAGCCAAAAGCTCACTCTAAATTATCCAAATATACGATCATACCATCCTAGACTACATTACGACCTTAAAGACCTTATGATTCTTAGCTATGTGATCTATAAGCGAATGAACCAATAGAGAGTAGTTAGATGGACCATTAGATACTAGTTCGGATCGATGAACCCTCTAAGCCTCCATATCAAACTAAGAAAAGAACCTCCCCTTCGTGCATTGCAAAGCTAATCTAATCTTGAAACTGAACTACGTTGATTGTTTGTATGATAAGTGTATAAATGTTAATTAGTTTGTAAATATTATTACATGAAAGTTTCTAAGTAGTAGCTTTAGGATTATTCTTTACATTCTCCTTCTCTCATATTTAATTAGCTTACTTTCTAGATATCTATCATTTGTGATGAATTAATCTACTCGTGAGACATCACTTTAGGTGTATTATGTGCTTAACTGACAAATGTTTCCCTATTATTCGATATGTTTCATTTTCCTACCTTCATTTGGAGAATTATTACTTTTAGAACCTTTTTAGTGTAATTTGTGTGTTAAATGTGAAAATCTTAGGTAAATTGATTTAATTAGATTCCAAAACAACGTCAAGAAAGAAGATTCAAGGTGATATCTAGAGTTAGAAGGAAACAAAGTTGAATTTGAAAAGGAAGAAAAGACAAATAAATCTGCCATGTTGTAAAGACGTCTAGTATTTTGAAGCCTACATAAAATCTATTATTAATCTGGAGGAGATATTTAACAAGCAGATAGATCATCAAATTGCGGTCTTTTCCATATAAAGTACGCAAAAATACGATAAGTAGCGAAAGAGATATGACCAAATCATTCAGCAGTGTTTATCATGTATGTATATATATATATATATATATATATATATGTATGTATAAGCTCCTAACAATAGAAAATCATCCCTTGGTTGCCTAAGCTTAAAATTTATTATAAATCATCATTGAAAAAATCAGGAGTATCTAGAGGAGGATGAATCAAGAGTTGAAGTTTCACCACATCAATTCTACACTGCCCCATCTCTATTCTTTGGGTAAATTAGTATTAGATCCTTATTGTCTATGAATTATTTCTTAGCTATTTATTCTAAAGTTTTATTAATCATAATTTATCTTTTAGGATTATAATTATATGAACCATTGTTTACTGTTTTTCATTTATTTGAATATGGAATTTTAGTATTTAATTGAATTGGTTTAATTTCTATTGACAATGATTTGTATTAATTACTATATCTTCTCTAAATAATTAGGTATATCCCTTAGTAATTAAGTTATTCGTTAGAGGCGACGATCATTTGAAAGGCGTAGTTTAATTACAGAACTACGATATAAACTCGTGGTTATCTTTATTTATCTTGACGGTCTTGACTAACAGCGTATCCAATTCGGTTAAGTTATTAAACATATGAAAATAGCTTATAGTTGTCTAACGGGGTCAGTATTGCAATACTGTAGGATTGCTTCCTAAGTCCACCCTACCAGGAGTTAGGAAGAGAATGGAGTCCCGACTATTGTGAAATTTTTCATTTACCTTTTTGTTAGTAATCATAAATTCAATATGATAGGATCATAATCGCATCTTCTTATCTTAACTGCATAATTTTTTTCGTTTACTATATATTTATATTTTATTAGAAAACAAATATTCGTTCATGGGAGAGTTTGCTTCCACGTAAGATTTTACCCCTGCAATTAAACATCATAAGTTGAATCTACCATATTGAACAACAATCTAAAAAACATTAAATTATATTACTTGAGAACTTACAATACACTGTAACAACCCATTGGTATGTACTTTAACTTTTTTTTTCTTTTAGGATTTCTCAAGAAACGGTTAGTCGCCAGTATAATGAAATTAAGGTTTTATTTACTCATATAGTCATACAAATATGTATGAGGATGAATTTCCAAACACCATGTTTTAGTGATGCTATTTACAAATACCACGTTTAAAATATATATTGTCTGCACCTTAACAAGTATAAAATTAGCTATATACCATGTTTTAATAGCAATTTCTTCAATTCTTTTAATCAAATTTAATATATCAATTAACTCATTAGAAAAAACAAATAATTAAAAAATAAAATACCTGATGGCTTCAAGCATATATACACAAATTATACAAAGATAAATCGAGAAAATTTTGAAATTAGGGAGATTCTTTTTCATACAAAAGAGTGTAATTGCAAATTGTTGGAGGGCAACATACTTCTCTTCAAGTTATGAATATTTCTTCCAGATAATGGTTGTTGTGTTGGGTGGGAAATAATTTAGTTATGTGTGTTTTTTAATTGATGAATATGTTTTATTAAGTATTTTTATATATAGTACAGAATGATGGCTTATTTTTAAACATGAGGCAACAGACTCATCTATTCTTTCTTTACATCTATCATTAGTCAAATAACTTTAAGAGTTAATTGTCTAAATCATGCCAACCAATATTTAATTTGATATAAGAACAAAAAGTAACAAAAAGATGATAGACTTTCTAATTAGCTCTTGTACAAGATTCCATAACACATACATATACATTTACACGATCAAGTAATTTGACAAATTTTGATTTGTGAAAATTAAATTTATTAATTTAATGAATTACATATGAATTAGGACTTTAAAACTGTAAAGCCAAGTAATTTGTGTAGACAAGATGAAGCATAGAGGATATTCATTATGTTCAAATTAAATGACCAACTATTATTTCTTTGTATGAAACAATAATATAAATAACTATATATTAATATTATGATTAATAATAATTACAATTATGAAAAAAATGATAAATATTTAGTCAATTAGAGGATTTTTTTAGAAAAAAACTACAACAAATCTGAAAAATTTAATCAACTCAAAGAAATACAAACTTTCCTGAATGTAAAAATATAAATTGATTTATAGATATAACTAGTGATTGATAATATTGAGTTAGTTTTTGTAATGAATTTTGATAAATATGCATTTTTTATTGTCAGACACATTATGCATAGAAAATACAATGTAAATACAACTTACCGTACATGATATAATTGACCATAAAGTACATTAACTAAAAAAAGACAATATTTATTTTCTTAATATATTTAATGACATTATATGGATAGATCCTAGGCTATCGTAACACTAAATAGATGAAGAATGGTTATGATTCTTTGGCTTTTACGTTGCGTTGGATAATTCTTGGGATTCCACGTATCAATTGGTAGTCCATAAGGAACCCATTGATCTTCTTTTGCTCCACTTAGATTTTCGTTATCCTTGGATCATTACATCACATTTCTTCCAATTTGTATATGCTTCACAATATTTTGAAATATTAACCCATGATGCTTCTTCAGCGTTAAATCTTTCCATTGAACTAAAACTTATGGTATGACCACAATTTTAACCTTGATATTTCTTTATAACGACCTTCTGGTAAATAAGCCTGAGGGGGCAACACAATAGGGCACATGATTTATCTGTTACACCAATTGCTCTTTTAAGTAGTGATACATGAAAAATAGGATTTATCTTTGTTGTAGTAGGCAATGATAGATGATAAAAAACACTCCTAATATGTTGTACAACTTTAAATGGACCAAGGAACTTGTGACCCAACTTTTGATTTTCATACCCTTGATTAGTTACTTGCCGATATGGTTGTAAACAAAGCAAAACCCAATCTCCGACATCGAATTCTTGTATTGTATGATGCTTATCTGCTTGTCCTTTCATCCTTTGTTGTGTCCTCTGCAAAATTAACTTAAGAGTAGATAATATAGTATGGCGATGTTGTAAGTAATGTTCAACAGCAACATTCGATGTTGACATAGGCAAATAATGCAATAGTGATGTCAGATTTCGTCCATAGACCGCGAGAAAATGAGTCATGCGAGCATATGTATTTAAGGATGTGTTGTACCAATACTCAGCCTACGACAAGAATTTTAACCACATTTGAGGAGAATCAATCACAAAACATTTGAGATTGCGAATGATAGGTGTTGGCATATAGCCTCCCTTAATAGGTTGTTTTAATGTGACAAATCCTCTTGTGTTTAGTGTGCTAATTACTATTGTTATATACATTCTATCTTACACTCTAATTCATCAAAAAGCACATTCTTTATCTTTTAGATCAAAGCTTTATTGTTTTATCTTAAGAAACTAATTCTCATACAAATACTTTTAACCTTATCTTTGTGTACATTGAGAATTAGTTTTAGTGATCAACTATAAAGTTTATTAGAATGATGTTCTCTACAACTCTCGTGAAGAAGGTTTTTTTATCCGAGCATCACCGCAAAAGATATACTCACTAAAAGGTGTTTTAGACCTTTGGTGCGGTACACCGGAGGTTTCCTTGCGGTACACCGCAGCCCACGGACTACACCACGGACCAGGGGGCTAGCCCGTCAGAGAGCAAGTGAATTTAGCAAGTTCAGTGCGGTACACCGCACCAACCCCGCGGTGCACCGCAGGTCAGGGTTTCCTGCAGCAAAATGAAGACAAAAGGAATATATCCGTTTGGGATATTAATATATCCGTTGCAGACAAGTCTTATGACCGTTGGGAGCATTTTGCAGCTATAAATTGAAGGTCTTTCAAGGCTACAATTACACCTTCAACCCATATACATTAAGGGGCTTAATTGTTATCATCCAAGAAGGTGTCAAGAGCTATAATTGTCATATCTACTCATTCAAGGAGTAAATCAAAGGAGCTTCAAAGTTATTATCTACTCAAGAGAAGTTTTAAGCTTATAGTTATATCATCTCTTTAGGAGTTCATTAGCAAAGTTGTTTCACCCTTTAAACACTTTGTATTTATCCTCTTAATTCTAGTTCTTGTAATAGATAGGTTAAGAGAGAATTTGAGTATCGGGAGTATACTCGGTGTCCTTGTGTTGTGATTACACAAGAGTTTCCTTCGTGGTTTCGAAGAGGTTGTCCTTCGTGTTATCGAAGAGGTTGTAAGGGTTATTGTGTTCTCGACCCGGTTAAGAGAGACACGGGAGCATAGTGAAAAGCTTGAAATCCTAAGGAGGCTTCCTTAGGTAGTGGATGTAGGGAAACCGAACCACTATAAATCGTGTGTATCTTTCTATCCCTACTCTATTTACTTTCTGCACTTTATATGTTTGATAATATGCTAGCATGAATATTGTGATATTGATTATCTAGTTTATCTAACTTAGATCATCTAGCATAATAAGAAATTAGAAACTCGTTTTACTTGTATCACTTATATATCAAACCTCTAGTTTATCCATTGCTTGATCCCTTAAGAGTTTGATATATTAGTTGACTTAGAAGTTTCTCTTTAAAACATATAATTGTCCAAAAGATTTTTAATTAGGCATTTATCTTATTAGTAATCCTATTCACCCCCTCTCTAGGATTTTCAATTGGTATCAGAGCCTAACTCTACGTGAATAGCTTAACCGTTAGTAGAGTAAACGATTTGGAATTTAATCTTTCGGAAGAGTTGTTTTCTACAAAACCTCAATTTTCTTGTAGGTGATCGTTACTTTGCTTGGAGGAAACAAATGGAAGAATTAATATACGAAAGAACACTCAAATCTCGAAAAAAGAAAATCCGGTGATTTCTTTTCTTTATCTCGTATATAATTTTGCCTTCCTCCTTATGGCTTGTGTTTATAATTATGTTTTGGTTGTGATTTGATTAGTTATGTTTGTTGTTATCATGTTTTATCTTTGGATATTATCTTGTGATACTAATCATTGTTTTAATGTTATTAGTGTTATTGCATCTAATTCTCATGAATGATGTTTTTGCACTTTAGCTCTTAGAATTTTGGTAATTACATTTTAGTCCCCAAAATTTTCAAAATTGCACTTTGACCCCTCATATTTATTAAATTCTCCAAAGTGTCATAGTTTGGACTTTATAATCTTTCTCATGTAAAATTTGCCATTTTAGTTCATATTTTTGAAAAATTGCATTTTTAGTCCCTACTATGTGAAATTGCTTTTTTGTCCCTCAACTATTATAAATTGCACTTTTTATTCTTACAAGTTTTTATATTTTTAAAAGTGCCTATTGATTGATAAACGGGAAAAAGATCAAAGATATTAGTTTACACTTTCAAATCTCAATTTATCTTTGAACACAAATTTGCATTTTCATATGTCTTTTAGTAAGGGTGAGTTTTAAAGAAATTGCTTTTCAAAATATTTTTCTGATAATATTTTAAAATCTCATAGCATTTCAAAAATGTTTCTATGCATAGAATTATGAGAATTAATCCATTATTGGTCATTAACTCATTTGCATGAAATTGTTTAGCCTTACTATCTATATGTTGTGCTTCATTATGTGCTTATATGGTTTATTCCCTATTGTGCTAATATCTTGTATAACTTGACCTTTTCATGCTTAAAATTGCTTAGTTTTTACATTGGGTCTTTTTGTACTTTTTAGAAAATATAGGGGTATTTGTGAAATAAACTGTTTTATTTGTTTTCGGGATTTCCATGTTGAATCTTTTCAAAACAAAAGCGTTCGTATTAGCTTCGGGTGTTTATGCAAATTGCCTATTTTCTATTCTCTCCTCTTACACCTTTTAGTCGAGTTTTAGTGCGGTGCACCGCAGCAATGGTCCGGTACACCGCGATTCGGGGTTTAGTGTTTTATTTTGCATTGTGGTCCTTATTGGTTCAAAATATTTATTTGAGGTCCCTTTAGTTAGGAACAAGTTGCATTTTGCTTGAAAATTAGACCTAGGTCTCTATTGTCTTGAGAAAGTTATACTTAGGTCCTTGAAGTTTTTCAAAATTGCATTTAGTCCCTAAACTTTTGAAAAAAGCATATTGACCCCTATACTTTTCAAAGATTAAATTTTACCCCTTGATTTCTTAAAATCGGTTCAAATTTTCTTATTGGTAAAAAGGGGAGAAATTATTGGTCAAACTTTTTCAAAATTGAAACAAACACTCTATGCATTTTGTGAGGGGGAGTTTTTCTTAAATTATCTTTAAAAACTCAAATGCTTGGTTAATCGTGTGTACTTATCGTTTATCTCATAAATTGTACTAATCGTTTGTGTTGTTGGAAAGCGTATAAGATGAAAACCTTTCGATCAAGAATTTGGTAAAATGTCTCTATCCCTTATCTTGCTTCATGCTTTACATTGTTAATCTTTATGCATTTCAAAATTAAAATGTTTTAATTGCTCTTAACCCTTGATCTCTTTATGTTGTTTTTTAAAATCTATTCACTTGAGTTTTAGCTCTTCTATGATTAGTTGTTTGATTTTATTTTATTATCCCGTCTTTTTGATGAAGACAAAGGGGGAGAAATATGTGCACTAAAACTTTCAAAATTGCACTTTTTAATACTCACAAATGCATTTCATATCTTATATTCATTTTTACTTAAATGCTTATTGTGAGGGGGAGCTAAATTTCATTAGAGCATAAACTTTCATATCTTTCCTAAGGTGTTTTAGTGAAGGATTTGTCATCATCAAAAAGGGGGAGATTGTTGGCATATAGCCTCCCTTAATAGGTTGTTTTAATCTGACAAATCCTCTTGTGTTTAGTGTGCTAATTACTATTGTTATATACATTCTTTCTTGCACTCTAATTCATCAAAAAGCACATTCTTTATCTTTTAGATCAAAGCTTTATTGTTTTATCTTAAGAAACTAATTCTCATACAAATACTTTTAACCTTATCTTTGTGTACATTGAGAATTAGCTTTAGTGATCAACTACAAAGTTTATTAGAATGATGTTCTCTACAACTCTCGTGAAGAAGGTTTTCTGATCCGAGCATCACCGCAAAATATATACTCACTAAAAGATGTTTTAGACCTTTGGTGCGGTACACCGGAGGTTCTGTGCGGTACACCGTAGCCCACGGACTACACCACGGAGCAGGGGGCTAGCCCGTCAGAGAGAAAGTGAATTTAGCAAGTTCAGTGCGGTACACCTGATATCTCCTCATTTGTGATAGATTTATATTAGGATGAGACATCATTTTTAGTGATTTAGAAGTCATTATAGTCAATTTTCTTGAGAAATGCTACACTTTCCTATTTTTAGTCTTGATTTAGTAAAATAATATTTTTAGAGCATATTGGGTTTAATTGTTTATTTAGTGTGAAGCTTTAAAGATAATTATCGAGAGTAATTAGAGTCCAAGTCAAAGACTACAACTTATGGAAAGAGATTTGCATGGAAATTGGAGATAAGGAAACAATTGCTAAAAAGATGGAAAAGGAAAAGCTGCCTAAATCTGGGATTCTGCACACACGTCTAAAGATTGGTGTTTTCACCTAAGAAATAGGCCGATTTTGGTAATTTCCTTCTTAAGGGTCAAGATAATTCTGTTGCGATTCTTTTGGTATCTTGTTGAGCTCAAACGGACCAATAACGAAGAAGTTATGAGCAAAACAACGCAGCAGTGTTTTCCATACGAATTTGAGTTGGGCTTGGAGTCCACTACTTACTTCTCCTTCAAGAAAACGAATTAGGGCTTCCAAGATACCTATAAATACACCCTCTTATCATTGTAAACATTTCCTTGCTCAATTGCAAAGTATAGGCTTAGTCTTTACTTATATTTTCTTAGTTTAAACAATAGCTTAGTCCTTTAGTTAAATATTCATCCTCAGAATCAAGCTATTCATCCAAGAAGCAAGTTAGCCTATAGAGGAAGACAAGAAGAAGAGGATTGGAGCCTGACAACCCCTCTTCTACATCTCACCTTCTCTATATTTAGAGTAATTAGCTATAGATCTATTCTCAACTATATTTCTAAGCTGTTATTCTGTAAGTTTACTTTTAATTGTTGGATTATTATTTTGATCTTTAAATATTATTTGTTATTTTAATTGGTTAAGCTTGGCGTATATTGTATTATGTGTTTTGACCTATTTCCTAGATCTGATCAATCTTAGGATTATTCTTAGTTATTGACACACCACATAATCGTCTAGTGTAACTAGATAGCCATTAAGGTTTGATTTAAATCTCGAAACATTACTTAGGAATCCCTAGTGGTGGAGAGGTTGCTCCTAAGTCTAGAAAAGGCTAGGTAGTTATTGCAATCCTGGTTAATATATAATGCTTAATGTGACAGGTTAGAATAACAATTTAGTAATAGACGTAGTATTCCTAATCTATTTGACTTACTTTCATATTTAGTTATTTGTTTTGTTTATTTGTTTTATTTATTTATTTGCGTTAGATAGTATTCATATTATTTTATCTTTTCATACTTTATTCCAAGCATATAAATTCATCTACGCTTGTTAAATATAAGTAGATCTAACGGATACAATCCCTGCGAACGAACTTGACTTATCATTAAAACTTGCATACGATCTGTGATACTTGCAGTGAGTTCCGTGGTTCTCAAGGGTGTGTGACTCTACATTTATCTTTTATTTTATCACACCTTTGCCCCCACCAACACCGCAATAACCCCGCGGTGCACCGCAGGTCAGGGTTTCCTGCAGCAAAATGAAGACAAAAGGAATATATCCGTTTGGGATATTAATATATCCGTTGCAGACAAGTCTTATGACCGTTGGGAGCATTTTGCAGCTATAAATTGAAGGTCTTTCAAGGCTACAATTACACCTTCAACCCATATACATTAAGGGGCTTAATTGTTATCATCCAAGAAGGTGTCAAGAGCTATAATTGTCATATCTACTCATTCAAGGAGTAAATCAAAGGAGCTTCAAAGTTATTATCTACTCAAGAGAAGTTTTAAGCTTATAGTTATATCATCTCTTTAGGAGTTCATTAGCAAAGTTGTTTCACCCTTTAAACACTTTGTATTTATCCTCTTAATTCTAGTTCTTGTAATAGATAGGTTAAGAGAGAATTTGAGTATCGGGAGTATACTCGGTGTCCTTGTGTTGTGATTACACAAGAGTTTCCTTCGTGGTTTCGAAGAGGTTGTCCTTCGTGTTATTGAAGAGGTTGTAAGGGTTATTGTGTTCTCGACCCGGTTAAGAGAGACACGGGAGCTTAGTGAAAAGCTTGAAATCCTAAGGAGGCTTCCTTAGGTAGTGGATGTAGGGAAACCGAACCACTATAAATCATGTGTATCTTTCTATCCCTACTCTATTTACTTTCCGCACTTTATATGATTGATATATGCTAGCATGAATATTGTGATATTGATTATCTAGTTTATCTAACTTAGATCATCTAGCATAATAAGAAATTAGAAACTCGTTTTACTTGTATCACTTATATATCAATCCTCTAGTTTATCCATTGCCTGATCCCTTAAGAGTTTGATATATTAGTTGACTTAGAAGTTTCTCTTTAAAACATAATTGTCCAAAAGATTTTTAATTAGGCATTAATCTTATTAGTAATCCTATTCACCCCCCTCTAGGACTTTCAATAGGCTGTGCTTATATTTAACATGGATCCTTGCAAACGAAATACAAAGGTTCCCATCATGTCCTCCCACTGATGTTGAGTGATACTTTTCCATTACTTTATTACATAAGTCGAATCACCAGACATTGTTTATAGAGTAATAAGCCTTGCACCAAAGAATATCCTTATACTAAATATGGGTCATTCTGTAGATCCTCTTATAGTTTTGAATTTCTGTATCACTTTTATTAGCCATTCATAGATCATCTGAAAACTCCACTTGAACATCTGGAATATTGAAACATTCACATTCGATTTTAGATAAAGCATCTACAACTTAGTTCTCACATCTTGGTTTGTAAACAATATTCAAATCAAACCCCAATAATTTCGTTAACCATTTTTGTTGGACAGGTGTTTGAATTATTTGGTTCATAAAATTTTTTATACTACATTGATCTGTGTAAATTGTGAACCGCCTGCCCAATAAATATTGTCTCCACATAGAAATAGCAGACGTAATGGCACTCATTTCTCTTTGATAAGTTGATGCAACCTTTAAGCTTATAGATAACTTCTTACTGAATAAAGAAATTAGCCAATTATTTTGAAGTAACATGGCACCAATTCCATAACCTGAAGCATATGTTTCTACAACAAAAGGTAATATCGGGGTTGTGAGTGTCAGGTGTGTGGAAGTTATTTTTTTTGTTAAATATAGTTTAGAAATAAAATAAATATTCTCTATAGGTGGGGTAAGTTTTAAAAAATCTAATTAAAAAATTTAATATGGTGAGTCCGGCAATTAATTAATTTTTTTATATATAATACATTTTATAAATTATTAGATAAATCTATATTAAGGAGATTGGTATTCAGATACAAAAACTTTTACATTAATTAATATTTTAAACACTCTCACTTTCTACAACTCATTATAACTACCTTACCGGAGGTGTGGCTTATACCATCATCTCTCTTATTTGCAAATCTTCTTTGTATTTCATGTTTTATACCATTTGCTTCTTCATTTCCTTATCTTCTTCAAAAATATTTAGTTAACTACCCTCATGGACCTAACTCTATATCAGACGAGCATGGTGCGTGTACGGCTTGTAAAATTAGGGTGAATGATATCAATTTTAGTATAGATGGTTGGTGACAGGAGTGATATATTTTGGGTCATACTTGGAACATTCCTATTGAAACACAATGAATTAGTTGATGATTTAAATAGAAAAAAAATTTAAACACAATTTACATGTCGTAAAATAAATATCTTAACAAAGACATGTGGGTGGGACTTAGGTTCAAATTTACGTGGAGCGTGAGTTTCGAGCCATACATAACAAATGATTCCAAAATTACGCAATTTATAATATGACAGGGAATCTTTAAAAAGTTATTCGGAACATATGTTAGTTAACTGCACCAAGCTAGTTTTTTATCTCAAGGAAATCTCATGAACTTAAGAAATAAAGAACTAATTATTATTGTTTCACATTCATAACCGAATGCATAATTACCCAAATAAGTTTTTCCTTAACACATATCACTCACTTAAAATTCTAATGCCATTATTATCATAAGGGGAAAGACTTACAAAGAAAGTTACAAAAATGTTCTCCTTTACGAAAATATCATGACAAACTATCTTCTTAAAAAATTGTAGTAGTACATTGAAATTGAATTACCCTTTCTTCTCATCTTTCACATCAATTTGACACGTCTACATCAAACTCAGCTAATGGTGCAGAATCTTGTTTCTCTTTCCTATACGTGTCCACTTCATTATAGAGTCCCATACAACTATTAAATTTTTTTGAATTTTTTTATTTGCTTAACAACATCTAATTATGAGATGATATATAATTTCATAAATCATTTTTAAGTCAAAAAAGTTATTAAACTTTTTGATTATCTCTTGTACAATATTCCAAAACACAAACAAATAAATTTACATGGTTAAGTAATTCTAACAGATTTCAATTTTAGAAAACTAAATTTGTTATTAATGAAATATATATAAATTATGAGTATAAAATTGTAAATCCAGGTAATTTATGTAGACAAAATGAAACTTACTTTATGAAGGATATTCAAAATTTTGAAATGAAATGGCCAACGATCTTTCCCTTTATATGAAACAACAACAAAAATAATTATTTATTTTAATTATTATTACTACTAATTACAATTAGAAAAAATTGAGTTAATTTAAGAATTTTAATTTTTTTTAAACAACTTAATCAACTCAAAGAAGTAACAACTTTCCTTAATTTGTGAAATATAAATCGATTTATATATGTAAACCAGATTTTTAGATAACTTACTATATCCTTTCTTCGAGTCTATGATTAGACATAAAATAGTTGTTTGTAAATTGAAAATTATATGAAAAGGAAAAATAAATGAACGTATAAATATATAAAACATCATGTAAAAATAATTACCTCATGGCAGATTAATTACTCCCATTTGATTTTCGTTTTCTTCCTCCATCAATAGAATAGCAAGTTATTGATAATATGGAGTTAGTTTTGCGATGACTTGAAAAAATATTTTAATGGATACGGCGTTCTCTTTTCAAGGGTTAGACATGATTCAAAACTCGTTAATTTGGAAGAGTTTAATTTTGATAAGGGTTATGATTTCAAAAGTTCTATACATGTCTAGATATGGGCCGCTTTCATAAAATGGGTTGGGCTTGGATGAGTTTTGAAAAATAAAATTGACTACAAAATTTTTTTGGTTGTGATGGTAGGGTATATGAGTCAGATTTATCTTTAAATCCAATTTAAAAATAAAATAAATATGCTATATAGGTGTGGTAAGTTATAAAAATCTAATTAAAACATGAGTTATGAAAACGGGATGCGTAAATATGTTATATAATATATTTTTTAGTATAAGGTTATTAGATAAATGTATATTAAGTAGATTAATATTCTCATCCAACATAAAACTTTTACATGAATTTAAATTTCGAAGACTCTCACATTCTAAAGCTTATTATAACTACCTTACCAGAGGTGTAGCTTATACCATCACCTCATCTTCTTCTTCTTTCAAATTTTATATCATTTGCTTCTTCACTTCCTTATTTTCTTCAAAAATATTCAGTGAAGTACACACATGGGCCTAACTCTCTATTGGACAAGCATGGTGCATATATGGTCTTGTAGGATTAGGGTTAATGATATCAGTTTGATTATAGATAGGTGGTGTCATGAGTTAAATATTATAATTCATACTTGGGACATTCCCATCGAAACACGACGAAATAGAGGATAATTTAAATAGGGAAAAATTGTTAAACACAATTCTTTTTTGGGTGAAAATATTTGTATGCATTATATTGCATAGAATAACCCACAAAGACACGGGACTTGAATTCAAATTTATGTGGATCGTAACTTTTGAGCCATGGATAACAAAGGATTCAAAAATCACGCGATTTATTATATGAAGGGGTTTCTTTAATAAGTATTCTGTACGAAGATATATTATTTAATAAAGGAAAAAAAACCATAGTAATTAAAAATATAGAGGTTCGACACAAAAGAAACAAGAAATCATATTCACAGCCGCGTAGCATGAGTATTATTTCAACAATATTACGATGTATTATTTCAACAATATTACGATGCCTTCCTTCATAATTACGTATTAGTTGAGGTGTGTAATGTGGTGTGATCATATGTTGGATTCCATTTTTTTAATTGGAATGTAAGCCAATGTATTCGCCACACTCATCCGTTAGAAAATGTATCAATAGAATTTTCAGTATACTTTTCAACAACATTTTGTCTTCTCCGTTACAAGGATAATTCAAGAAAAATCGATCATGTTTATCAAAATTAACATATACTATTTGTAATTATATAATTAAATATGCTATACGATTTGTCATATACTATTTGTAATTATATAATTAAATATTCTATAAGATTTTGAAAATACTTTTTAACAACATTTTGTCTTCTCAGTTACAAGGATTATTCAAGAAAAATCGAGCAAGTTTATTAAGATTAATATATACTACATCATATGTTACATTCCATATTTTTTTAATTGGGATGTAAACCAATGTATTCACCACACTCATCAGTTTATAATGTATCGATAGAATTTTGAATATAATTTTCAACAACATTTTGTCTTCTCATTTACAAGGATTATTCAAGAAAAATCGAGAAAGTTTATCAAAATTAACATATACTATTTGTAATTAACTAAATAAATATGCTATGAGATTCGTCACGTTAGTAAAATAGGTATTGTTAAGAAAAAATTGCATGTTAAGGCAAATATACTAGTGTGACTCTTCTTGAGGCAGATAAACTATAGTGAATTGGTCTTGATGCAACTTTCTATTTAAAAAATAGACAGTAATGGGTACCAAGCTAGTTTTTTATCTCAAGGAAATCTATGGAACTTACCATAATCCCAAAGGGATATTGTATAATTACATTGGGGAAACAATATACGGAAGAAATAAAGAACGATTTTTGATTGTTTCACATTCATGAGCGAATGCATAATTATACAAATATGTTTTTACTTAACACATATCATTCACTTATTAATTCTACCACAAATTAAAATTCTAATACCATTATAATTAGAAGGGGGCAAGACTGACAAAGATAGTTACAAAGAATGGTCTCCTTTGCGAAATAATCAAGGCCAACTATCATAATCTAAATGTTTTAGTAGCAGAATGAAATTGAATTACTCTTTATTCTCATCTTCCACATCAATTTGACTCGTCTACATCAACTTGAGATAATGTTATTGATTCTTAGATCTCTTTCCTAGACATGTCCACTTATTTATAGAGTCTCGATGACTTGTTAGAAGCTTGAAAAGATAAGGCCAAAATCACTATTTTTCATAAGAAACTTTACAAAATCCAATTCACTTTTATCAACACATAAGTCAATTAGACTAACCAACTTTAGATTGGAAGTTATTCATACAGTACAATCATCTAACAATTCCATCTTACCCTCACTCAAGGTTTCCTTTTAATTTTAATTTATTTATATATAATCAGGATAAACTTTAGAAATGATATATTTGAAACTAGATATAAGATTTGACATGAATTAGTATTGTAAAAATGTTAGAATTTACATGTACACTATTGACATAACTTTAATAAACTCCATAGTATTCTGACTCAATATTAGAGGGATATCAATTAGAATTTCTAAAACGGAAACATAAAACTATTATAGTGAAAAAATAATAAGAAAATATATGTTAATGAAGGAGTAAATGGCAGTTCAACATATCTCTATTTAAAGAAAAACCTTATAATAATATACTTCTATTATTGTGATATTAATCATACAACTTAATCACTAATATATTGGTATATTAACTACCTACATCCATCAATAATAAAATAATTTCACATGCATGAGTTGATTATTTAATTCATAACAACTCATAATTTTCTTGATATAAGAATAAACAACTAACTAGTTGTGAGCAAATATGGATATCAGAAAAACCAATAAACAATCACTACACCAAAATGTCGTTAAGAAAAAGGTGACAACTATTGTATTTCTAAAACATCATTCCACCTAAATAATGATATATAATATACTATTCATTTCAGAAATCATTTTAATGTAAAAAAAAGTGGGATCTTGAACAAGAGACCAAAGGATGTGCATATAAATCTACATGGTCCAATAATTTGTTAGATTCCATCTTTCGAAACAAAATTTATTACTAGAAGGAAATTGTTTTGTGCATGGTCCATATTGTGGGTGCCCATATTGTGGTAGTTATTATTTGAATAACAAATATATAAATAACTTCAAGGAAGTTATTTCACAATTAGAATATAAGATTCATATTTACATACAGTCAAAACATCCGATTTCACTCATTCTAAAAACAAAACACAAAATTTCTCAATATTTCTTCTACATATCAAATCCAGCGTCATTTAGGTTGTGGAATATCAATCTTCTTTTTTATGTAAGTGGATTCGACACTAGAGCATTTCATTTCGTAATTTTGCATGAGTGGTTTGTCTGGAACCCTCTTAAATTCTTTACATATGGTATCAGAGCCTTGTCATCGTTAATATTAAATGATTTTGTATGTATTATATGTAATAGATGCATGATATATGAATTCATGTATGTATTTTAATTATGGGTTGTGTGATTTCATCGAAACTGGAAAAAATTATGTTTTAATGTTCTCATTGAAATAACATATGCAATGGTGAAAATTTCGTTAAATTTGGATTTTAAATGAAAAAGATTTGGATTTTTAAAGTGTTCTAATGGAGTATTTTCGGTTTTGGACAGTTGGTGATGATGACCCAATATAACGTCTTTTTGATTTTTTTTATTTAAAAAAACCAGGATTTATTTAAGTAACTGCCAGGTTTCAGACTATCTACCTTTAAGTCAAATCTAAACTGGTATTTCCTAAGCTAGTTATTTTTTGTTTACATAGTTGACACAATGGTTATTTTATTGACATATTTGTTTCTGAAAAATTAAAACCCATTATGACGGTTTTGTGATTCAAACTGCAAACATTAAACAACGTAGGTCGTGTTATATTCTTACCGCTAGGTTGTGAGTAGTTTTGGGTTCATGATTCATTTGTTGGTAAATAGGTTACCCACGTTTTTTTTTGGTTTTTGGATTTTTTTAAATGTTTAAAAGTTTTGTAAACTTTTAACTAGTTACATTGTGCGAATAGAACTTAGTTTTTCTAACCAAACTTGCGTGTAACCTGATATAACTGTGAACTTATGATATATTTTTACGAAGTAAAATGTATCTTAAACATGTTTGATACAAGACTTGCTGGTTAATATATTATATTTTGTCAATTGTTTATTTATATATTTATATATATTGAAACTTGAGTTATTTTATGGATAAGTTTGATCCTATAACCTCTAAATTATATGGGTCTGATGTATTACATCTTAATTGATTGTATTAGAATAGTGTAAATTCTGTAGAGAACTTAGCATCGTGTCTTAATGAAATTGAATTATAATTAGATAACTAAAAGTATAGTGATTCGTGATTGGGAACATACTGAACTTTTTGTTTCACTTCTTTTGTATTGTGTTTACGAGTTCAATATGTATTTCAAGAGAAAAGTATCATTGAATATATTTTATATATTAATGAAATTCGATAGATATACTAGAAAATGGCTATGATAACATCTTTTAGACATTTAGATAAGGACAAGGATGAATGGTGATATAATTGTACCATATAAGAACTCGAGTTACATTGAGTACCCGAAGAACAAGAATTTGAGTTTCTTAATAATGTGATGTTTGAGATTAAGAAAAGCTTCTAATTTATCACATGAGGAGCATATTGACTTATCAAGTTTTGGAGGTATAAAGACTCTATTATTCGAGTAATATTGATACACTATATGGACGGCTTAGTTTATGAGTATCACGAGTATCCTACCACATTTGAGATGTGGGTATATCTTAAAGAGATATACAAGGATACTACCATGTCGATGTTCTATTAGTGGACATGAACGATGATACTTATTGAAGGACACTTGGTCATGGAATTTAATACATCAAAGACCGGTTTCTAAAGTGACTAGGACAGTCCAGTCATCCTGTGATATCCTCAATTAAGAACAACAAATTCAAGTAATCATCTATCTTTTTCAAATAATTATAAGTAGTACAAAGTGAATGACTCGTAATAACATCAATATGTTTGATGATGCTACTTGTGTTTTACTAAAGAATGAGTGTATTTAAGGTTTCTTGACATCATAGTTAAACAAATTACTAAGTCCAACTCTCATACAGAATTTCTGTATAGAGCAAGAGAATTGAAAGAAAAAAGGTGATGTATCTGGTTCTAAGAAGATTAAGATCAATAGTCATAAGAAAATAAATTATGATCATAAAAATAAAAGTGTAAGATGAGATGCTACAATTATGACAAGTTGTGTCAAATAGCTTGCGAGCCTAATATAGTATCACTATCTTTTTCTAGTGATTTTTACATCTATAGCTAGCACCATGTTACTAATTGATATTATCATATGTGGATTATGTATTTAGGAGCAATAGACTTTAGGACAAGAGATTGAGAGACCTATATAGTGTACCATGAAATTAAGGTTTTATTTAATCATATAGTCATACAAATATGAATGACGATTGAATTTCAAAACACCATTTTTTATTGATATTATTTCAAAATACCACTTTTAAATAAATATATTGTTAGCATCTTAACATGTATAAAATAGTTTTATACCATGTTTTAATAGCAATTTCTAGAATTCTTTTTATCAAATTTCATATAACAATAAACTCATTAAAAAGAACAAATAATTAAAAAAATAAAATAATTGAAGGCTTCAAGCATATATATACCCAAATTACAAAAATATAAATTGAGAAAATTTTGAAATTATAGGTAGATTTTTTTTCTTACGGAACAGCATAATTGCAAATCTATGGAGTGCAACATATTTCTTATCAAGTTATGAATATTTCTTCCACATAATGGTTGTTGTGTTGGGTGGAGAATGATTTATTTATGTGTGCTTTTTAATTAATGAATGTGTTTTGTTTATGTTTTTTAAAATATAGTAAAGGATGATTGTTTAATTTTAAACATGAGGCAGGCTCACCTACTATTCTTTCTCTATATCCATCATTAATCAAATAAATTTAAGAGTTATTGCTTAAATTATGCCAACAATTTTTTTATATAAGAAAAAACAACTAAATAGGTGTAAATAAAATGAATATCTACAAAACTAAATAACATACACAACACTAAAACGTCTTTGAAATTTGTTCTATTTGCCAGAAAACATCCAACTATGAGATGATATATAATATTATTTATTTCATAAATTATTTTTGATTTACAAAAAAAATATAAACTTTTTAATTAGCTCTTGTACAAGATTCCAAAACTCGTACATATAAATTTACACGGTCATGTTATTTGACAAATTTTAATATGTGTAAATCAAATTTATTATTTTAATAAATTACATATGAATTAGGACTTTAAAACCGTAAATCCAAATAATTAGTGTAGACAAGATGAAGCACACATAGTAGAGGATATTCCTTATGTTCAAATGAAATGACCAACGATCATTTCCTTTTATGAAACAATAAAATAAATAATTATATATTTATATTAGTATTACTACTAATTACAATTATGAACAATTTGATATATTTTTAGTTAATTAGATGATTTTAATTTTTTTTAAAACAACTTCAGATTTAAAAAAATTTAATCGTCCTAAATGTAAAATATAAATTGATTTATAGATATAGCTAGTGATTGATAATATGGAGTTAGTTTTTCCATGAATTTACAAATATTTTAATTGATACAACCTCCTCTTTTATAGGGTTAGCAACCATCCAAAACTCGTAAATTTGGATGAGTTTAATTTGGATAAGGGTTTTTTGTGTTCAAACCCCTATTTGATTGGCTATATATAAATGTCATGAATATGGGTCTCCTTTTATAAAATGGATGTCACTATAACTTCTAATAAAAAATTATTCTTTGGGCTCGGGTGGGGTTAGATTTAAAAGAATTTTTTTTTGACTAAAAAATATGGGTTGTGAGGGTTAGGTGTGTGGGTGTAAGTTTTTCTTTAAATCCATAAATGGGGTAAGTTTTAAAAAATCTGATTAAAAAAATGAGTTTCGATGAGTTTGGCAATTAATTAATTTTTTAAATGGGATGTGTGAGTATATTATATATAATATATATTTTAGTATAAAATTACACAAACTTTTACATGAATTAAAATTCTGAACACTCTCACTTTCCAAAACTCATTATAACAACTTTACTAGAATTGTGACTTCTACCATCGTCTCTCTTCTTTGAAAATCTTATTCTTCTTTCAAGTTCTATACCATTTGCTTTTTCATTTCCTTATGTTCTTAAAAAATATTCAGTATTAGACGAGCATGGTGCGTCTTGTAGGATTAGAGCGAATTATATCAATCGGTGGTATCATGAATGAAATATTCTAGTTCATAATCGGGACGTTCCCATTCAAACACGATGAATTAGTTGAAGATTTAAATACAAAAAATTGTTAAACGCAATTTACGTGTCATAAAATAAATATCTTGATATTGTTTTTTGGGTCAAGACATTTGTATGCATTATATTGCGTAGAATAACCCACAAAGACACGTGGGTGGGACATAGGTTCAAATTTATGTGGAGCGTGAGTATTGAGCCATGGATAACAAAGGATTTCAAAATCACGCAATTTATTATATGACATGGTATCTTTAAAAAGTATTTTCTATGAAGATATCTTATATAAATAGACACTAAAGGGAACCAAGCTAGTTTTTTATCTCAAGGAAATCTCATGAACTTACCACAAACATTACTTAGAGGTATTGTGTAATTACATAGGGAATCAATATACGGATGAAATAAAAAACTAATTATGATTGTTTAACATTCATAACCGAATGCATAATTACCCAGCTAAATTTTTACCTAACACATATCACTCACTTATTAATTCTACCACCAATTAAAATTCTAATACCATTATTATTAGAAGGGGCAAGACTAACAAAGAAAGTTACAAATAATGTTCACCTTTGCGAAATTGTCATGACCAACTATCTTCTATAAAAAAATGTAGTATCATATTGAAACTGAATTACTCTTTCTTCTCATCTTCCATATCAAATTGACTATTCTCGCATCAACTTGCACTAGTGTTGCAGATTCTTCTTTCTCTTTCCTAGACGTGTCCACTTCTTTATAGAGTCACGATGTCTTGTTAGAAGCTTGAAAAAATAAGGCCAAAATCACTATTTTTCATAAGATAACTTAGAAAATCCAGTTCACTTTCATCAACACAAAAGTTAATGACACGAACCAACTTTAGCTTGGACGTTAGACATACAGTACAGTAATTTAACAACTCCAACTTAACCTTACTCAGTATTTTGTTCTAATTTAAACAAAATTGTATATAATCAGTATAAGCTTTGGAAATGATATATTTGCAACTAGATTCAATATTGGACAATAATGAGTATTAAGAAAATTGTCAAGATTTACATGTACACTTTTGCCTTACCTTTAACAAACTCCACAATATTCCATCTCAATATAAAAGGGATATCAAATGGAAGTTTAAAAACTGAAACATAAAACTATTATAGTAAATACTAAGAAGAAAATATATAATAGGGAAGGACTACATGGTAATTATAATTAAGTTCAACATATCTCCAATCAAAAAGAAACCTAATATTATATAGTTCTATCATATTGATATTAAACATAAAACTTAATCACTAATATATTGGTAAATTAACTACCTATATCCATGAGAAATCATATAATTTCACATTTATAAGTTGATTATTTAAATCATCACAACTAATAATTTCTTTGATATAAGAATAAAAAACAAACTGACTGTTTTAAAATATGGATATCAGAAAAACCAATAAACATTCACTACACCAAAATGTCGTTAGTAATGAAGAAGATGACAAATTATTTATTTGCAGAACACCATTTCACCTAATTAATGATATATAATATACTATTAATTTGATAAATCATGTTAAGTAAAAAAAAAGTGTTTTTAATTAGAACTTGTATAAGATTCCAAAGGACACGCATAAAAACTTATATTGTCAAACAATTCGTTAGATTCTATCTTTCAGAAGAAAGATTGTTACTTTAAAGAAAGACATGCAAATTATGACTTAAAACTATAATTCAAAGTAAATTGCGAAGGAAGGACAGAACTCCTACTACAAATGATGTTCATTTTTGTTAAAATGAATTAACAAACTATCTTTTCTATTACATGAAATATTAAAATAAATAATTATATATTTTATTATGAATACTACTAATTAAAATTTTAAAAATTTAATTAATTAGAGGATTTTAATTAAGAATATAATAAAAAAGTTCTAAAAAACTAAAAGATGGAACAGCTATTCCTAATTTTATATATTATAAATCGATTTGAATATACAACTATTCTTTTATTCCTTATCATATTCAAATCTGCTGAGTTAGGTACCCCCTGGACCTTACTCTTTATTGGACGAGTATGTAGATACCATGGTCTTGTAGGAATAGGGTGTATGAAATCGGAATTAGTATAGATCTGTGATGAAAGGAGTTAAATATCATAGGTTCATACTCGGGACATTCAAATTGAAACATGATAAATTAGGTGAAGATTTAAATGGAAAAATTGGTTTATCAAAATTTACGTGATATGAAATAATTTTTTTTATTTATATATGGGTCAAGACTTTTGTATGCATGACGTTGCGTAGAATAACCCTCAAAGGCACAATGGTGGAATTTAGACTCAAAATTACGTAAGGTTTGAGTCATCAAAGGATTTCAAAAACACACAATTTATTATATAGGTGTATCTTTATAAAGTAATTCATTAGAAACTATTTATTTAATGAAAGAGAAAGACGTAAGTAAGTAAAAATAAAGTGGTGTGACATGAAACTAACCCGAGACACATAGTCATATCTGCATTATCGAATAGTGTGAGATTAGTTTCAACAATATGACGATGCCTCCTTTAACAATACCTATTAATTGAGGTGTCTAAGGTTGTTTGATCATATGTTGGATGCCACACATTTTTAAATAGATGTAATCCAATGTGCTCAATACCCCATCAGTGTATAATGTACCGATAGAAGTTTGAATATAATTTTCAACAACATTTTGGTAGGTCAACAGGTATAATGGAATAACAATATTTTTTTAACAGAGTCTAGTGGGTGGGGACCCCAAACATCTGATAATATAACATATGACCCTTACTAGTGATTGTGGTGTCTCCAAAACGGAGATAGTGACTTTCCTTTTTGAAAACATGAATGCAAAAAAATTAAAAGTAAAAGATGATATATGTAGAATTAATTTAGATACTAAAGAGCGGAGGGTGTAAGCATTGAGATGTCCTAAAACATTCATGACATAATTATAAGGATGTCGTGGTGGTGGTGTGCGGAAGGTATGTGGTGACAGTATTGAAGGACACTCATATATGTGACCATTATTTCATCATTTAAGTAGTGTTCCCCCTATCTTCAGGTACTTTTTCCAATAATCCTAAAGTGTATCTTTAATAAAATCCCTATATATGTCAGGTTACCAGTTCTATCCGCAGAATTTAAGGGTATGTCATCACGTTTCCCCTTTACTTGTCACTTAATTGTTCTATGTTGTAAGAACAATGTTATTTCTATCACATCTATTCTTCCCTTTGTCTGTATACTAAATCTATTAAAAAAATTATTTTTCCCTTTGAATACCTAAATTAACGGTAATATATGGGCCCACTTAGAGATCTGATTTAGCCTCGAAAGTGGTGAGATAATATAATATCTCTAAATTCTAGTTCTTGTTTATTACCTCAGCCAGCTTGAAGCCTTGTTCCTAGGAGATCACAAACAAAGATTTAATCCCTTTTACATGCATTGAAATAATACTTTTTAAATCAGTAACCAATAAGTTTTCTTGTGAAAAATTAGTACAAAGTTTGTGAACCAAATTACTTGTTAGCCTATGACAAAATACATTGCTTAGGTAATATGAGAAATATTTGAAAATGGATTCAATATTGGACAAATATGAGTATTTTAGAATTGTTAGGATTTGCATTACTCTTCTTACACAACTTTAGTAAGCTCAATAATATCCCAACTCAATGTCAAAGGGATATCAATTGGAATTTCAAAAATTGAAATATAAACATGTTATATTTATATACTAAGAAGAAAATATAAAGTAAGAAATGAGTACATGGTAATGTTAATTATGTTCAACATATCTGTATTTAAAGAGAACCCTAGTATTGAAATATTTTAAAATATTCTGTAATTTGATAGTAAACTTTCAACTTAACCACTAATTATAATAAATATATATATATATATATGTAAATCAATTACCTACCTTCATCAATAATCAAATAACTTCATATCAACATTAAATGTATAAAATACTAGGGATAACCCGTGCCCGAGGGCACTAAATTTTGTTTAACAATATGAAAGAGAATAGAATGCAATAGTTATAGGTAATATATTCTTCTAAATAAGTTACATATTATTTGACGTTTACTATTCGAGATTACATTTTAAATAATGCTAACTTGATTAAAATAGTTTTAGGTGGATTATTTCAGAAGTATAAAGTTGATTAGTAATGATAAAATAACCTATTTGAATCATTTATTCAAATTAATTTTCCCAAGGAACCACACTCCATATTGGATGAACTGCCGAGAATAATGAATGATAGAAAAAGTTGAGTATAAAATTTTCCTATTTTATTTCTAGAAAAAAACTGTACATATAACATTGAAAATAACATAATTAGGGAAATCTTTATTCTTAACTTATCAATCATAATATTTACTAAATTGCTAATTTATTTGTTAAGTATTTAATTAAATTATATTAAAATGATACACACTATTATCTTTACCATAGTATCTATATAAAAATGAGAAAATGATGAAAAATGTTGGTTTACTATTATGCAAAAAGAGTTATAATCTTTCTTCCACTCCTTATTAGCCTCATTAAGAAAAATTTCATGTCAATAGTATGTTGTGTCTCTATAACCGTGCTGCTTATATGCACACACATAAAAGAAAAATGAACGATATTTTTTCTGGAATGGGATGTGTTGAGCTCTCAACTTAATCAAACATTGCAAAAATAGGATGTCCTCTATTTTAGTAAAACATTTCACAATCTTCAAATGCAGCTATAAGTTCATTAAAACACTTACATGGATATAGGGATAAATTTAAGATGTTACTTAATAATTAAAGTTTAAATTGGTATACTCAGTTTTACTATTAAGCATTAGTTACAAAAATAACTTTTCAGACTTGGTTTATTACTCTGTGTTGTTTTATTTATTCTCAAATGATCGCATAGACTTGTGAAAATATATACAAAGATTTACAAATTAACCCAAGTAAACCAAATGATAAATTACTTGAAATAATAATAAAATTGCATTAACTGTTAATAATATAATTTAATCATAAAACAAAATAAATAGTAGGGCAAAAATCCTAATTTTTTAAGTTTCAAAAGACAACTTAATAATACTCAGATGAGATCCTTATAAATAAGAAAATCATCTTAATCAGCAGCTCCACCAGAGGTTGCAAATAGAACAACTTGAGAAATAGTCAATCAACTTCCTAGGCATATCTGCAAATCAAAACTATGTCCAAAGCCTTCAATTGATATCCAAATCTATGAGACTACTTGCAAATATAATGGTCTCTTTGTGTGTACTTCATTGACTTTATGTTGTAACTCTTGAATATTTCATTTATCTCAAGAGTGAGCAACTGGAACAGTTAGGGTCTTAGAACTGAATGTCATGGATACGAAAGGGTATTATGCAAAATAGCCAGATATACACATGTTACATGGGTATATATTAGATATATCATGTAGTAAAACAACAATAATTTCACCAATTACATAAAATTCATTTGTAATAATATATACAAAATTTATTTACCATTTAAATTTACCAAAGATTTTAATAAAGATTTTTCTATAAGGACCTATTTGACTATGTTGCATTAACAAACACAAATCCATACACATAGTAGAATATTATATCAAGGATAACAGAACATTAATAAGATTTAGATCTATTTTTAAATATTCCATCAAGTGAAATAGATACACGGAGTCATATCTTAACGACTTATATGTCGAGGACAAAACTGGAATTGCGGCAAGATGCTTTAATATATTCGAGTTGAAGATAACTATAAATATCGTATCAAAACTTAATTGCATGAGTTCATCAAGTACATTTATAGCTCGCTCGTGTTATTCAACAGTTATCCTATTCTCATTTAATCCTAAAGCTAATAATGAGTTCCGTAGGACATATTCTAACTTGAAAATGTCTGGCTCAGATGTCTTTGTTGGGTTTTTAAAGTCAGACACAGTATATCCTGATGATTCTAAGTATTCGATCACTTGATATTGCCTTAACACCTAAACACGAACATTACAAACCAAATGTTAGTAATAACCATAATAATTGATTGAATTTTTATCAAGAATGTTGAATACTTCATAATATCTTAAGTCTTTTAACCTTAAAGATACACTCAACAAAGCCAATGTCTAACTAACTATTTGAAGCATGTGGTTCTCTAACTTCAAACGACCATCTTACAAATACCAAATTCAGCATTTAAATGTTCTGCATGGCCCAACACTTAAAACTTTACAAAAATCCTTTTTCATTTCATCTATTCTAGGGATAATAAACATGGTAGAACCTTCTCTATTTTGAGTGCTATGACTTCCAATATAGTTTTTAAATGCTAAATTTTCAAGGAAATAAGAACTTCTTTTATTCCCATCTTTAGATGAATTGGGTAATAGTTGCCTTGCCATGCTTGACCAAGAAATAAACTTGGAAATTGCAATAATATGGAAATTAATCTCAAGATCAAAAATAAAAATATATAATAAGAGTGAGTAGATTAACCTGATATATAGTTAAATTCAGTATAATAATTACTCTAGACTTCAAGCAAGACATGTTAAATTTTAGAGATGTATAGTGAATTATGCACATGCAAAGTTATTGATAGCTACTGTTTTATATATGTGAAAGGATAAATCTACCTCTGGTAAGAGGCATAAATAAGAAATATAGAACCATCATTTTAAATGACCACAAATCAATCTAATAATCAAACCACATCATCAATTAATCAAATGTCCTACAATTTTTAATTGTAATGATATTAGAAAGATATATAATCAATTGATACTATAAACATTTAGTGAGTAGTAAAATAATAAATTTTACCTTGAAAATCTGCCAATTAAGACCGCATAGCCTTCGATATGGTTTAGGCAAACGCAATCTATCACATAATAGGTGAAACTTTAACAATGAATTCCTTTACTCCAATGGATAGCAAAAAAGTCTTGAATAATCTCTTCAATTATGATTTTTTCCTTTTTTCATATTGAAACTTGTGGATAACCTTTTTTGTAACTAAACTACAACTTTTTCTTTTCCATTTAATATCATCTGAGTTCAACTATTGCAATTTACATATATAGCAAACTTTGATTTTATCACCTAAAATGAGAGTTTCACATAATTTTTTAACGTAGTTCAGTAGTAACGATGATAAGATAGGAGAACCTGATATTAACTATAGGTCACTATATTAAGCAAAAATTGCACTATAAATCCCTTATATTATGCAAAGTAAGCTATATAACAAAATAATGCTTGGTGAGAAAATACTAACTTTTTCGAGGTAGGAGATGTTGCAAGAAGGTCCATGTTCATTATAAACTTAAAGCACAGTTACTATCTAAAAACTTCAAGAAGGTCCATGATCAGTTTCAATTCTTTCCTTAAAAATTTGAAATAATTATTTAAGAGTACTATAATTAACCCTCCATAGTAAATGTTTTACCCTTTCCAATTTGAATGTACGCATATATACATACATTATACCCACCCAATACTAAAAACAACCTTAGTAACTAAAAACCTAAAGACTTTGTTAAACTTAAAGGGCTTTCTTAAATGTTACCTAGTTTGTAAACAACCTAAAATCTATTTTTTCATTGAAGCATTCGATAAAAGACCTGGTTCACCATCTTTTGAACCTCCGAAATCAACCACCATTTAACATTTTTAAGAGATTTCTCCTGTACTTAATGGACGAAACCTACAAAATATATTCCCTGGATTTACAGTAACTCGCAGTAAATTAAAATGTTCCACAATTAAAAAAATTTAAATAAGAAAATCACCTTTTGTCTCTTAAGTTCATTAAAAAGCTTTCTCCTCTGTACCCGCCTTTAAATAATATTCATACATAATTTGTTGAAGCAAAAGAAGAAATTAATTTAAAAATAAGGCCTGGAGGAGATTTTTTTAAGGTGTTAAGATTCAGTAGGAGTGATAGTGGGAAGTTTATAAAATGATGATGAGGAACAGAATTAAAAATCAAATAGATAGATTTTGATCATTTAGGGTGTCACATATTTTTGCTCTAGTTTGTTGACAACCAACACATACGAAAAAGGTTTAGTGAAGATTACAGAAAATATAACCAATTTGCAGTAACTAAAGAAAATTAAAAAACAGATGAATGATTTGAGAGGAATCATTATTAAAAGAAAGCTAAAAAACACATACATAAAGTTTTAGTAAAGATTACATACAAATGAATGATTTTTTCACAAAATATTAAGGATTTGTAATAACTAAAAAAATTAAAAAATAGATAAATAATTTTAGAGTAATCAGTAATAAAAGAAATATAATTTATTTTCACAACCAACACATATAGAATAGTTTTAGTGAACATTATAGAAATAATTAAGGATTTGCAGTAAGTAAAAAAATAAAAAACAGAGAAATAATTTTTGAGTAATCATTAATAAAAGAAAGCTAATTTTTTACATCAAACAAACACATACAGAAAATTTTAGTGAAGATTACATACAAATAAATAATTTTTTCAAAAAATATTAAGGATTTGCAATAACTAAACAAAAATAAAAATAGATCAACTATTTCAAATAAAGACATACATAAAATTTTAGTGAAGATTTTCGACAATCTTTAATAATGAGATATTTGGTAGTTAAAAAAGAAATATTTGAATAATGTGTTTCTTTCTAAATTATTCTTCATAATGTAACATATTTATTTTTAATGAGATATTTGGTAGTTAAGAAGGAAGTAGTGGTGATAGTAGTGGGGTGTATTATGGTTAGAATACATGTGGCAAGATCCAGATGGTTTTTAGATGCCATATATTTTTTGCTCTAGATAAATCATTGCCACTCTTTGATTTTCGAGTTGTCCCATATAATATAGATTGAAATAGGAGTTGATTATCTAAATCACTCCAACTAAAATTTTTCTAGATATAAGAACAAACAACTAACTAGTTGTGACCAAACATGGATTACAAAAAAACCAACTAACATTTACGGCACTAAAATGCAAATGAAAATTAAGATGTCAGCTTTTTTTATTTGTATAACAAGGTGCAACTATTAGATTATATAATAAGATATTAATTTCCTAAATTATTTTTAAGTAATAAAATATTGATAGAATATTTAAAATTCAAACTACATACATATAATTTTACATCGTATTTTAATATTTTGAAAACGAAATATATTACTTTAAAGAAATACATATGAATTATGACTCTAAAAACATAAATCCAAGAAAATTGTATAGACAATGATGAAAGTTACATTACAAAGAATATTCATTTTGTAAAAACAATATGGTCTACAATCTTTTCCTTGTTTATAAAATTATAAAATAGATAATTATATATTCTTATTATGATAACTACTAATTATAATTATGAAAGATTTGATAAAACATTAATTAGTTAGATAAATATAAGTTACTTTAAAACAATAACATATCTAAAAAAATTTAACCATCTATAAGAAGTAACAACTTTTCCGAATTTAAAAAATATATATTGATTTATAAATATGAACCAGATTTAAATATATAGTTCTTTATACCTTCTTTTAATCTAAAATTACAAATAAAAACTAGTAAATGACTCTAAGTCCAAATTTTCTCTTTGATGTATTTAAAAAAATTATAAATAAAATTAATACTTTTTCAAAATAGAATCACACTTAAAAAGAAAAATAAACATGTAAAAATGTAAAAATATATAAATACTAGGGATAACCCGTGCCCGAGGGCACTAAATTTTGTTTAACAATATTGAAGAGAATAGAATGCAATAGTTATAGGTAATCTATTCTTCTAAATAAGTTACATATTATTTGACTTTTACTATTCGAGATTACCTTTTAAATAATGCTAACTTGATTAAAATAGTTTTAGGTGGGTTATTTCAGAAGTATAAAGTTGATTAGTAATGATAAAATAACCTATTTGAATCATTTATTCAAATTAAAGTTCCCAAGGAACCACACTCCATATTGGAGGAACTGCCGAGAATAATTGATGATAGAAAAATTTGAGTATAAAATTTTCCTATTTTATTTCTAGAAAAAAAAACTGTACATATAACACTGAAAATAACATAATTAGGGAAATCTTTATTTGTAACTTATCAATCATAATATTTACCAAATTTCTAATTTATTTATTAAGTATTTAATTAAATTATATTAAAATGATATAAACTACTATCTTTACCATAGTATCTAGATAAATATGAGAAAATTATGAAAAATATTGGTTTACTATTATGCAAAAAGAGTTATAATCTTTTTTCCACTCCTTATTAGCCTCATTAAGAAAATTTCCATGTCAATAGTATGTCGTGTCTCTATAACCGTGCTGCTTATATGCACACACATCAAAGAAAAATGAACGATATTTTTTCTGGAATGGGATGTGTAGAGCTCTCAACTTAATCAAATATTGCAAAAATAGGATGTCCTCTATTTTAGTAAAACATTTCACAATCTTCTAATGCAGCTAGAAGTTCATTTAAACACTTACATGGATATATGGATATATTTAAGATGTTACTTAATAATTAAAGTTTATATTGGTATACTCAGTTTTACTATTAAGCATTAGTTACAAAAATAACTTTTCAGACTTGGTTTATTACTTTGTGTTGTTTTATTTATTCTCAAATGGTCGCATAGACTTGTGAAAATATATACAAAGATTTCCAAATTAACCCAAGTAAACCAAATGATAAATTACTTGAAATAATAATTAAATTGCATAAACTGTTAATAATATAATTTAATCATAAAACAAAATAAATAGTAGGGCAAAAATCCCAATTTTTTAAGTTTCAAAAGACAACTTAATAATACTCAGATGGGATCCTTATAAATAAACAAATCATCTTAATCAGCAGCTCCACAAGAGGTTGCAAATAGAACAACTTGAGAAATAGTGCTGAATCAACTTCCTAGGCATATCTGCAAATCAAAACTATGTCCAAAGCCTTCAATTGATATCCAAATCTATGAGACTAAATGCAAATATAATGGTCTCTTTGTGTGTACTTCATTGACTTTATGTTGTAACTCTTGAATATTTCATTTATATCAAGAGTGAACAACTGGAACAGTTAGGGTCTTAAAACTGAATGTCATGGATACAAAAGGGTATTATGCAAAATAGCCAGATATACACATGTTACATGGGTATATATTAGCTATATCATGTAGTAAAACAACAATAATTGCACCATTACACAAAATTCGTTTGTAATAATATATACCAAAAATTATTTACCATTTAAATTTACCAAAGATCTTAATCAAGATTTTTCTATAAGGACCTATTTGACTATGTTGCATTAACAAAGACAAATCAATACACACAATAGAATATTATATCAAGGATAACAGAACATTAAAAAGATTTAGATCCATTTTTAAATATTCCATCAAGTGAAATAGATAAACGGAGTCATATCTTAGCGACTTATATGTCGAGGACAAAACTGGAATTACGGCAAGATGCTTTAATATATTCGAGTTGAAGATAACTATAAATCTCGTATCAAAATTTAATTGCATGCGCTCATCAAGTACATTTATAGCTCGCTCGTGTTACTCAATAGTTATCCTATTCTTATTTAATCGTTAAGCTAATAATGAGTTCCGTAGGACATATTCTAACTTAAAAATGTCTGGTTCAGATTTCTTTGTTGGGTTTTTTAAGTCAGACACAGTGTATCCTGATATTGCCTTAACACCTAAACACAAACATTACAAACCAAAGGTTAGTAATAACCATAATAACTGATTGAATTTTTATCAAGAATATTGAAGACTTCATAATATCTTATGTCTTTTAACCTTGAAGATACACTCAAAAAAGCCAATATCTAACTAACTATTTGAAGCATGTGGTTCTCTAACTTCAAACGACCATCTTACAAATACCAAATTCAGCATTTAAATATTCCTCATGGCCCAACACTTAAAACTTTACGAAAATCCATTTTTATTTCATCTATTCGAGGGATAATAAACATGGTAGAACCTTCTCTATTTTGAGTGATATGACTTCCAATATAGTTTTTAAATGCTAAATTTTCAAGGAAAGAAGAACTTCTTTTATTCCCATCTTTAGATGAATTGGGTAATAGTTGCCTTGCCAGGCTTGACCATGAAATAAACTTGGAAATTGCAATAATATGGAAATTAATCTGATATATAGTTAAATTCAATATAATTAATTACTCTAGACTTCAAGCAAGACATGTTTAATTTTAGAGATGTATAGTGAATTATGCACATGCAAAGTTATTGATAGCTACTGTTTTATATATGTGAAATGATAAATCTACCTCTGGTAAGAGGCATAAATAAGAAATATAGAACCATCATTTCAAATGACCACAAATCAATCTAATAATCAAACCACATCATCAATTAATCAAATGTCCTACAATTTTTAATTGTAATGATATTAGAAAGATATATAATAAATTGATACTATGAACATTTAGTTAGTAATAAAATAATAAATTTTACCTTGAAAATCTGCCAATTAAGACCGCATAGACTTCCATATGGTTTAGGCAAATGAAATCTATTACATAATAGGTGAAACTTTAACAATGAATTCCTTTACTCCAATGGATAGCAAAAAAGTCTTGAATAATCTCTTCAATTATGATTTTTTCCTTTTTTCATATTGAAACTTGTGGATAACCTTCTTTGTAATTAAAGTACAACTTTTTCTTTTCCATTTAATATAATCTGAGTCCAACGGTTGCAATTTACATATATAGTAAACTTTGATGTTATCACCTAAAATAAGAGTTTCACATAACGTAGTTCAATAGTAATGATGATAAGATAGGAGAATCTGATATTAACTATATGTCACTCTATTAAACAAACATTGCACTATAAATCCCTTATATTATGCAAAGTAAGCTATATAAAAAAATAATGCTTGGTGAGAAAATACTAACTTTTTCGAGGTAGTAGATGTTGCAAGAAGGTCCCTGTTCATTATAAACTTAAAGCACACTTACTATCTAAAAACTTCAAGAAGGTCCCTGATCAGTTTCAATTCTTTCCTTAGAAATTCGAAATAATTATTTAAGAGTACTATAATTAGCCCTCCATAGTAAATATTTTACCCTTTTCCGTTTGACCGTACACATATATACATACATTATACCCACCCAATACTTAAAAAACCTTAGTAATTAAAAACCTAAAGACTTTGTTAAACTTGAAGGGCTTTCTTAAATGTTACCTGGTTTGTAAACAACCTTAAATATATTTTTTCATTGAGGCATTTGATAAAACAACGGGTTCACCATCTTTTAAACCTCCGAAATCAACCACCATTGAACATTTAAAAGAGATTTCTCCTTTACTTAATGGACGAAACCTAAAAAATACCCCTATATTCCCTGGATTTACAGTAACTCGCAGTAAATTAAAATGTTCCACAATTAAAAATATTAAAATAAGAAAATCACCTTTTGTCTCTTAAGTTTATTAAAAAGCTTTCTCCTCTGTACTCGCCTTTAAATAATATTCATACATAATTTTGTTGAAGCAAAGGAAGAAATTAATTAAAAAATAAGGCGTGGAGGAGAGCTTTTTAAGGTGTTAAGATTCAGTAGGAGTGATAGTGGGAAGTTAATAAAATGATGCTGAGGAAATGAATTAAAAAACAAATAGATAGATTTTGATCATTTAGGGTGTCACATATTTTTGCTCTAGTTTGTTGACAACCAACACATACGGAAAAGGTTTAGTGAAGATTACAGAAAATATAACCAATTTGCAGTAACTAAAGAAAATTAAAAAACAGATGAATGATTTGAGAGGAATCATTATTAAAAGAAAGCTAAAAAACACATACATAAAGTTTTAGTGAAGATTACATACAAATGAATGATTTTTTCACAAAATATTAAGGATTTGTAATAACTAAAAAAATTTAAAAATAGATAAATAATTTTAGAGTAATCAGTAATAAAAGAAAGATAATTTATTTTCACAACCAACACATATAGAATAGTTTTAGTGAACATTAGATGCCATATATTTTTGCTCTAGATAAATCATGGCCACTCTTTGACTTTCGAGTTGTCCCATATAATATAAAAATAATTATCTTTTTGCAAAGTGAAACCATATTTTGTTTTTGTTTTCTTCTTCTATCAAAATAAGATCTAGTGATTGATAATATGGAGTTAGTTTTGCATACTTGAATAAACCCTTCCACCTAACCCGATGTTTCATTAATAACAAAGAAAAAATAGTAGGCCACGGATCTGGAAAAAACATGTGATGTGTTTTCATATAAAAAAAGTTTCATAAATTTTTATTAAAACTTTTCTGTTTTAAATATAGTTTCTAATGTAAATTCGGAGGACTTATGATGATGAAATGCAACATCCTTTTGAATTTGTAGAGTGTGATAAAACTAATGAAGTGGAGGTTCAAAAATTTTCGGAGGTAACCCATTATGTTGAAGAGCATACAAAATAAGTGAAAGAGAACAAGTTGAATGTTACATCTAATAATCTACTGAAGGAAGCCTTAAATTATGATATATTTTCTTAGGTTTCTTACTTGAATCTATCTCCACATCCAAGGAAAACTACTTCAAAGTTTTAGATTGATAATAATAGATGGATATTTTTTACTTTATTAAGAGATATTTTTAACTAATTTAGTTCAAATTTATATACAGATATTTTTTGCTATATTGCATAGCTAATTAGTGACTTGTGATATTAGAGAAACTAATATAATCAATATTTTTGGTTTAATGACGTTTTAAATTATTTATAGGTCAAGCTTTCCAGAGTTGTAAAAGAATATTTTTATTTATGTGGCTTTTATATTTGTAATTTCTCAGAAGTGACTTGTCTTGTGCTACATTTTTTATCAACCCTTTTGGCTTGCTTCACTCCACTGTTGTTTTGAGCAGCGGCATGTGCATTTTGTAGCAATTCATGGTGTGAATTTGAATTTTTTTTGTTCAAAAACTATGAATAAACATAAAAGACCATTAAATTGATTATTTTCTTCTTTTATTAATTGTATGATATACTTGTATCGAGTATCTAAAAGATTATTTTGTTGTTTAATTATGTACAAAATTGTTAGACTTTTTTTAAGAAGGTTTAAAAATTTATTTCAAAATTATGTCGTAACTTGTAATCTTGCGTCTAGTAGGACCACCTTCTTTATTAGAGGATTTTAATTAACCATTATTTGCATCGTTAAATCATAACTTCCATGTAATAAATCTTTATTTTTTTTGGTTGGTTTATAAAACGGGTCAGTGAATCATAGTGTATAATGCTATATTAGGACCAACTAATCAACCCTTGTGGCTTGCCATAACTCAGCCGCGGCTTGTTTCGTGAGTCATATATAAGATGATGTAACGGTTTCATGTGATCCGCCGTAGTTATAAAGCTTTGTCGCCTACGATCATTAACCTTGTAGCTTCAGTTATATCTCCCAAGGTGGAGCTTTATTCTTGAAGCTCATAAGAAGCTCAATCTCAACGTTTGTATCATTATCAAAGAAATTGATCAATTGTGTTTTAAATATAATTATAAAATCAAAATATACTGATTATGTTTAATAATTCCCAGTTTTACAGAAGAAGTCACACAAAGGGCCATCATATAAGAGAACACAATATACTGGAAATATGACAAATTATTAATCTAGCTCAACCAAAGACATAAAAACTATAAATGGACAAAAACTAGCAAAAGTAATCAAAAGGAGATAATTTACAAGCTACAACAGATTCAAGATGCATGTGTGCCAAATAACTTGAGAAGTAGCTTCCTTTGCAAGGTCTTGAGACTTTCGTTGGTTCGATGAAACAATGACCTATTCTTCTCCACATGGACATCCTTGAGGAGGATTATCACAATTATAAACAATGAAATATGTTGATGAAGAAGTTTATTGAGGATTAGTGATCAAATTTTTCTTGCTCTCGACATAAATGCCTCCTGCAATTTTCACTAGATCTACTATATCACGCTTGTTTGCGACAAAAAATCCCTGATAAAATGAATCTTTAACGCTTCAAAAATCTTAGGTTCCTACATTATAAATTTTAATTTTTTTAGCAAATTAAAAAGACAATAAACTATTTTTTTAGGTAATAAATCTTAATACAAGATACGATCGCTAATTTTTTTTTTAAAATTAGGAAGTTTCTTACATTGATTGAGACCCTAAATCTTCCCATTTTAGGTCTGACTCCCATAATTGTCCCACTCAACTTCGTAACGTTTTTCATTCATGGAAGAGTTTGCTTCCATGTAAGGTTTTCTCTTCAACCAAACGTCACAAGTTGAATTGAACAATAATCTAAAAAGAATTAAATTATCTTAAAATTTCTTACCATACATTGAAAACAACCCACTGGTATGTACTTTTAACTATTTTTGCATTTAGGATTTGACAAGTAATGGTCAAAGGCCAACAATTATTCTTTGACAGACAAATTAACATATATATTAATAAAATTGAAAGTAAAAATAACAATTATTTAATACTAGAATAACACTTTTAAGATCTATACATCATATAGAAATTAAGATCTTATTTACTCATATTGTCATACAAATATTAATAAGGATTGAATTTCCGAACACCATTTATTGGTGGTATTATTTCAAAATACCATTTTGAAGAAAAATATATTGTTCACACCTTAACTAGTATAACATTAGTTTTATACCATGTTTTAATATAAATTTCTTCAATTTTTTTTGTCAAATTTTATAAATCAATTAACTAAATAAAAAGAACTAATAATTAAAAAATAAAATATATGCATGCTTCAAGCATATATATAGACAAAGAGTAATGCTGGATATCACCCCAAATCGCATCACCTTTTCATCGCCTCTGAGGTAGATTCCGAATTGACCAATTATATGATTTCTCTTTCATGATTTATTATTTTCTCTCTCCTTTATGATTGGTCCACCTAGGAGGCGATGAAAAGGTGATGCGATTTGGGGTGATATCTAGCATTACTCATACACAAATTACACAAAGATAAATTGAGAAAATTTTGAAATTATAAGAAGAGCCTAATTTCAAATCGACGGAGGACAACATATTTCTTTTCAAGCTATGAACATTTTTTCCAATAACGATAGTTCCACAAATATAATTACAACATGCTTTTGGGTCCTGACCCCTCCTCTAATTTGACCTCATTTTTGGGGTCTATATTGGTTGTTGTGTTGGGTGGCAAGGGTATATTCAATTAATTTTATAATCAATGAATGTGTTATTTGATTTTTTTATTATATACTAAATGATGATGGCTTATTTTAAAATGTGAGCGGCGGGCTATTTTCTATTCTTTCTCTACATCCATCACTAATAAAAAAATTTAGAGTTAATTATCTAAATCAAACCAAATAATATTTTTCTTGATATAATAACAAATAACTAAATAGGTATGTATAAAAATGGATATAAAAAAACTAATTGACATACACAACAATAAAATGTCTTTGAATTTTTTTTATTTGCATAACAACATCTAACTATGAGATGATATATAATAGATTATGAATTTCATAAATTACTTTGAAGTAAAAGAAAGTTTATAAATGTTTTAATAGCTCTAGTACAAGATTTCAAAACACAAACATATAAGTTTACATGGTCAAGTAATTCCAAAAGATTTTAATTTTTTAAAACTAAATTTAATATTAATGAAATACATATGAATTATGACTTTAATACTGTAAATCCAAGTAATTTGTGTAGACAAGATGAAACTTACATCATAGAGTATATTCATTATGTTGAAATGAAATGACCAACTATCTTTCTCTTGTATATGAAACGACAACAAAAATAATCATATATTTTTATTATAATTACTACTAATTATAATTATGAAAAATTTATGTTAGTTGGAGGATTTTTTTTTTTATTATAACAGTAACAACAGATCTAAAAAAAATTAATTAACTCAAAGAAGTAACAACTTTCCTGAATTTTTAAAATATAAATCGATTTATTGATATAAACTAGAGTTTCATATAACTTTCTATATCCTTTCTTCTAGTCTAATATTAGACATAAAAATAATTCTTTTTGAACAAAAAATTATTTTTATAAAGAATAAATTAACGTATAAATATATGAAACATCATGTATAAAATAATTACATCGCAGATTAAATACACCCATTTGATTTTTGATTTCTTCCTCCATCCATAGAATAACTAGTTATTGATAATATGGAATTGGTTTTACCATAACTTTACAAATATTTTAATGGATGCGGCCTCCTCTTTTCTAGGGTTAGAAATATTTCAAAACACGTCAATTTGGAAGACTTATACATGTCTAAATATGGGCCGCTTTCAAAAAATGGGTTGGGCTTTGTTTAGTTCCGAAAAAAATATATTATTGCAAAAAAAGATGGGTTGTGAGGGTCTGGTGTGGGAGCCATATTTTTCTTTAAATCCAATTTAAAAATAAAACAAATATGCTCTATAGGTGGGGTAAGTGTTAAAATATCTAATTAAAAAATAATTATGATAACCGGATGTGTAAATATATTATATAATATATTTTTTAGTATAAAAATATTAGATAAGTGTATGTTAAGTAGATTTGTATTCTAAAAGAACAAAAACTTTTACATCTGAACACTTTCTAAAGCTCATTATCACTAGCTTACCGGAGGTGTATCTTATACCATCGTCTCTATTCCTTGCAAATCTTCTTCTTCTTCCAAGTTCTATATCAATTCCTCCGTTACTTCCTTATTTTTTTCAAAAATATTCAGTGAAGTACCCTCGCAGACCTAACTTTCTATTGGACAAGCATGGTGCATGTACGATCTTGTAGGATTATGGTGAATAATATAGGTTTGAGTATAGATAGGCGGTGTCATGAGTTAAATATTATGGTTCATACTTGGGACATTCCTATTGAAACACGATGAATTAGATATTGATTTAAATAAGAAAAATTGTTCAATGCGATTCTTATTTGGGTGAAAAAATTTATATGCATTATATTGCGTAGAGTAACGCACAATATTTCGTTCTAATTTAAACGAAATGATATATAATCAGTATAAACTTTGAAAATGACATATTTGAAACTAGATTCAAGATTGGATAGTAATGACTATTGCAATATTGTTAGGATTTACATGTACACTTTTGATTTAGCTTCAATAAACTCCACAATATTCCAGCTCAATATAAAATGGATATAAATTGGATATTTTTGAAACTAAAACATAAAACAATTATAGTGAAATACTAAGAAGAAAAAATATGATAGTGAAGAAGTACATGGTAATTATAATTAAGTTTAACATATCTCCATTGAAAGAGAAACCTAATATTAATATACTTCTGTCATATGGATATTAAACATACAACTTAATCACATATATTTATAAATTAACTACCTACATTCATCAATAATAAAATAACTTCACATCTATGAGTTGATTATTTAAATCATAACAACTAATAATTTACTTGATATAAGAATACAATCTTACTAGTTGTAAATAATATGGATATCAGAAAAACCAATATACATTCATTACACCAAATGTCATTGGAAAAGAAGAAGATGACAAATTTTGTTTTTGCAAAACACCATTTCACTTAGTTAATGATATATAATATACTATTAATTTCATAAATCATGTTAAGTAAAAAAGTGTTTTTAATTAGATCTTGTATAAGATTCCAAAGGACGTGCATTAAAATTTACAATGTCAAACAATTCAATAGATTCTATCTTTAGAAACCAAATTTTTTGCTTTGAAGAAAGACATGCGAATTATGACTCAAAACTATCAATCAAAAAAAATTACTAAGAAAGACAAAACTTACACTACAAAGGATGTTCATTTTGGTTGAAATGAAATAACAAACTACCTTTTCTCTTTACATGAAATATTAAATTAGATAATTATATATTTTTATTGTGACTACTACTAATTAAAATTGTTAAACTTTAATTAATTAGAGTATATTAATAAAAACATAATTAAAAAGTTCTAATAAACTCAATGATGGAACAACTATTCCTAATTTTGTAAATTATAAATCGATTTGAAAATACAAACTATAGTTTAATATAAATTTTGTCATCCCTTCTTCTAGTCTAAGATTACAAATTAACTAAACTCTATTTTCAGTAGAAATCTAAATTTCAAAATAAAAACAAATGAATCGTATAGATATACAAAACATCATGTAAAAATGATTACATCCATTTGATTTGGTTTTTGTTTTTTCCTCTATTTTGATATGCACTTTACTAGGGTAGAAATCAACCAAAACTCATGATTTTGGAAAAATTGTAATTTGTATAATAGGTTTTTATCTTTGAAACCCTATCTGATGGGTTTTTGACAATGTAGGATTGGGTGGTCATATAAATTGTACATATTACTCTGAAAATTTATCGAAAATTGATTTATACATGTCAAAATACGAGCCTCATTCATAAAATAGTTGTCATTGTAATTATAAAAAAATATTTTTTTATACTTTTGTATGTTGTGGATTTGGTCGGGTGTTAGTTCTGAATTAATCATTTTTTGCCTTTAATAATATTTTTTGTTTGTGAGAATGGGTTAGGGTGTGGGAGTGAAGTTTTCATCTTTTAAATCTAGTTATAAATTAAATAAATATTGCCAATTAGGTTTGTAAGTTTTTACAAAATCCAATTTTTTTCTTAAAAAAAAAAATTAGTCTGGTCAATTTTTTGAATTTTTAGTGTGTGTAAATATATTATATATTATATTTTTGTAGTAAAAAATTATTATATAAGTATATATTAAGTAGTCTGGTCTTCAACTATAGCAAAACTTTTTCAAGAAACAAAACCATGAACACTCTCTATTCCTAAGACGATTATAAGTACTCTAATGGCACATTAGCATCGCAAACCTGTTCTGCCGGCTAGTGTGGCTTATGACGTAGTCCCTCCTTGCAAATCTTCTTATTCTTTCAAATTTATAAAATTTGCCTCTTCTATTCCTTATCTTCTTCAAATCCGTTGAGTTAGTTAACCCTGACCATACTCTCAATTGGACGAGCATGGAAATTCATTGGTCTTGTAGTAAAAGGGTATGAGATCGATATTAGTATATATATGTGATGTAGGTTGTTTAATATCCTAGTTTCCTACTTGGGAAATTCGAATTGAAACATGATAAATTAGCTAAGGAATTAAACGGAAAAATCCGTTTATCAAAATTTACTCGACATGAAATAAAAATTTCTTTTTATTTGTGGGTCAAGACAATGTATGCATGAGGTTGTGTAGAATAACCTTAAAAGGTACAAGGTTGGAATTTAAGCTCAAACTTATGTAAGGTTTGAGTCATCAACGGATTCCAAAAACACACAATTTATTATATATAGGTGTATCTTTGAAAAGTTATTCATAACAAATTATAGTATTTAATGAAGGAGAAAGAACGCAAGTAATTAAAATGACGGTGGTATGACATACAACGAAATCAAAGCACATAGTCATAACGATAATTTTAATTAGCGTAAAAGTAGTTTCAACAATATGATGATGCCTCTTTTTAACAAAACCTATTAGTTAAGGTATCTAAGGTTGCTTGAACATATGTTGAATGCCATACTTTTTAAAATGGGATGTAAACCAATATACTCGATACTCATTAGTGTATAATATACCAATAGAAGTTTGAATATACTTTTCAACAACATTTTCGTAGGTCAACAAGTATGATGTGATAACAAAAAAGTTTAAGAGATTCTAGTGGTTGTGGACTCCAAACATCCAAAAATAACAAATCTAAAGGACCCTAGCTAGTGATTGTGGTATCTCCAGAAGGGGACAGTAAATTTCCTTTTTGAAAACATGTATAATATAATGAAAAATAGAATATGATAAATGTAGAATTCATTTTGATACTAAAGAGTGGAGTGTTCAGTTATTGAGATTTCCTCAATCATTCATGCCATGATTATAAGGATGTCGTGGTGGTGGTTGTGTGGAAGGTATGTTGTTACAATATTGAGAGACACTTATATATGTGACCATTGTTTCTTCATTTAAGTAGTGTTCCCATATCTTCAGGTACTTTTTCCAATCATCCTAAGGTGTATCGTTAATAAGATCCCTATATATGTCAGGTTACCAGCTCTATCCCCTGAATTTAATGGTTTGTCATCACATTTCCCCATTACTTGTCACTCAATTTTTCTATGTTGTATGACCAATGTTCATACCGGCACATCCATTCTTCCCTTTGGTTGTATTCTAAATCTATTGAAAAATAATTATTTTTCCTTTCGAACACCTAAATCAAGGATAATATCTAAGAACACTTAGAGATCTAATTCAGCCTTGAAAGTTGTGAGATAATATTACCTCCAAATTCTAGTTCTAGTTTATTACCTCAAGCAGCTTGAAGCCTTGTTCCTTGGAGATCAAGACCAAAGCCTTAATTTCTTTTACATGCATTGAAATAAAACTTTTTAAATCAGAACCAATAATTTATTCTAGTGAAAAATTAGTAGAAAATATGTAAACCAATTTACTTGTTAGCCTGTAATGAAATACACTACTTAGATAATATGAAAAATATTTTAAAATAGATTCAATATTGGACAAATATGAGTATTCTAAAATTCTTAGGATTTGAATTACTCTTCTTAAACAACTTTGATAAGCTCAATAATATCCCAACTCAATGTCAACGATATATCAATTGGGATTTCAGAAACTGAAATAGAAACCTGTTATAGTTATATACTAAGAATAAAATATATAGTAAGAACGAGTACATGGTAATGTGAATTAAGTTCAACATATTTGTATTTAAAAACCTATGATTGATATATTCTAAAGGATCTTATAATTTGATATTAAGCATTCGACTTAACCATTAATTAATATATATATATATATATATATATATATATATATATATATATATATATATATATATATATATATATAATATTAATTACCTACATCCATCAATAATCAAATAACTTCATATCTAGATTAAATGTGTACAATATTAAATTAGGAGTTGATTATCTAAATACATCCAACAAATATTTTCCTTTATATAAGAACAAACTTCTAAATAGATTTGACCAAAAATGGATATAAAAAAACCAATTGATGTTCACGGCACTTATATGCCTATAAAAATAAGATGTTAGCTTTTTTATTTGTATAAGAACGTGCAACTATTAGATGATATAATAAGATACTAATTTCATAAATTAGTTTTAAGTAAATATAATGTTAATAGACTATTTAAAATTTCAAACTACATATATATAAATTTACGTGGTATTTTAATTCTTGAAAACTAAATTTATTGCTTTAAAGATATACATATAAATAATTACTTTAAATGATCCAGATTGAGAATCTTTTTCCTCTTTAATATTACCTTTAACCACTATCTACTCTATATTTTTAGTAGCATGATTATTTTTCTTAATCCGCAATATTAAGGTCGGAGATGTAAGGATTTGTGAATCTTTTCTGGACTAGTAAGAGGGTGGTAAAATTAGTGAAAGCATTAGGTCCTTGTATTTTAAGGACGACATTGTCGTAGACCATGGCAGCTTCTTCAGCACAACAATATCAAAAGTACCCAACCATATCCTAGCACGTTTCTTTGGGTCTCTGATCTCACACGCCCATCATCCCATTGTCATGGTCGTACACCGCGATACTTTGAAACTTTGCATGTCGTTTTCTTAGGTTATCGAGACACTTCTTGGACCACCTTCATAGGTTTTCGATTTGGTTTTAAAGATTTTTTACTTTTAATGCCATTAGTGTTATCTTTCACCGTAGCTGTTTCTATTTTGATTTCATTAATATACCTGTTCACACGTTCCCTATATAAATTAATTACCTACCTCCATCAATAATCAAATAACTTCATATCTTGATTAAATATGTAAAATATTAAATTAGGTATTGATTATTTAAATCCCTCCAACTAATATTTTCCTTGATATAAGAAAAAACTTCTAACTAGATTTGACCAAACATGGATATCAAAAAAACAAACTAATATTCACTGCACTTTTATGCCTATAAAAAATAAGATGTCAGTTTTTTTATTTGTATAACAACGTGCAACTATTAGATGATATAAATTTAATAAATTAGTTTTAAGTAAATATAATGTTGATAGACTAATTAAAATTCCAAACTACATACATATAAATTTACATGGTATTTTAATTCTTGAAAACTAGATTTATTACTTTAAAGAAATACAAATGAATTACAACTTTAAAACTGTAAATCCAAGTTACATTACAGAGGATATTCATTTTGTAAAAATGAAATGGTAAAAAATCTTTTCCTTGCATATGAAATAAGAAAATACATAATTATATATTTTTATTATGATTACTACTAATTATAATTGTAAATTTTTTGATAAAACATTAATTAATTAAAGAAATTAACTTTCTTTAAAACAAGAACAAATCTAAAAAAATTTAACAAATTAAAAGAAGTAGAAACTTTCCTAAATTTGTATAATATAAATAAATTTATAAATATAAACTAGATTTAATATAAAGTTCTTTATACATACTTCTAATTTAAGATTACAAATGAAAACGAGTTAGTTACTTCTATGTCCAAAGTTTTTCTTGGATGTATTTGAAAAAATTATAAATAAAATTAGTATTTTTTTAAATTAAAATTACATTTATAAAGAAAAACTGACCATATAAAAATATAAAAAAATAAAAATAAATTCATATCATGTAAAAATAATTATCTTATCATAAAGTGAAAACATGTTTGATTTTTGTTTTTTTCTTCTATCCAGATAAGAGCTAGTGACTGATAATATGGAGTTATTCTTGATGCAAAAACTTACAAATATTTTAACAAATATGGTTTTTTCCTTACTAGGTTGTCAATGATCCAAAACTTCTAATATTTGACAATTTTAATTCAGACAAGGGTATTTTTTTAAACCCTATTTGATAGGTTGTATACATGTCAAAATATGAGCTATTTGTGGGTCTTTGTGTGTTATAAAAAAAATGCTAAAGTTGATGACTCATAAACCGCAAGTGTATGGTTGTCCAAGTAATAAACCGATAAATCGAATTCGTTAAGGGACGGATTAGGTACAACTCAGGTGTGGATCAATCAGTGATTTAATTTCAAGTAACTAAGACGCGAATAAATTTAAAACTAAATTACGCAAAGAAAATAAATGCAAGTAAATAAAGATGAGTTAGACGCAAGAATGAGATGTGGTACTCGAGTCTCGCAAGGGCTATATTTATATAATTAATGTATCTGTTTAAGGGTTAAATTTATATTTATGCTTTAGTCCGCGTGGACTATCATACGGTATTATAAACCCCGGGCGATTATACCTACTTTCGTGATCACTTCCCCACCAAAGTGAAAAGCCTAATTACTCAATTTTATTTCTAATTGGACAAAATAAGAATAGTAATTAACATGTGATAATTGTCAATACAAAATACCCAATTGAATTTAAATCAAATAATCTCAAATTCAGAAAAATATCAATTAAAATAAATAAGGGTTGCGATTCTCTAGTACTTATCTCTTTAGCTCATGTAATGAAAAACTAAAATAAAAGATAAAATAGTCATATTCAATTACAAAGATGAAATCGGTAACCTAATTAAAGGATTGATTTTGACAACTTTTAAAATTCAAAAAAATAAAATAGACTCCCGATTTAAAAATTTGACTTTTTTCAAGCTATAAACTTTTTTTCTAGACAATGGTCTTGTGTTGGGTGAGAAGGGATTATTCAAATATTCTTTTTAATTAATGAATGGGTTTTATTTAATTTTTTTATTATATTGTGATGATGATTGCTTATTTTCAAAAGACTTCAATTCTTTATTTACACCTATCACTAATCAAATAATTTAAGAGTTAATTATCTAAATCAACCCAACAAATATTTTTCTTGATATAAGAACAATAACTAAATAGATGTGAATAAAAATGGATATGAAATAACTAATTGACACATACAACTAGTGAAGTACAATCATGGGCCTAACTCTCTATCACCTAATAGGTGTAACTTTAACAATGAATTCCTTTACTCCAATGGGTAGCAAAAAAGTCTTGAATAATCTCTTCAATTATGATTTTTTCCTTTTTTCATATTGAAACTTGTAGATAACCTTTTTCGTAGTTAAACTACAACTTTTTCTTTTCCATTTAATATCATCTGAGTTCAACGGTTGCAATTTACATATATAGCAAACTTTGATTTTATCACCTAAAATGGGAGTTTCACATAATTTTTTAACGTAGTTCAATAGTAATGATGATAAGATAGGAGAACCTGATATTAACTATAGGTCACTATATTAAGCAAAAATTGCACTATAAATCCCTTATATTATGCAAAGTAAGCTATATAACAAAATAATGCTTGGTGAGAAAATACTAACTTTTTCGAGGTAGGAGATGTTGCAAGAAGGTCCATGTTCATTATAAACTTAAAGCACACTTACTATCTAAAAACTTCAAGAAGGTCCCTGATCAGTTTCAATTCTTTCCTTAAAAATTCGAAATAATTATTTAAGAGTACTATAATTAACCCTCCATAGTAAATGTTTTACCCTTTCCAGTTTGAATGTACGCATATATACATACATTATACCCACCCAATACTAAAAACAACCTTAGTAATTAAAAACCTAAAGACTTTGTTAAACTTAGAGGGCTTTATTAAATGTTACCTGGTTTGTAAACAACCAAAAATGTATTTTTTCATTGAAGCATTCGATAAAAGACCTGGTTCACCATCTTTTGAACCTCCGAAATCAACCACCATTTAACATTTTGAAGAGATTTCTCCTGTACTTAATGGACGAAACCTACAAAATATATTCCCTGGATTTACAGTAACTCGCAGTAATTTAAAATGTTCCACAATTAAAAAAATTTAAATAAGAAAATCAACTTTTGTCTCTTAAGTTCATTAAAAAGCTTTCTCCTCTGTACTCGCCTTTAAATAATATTCATACATAATTTGTTGAAGCAAAGGAAGAAATTAATTTAAAAATAAGGCCTGGAGGAGATTATTTTAAGGTGTTAAGATTCAGTAGGAGTGATAGTGGGAAGTTAATAAAATGATGATGAGGAAATGAATTAAAAAACAAATAGATAGATTTTGATCATTTAGGGTGTCACATATTTTTGCTCTAGTTTGTTGACAACCAACACATACGAAAAAGGTTTAGTGAAGATTACAGAAAATATAACCAATTTGCAGTAACTAAAGAAAATTAAAAAACAGATGAATGATTTGAGAGGAATCATTATTAAAAGAAAGCTAAAAAACACATACATAAAGTTTTAGTGAAGATTACATACAAATGAATGATTTTTTCAAAAAATATTAAGGATTTGTAATAACTAAAAAAATTAAAAAATAGATAAATAATTTTAGAGTAATCAGTAATAAAAGAAAGATAATTTATTTTCACAACCAACACATATAGAATAGTTTTAGTGAACATTATAGAAAAAGTTAAGGATTTGCAGTAAGTAAAAAAAAACAGAGAAATAATTTTTGAGTAATCATTAATAAAAGAAAGCTAATTTTCTACATCAAACAAACACATACAGAAAATTTTAGTGAGGATTGCATACAAATAAATTATTTTTTCAAAAAATATTAAGGATTTGCAATAACTAAACAAAAATAAAAATAGATCAACTATTTCAAATAAACACATACATAAAATTTTAGTGAAGATTTTCGACAATCTTTAATAATAAGATATTTGGTAGTTAAAAAAGAAATATTTGAATAATGTGTTTCTTCCTAAATTATTCTTCATAATGTAACATATTTATTTTTAATGAGATATTTGGTAGTTAAGAAGGAAGTAGCGGTGATAGTAGTGGGGTGTATTATGGTTAGAATACATGTGGCAAGATCCAGATGGTTTTAGATGCCATATATTTTTGCTCTAGATAAATCATGGCCACTCTTTGATTTTCGAGTTGTCCCATATAATATAGATTGAAATAGGAGTTGATTATCTAAATCACTCCAACTAAAGCTTTTCTAGATATAAGAATAAACAACTAACTAGTTGTGACCAAACATGGATTACAAAAAAACCAACTGACATTCACGGCACTAAAATGCTAATGAAAATTAAGATGTCAGCTTTTTTATTTGTATAACAAGGTGCAACTATTAGATTATATAATAAGATATTAATTTCCTAAATTATTTTTAAGTAATGAAATATTGATAGAATATTTAAAATTCAAACTACATCCATATAATTTTATATCGTATTTTAATTTTTTGAAAACCAAATATATTACTTTAAAGAAATACATATGAATTATGACTCTAAAACTATAAATCCAAGAAAATTGTGTAGACAATGATGAAAGTTACATTACAAAGAATATTCATTTTGTAAAAACAATATGGTTTACAATCTTTTCCTTGTTTATAAAATTATAAAATAGAAAATTATATATACTTATTATGATAACTACTAATTATAATTATGAAAGATTTGATAAAACATTAATTAGTTAGATAAATATAACTTTCTTTAAAACAATAACATATCTAAAAAAAATTAACCATCTATAAGAAGTAACAACTTTTCCGAATTTGTAAAATATATATTGATTTATAAATATGAACTAGATTTCAATATATAGTTCTTTATACCTTCTTTTAATCTAAAATTACAAATAAAAACTAGTCAATGACTCTAAGTCCAAATTTTCTCTTTGATGTATTTAAAAAAAATTATAAATAAAATTAATACTTTTTCAAAATAGAATCACACTTAAAAAGAAAAATAAACATGTAAACATGTAAAAATATAAAAATATATAATATCATGTAAAAATAATTATCTTTTTGCAAAGTGAAACCATATTTTGTTTTTGTTTTCTTCTTCTATCAAAATAAGATCTAGTGATTGATAATATGGAGTTAGTTTTGCATACTTGAATAAACCCTTCCACCTAACCCGATGTTCCATTAATAACAAAAAGAAAATAGCAGGCCACGATCTGGAAAAAACATGTGATGTGTTTTTATATAAAAAAAGTTGCATAAATTTTTATTAAAACTTTTCTGTTTTAAAACTAGTTTCTAGTGTAAATTCGGAGGACTTATGATGATGAAATGCAACATCCTTTTGAATTTGTAGAGTGTGATAAAACTAATGAAGTGGAGGTTCAAAAATTTTCGGAGGTAACCCATTATGTTTAAGAGCATACAAAATAAGTGAAATAGAACAAGTTGAATGTTACATCTAATAATCTACTGAAGGAAGCCTTAAATTATGATATATTTTCATAGGTTTCTTACTTGAATCTATCTCCACATCCAAGGAAAACTACTTCAAAGTTTTAGATTGATAATAATAGATGGATATTTTTTACTTTATTAACAGATATTTTTAACTAATTTAGTTCAAAGTTATATACAGATATTTTTGGCTATATTGCATAGCTAATTAGTCATTTGTGATATTAGAGAAACTAATATAATCAATATTTTTGGTTTAATGACGTTTTAAATTATTTATAGGTCAAGCTTTCCAGAGTTGTAAAAGATTATTTTTATTTATGTTGCTTTTATATTTGTAATTCCTCAGAAGTGACTTGTCTTGTGCTACATTTTTTATCAACCCTTTTGGCTTGCTTTACTCCACTGTTGTTTTGAGCAGCCGCATGTGCATTATGCAGCAATTCATGGTGTGAATTTAAATTTTTTTTGTTAAAAAACTAAGAATAAACATAAAAGACCATTAAATTGATTATTTTCTTCTTTTATTAATTGTATGATATACTTGTATCGAGTATCTAAAAGATTCTTTTGTTGTTTAATTATGTACAAAATTGTTAGACTTTTTTTAAGAATGTTTAAAAATTTATTTCAACTTTATGTTGTAACTTGTAATCTTGCGTCTAGTAGGACCACCTTCTTTATTAGAGGATTTTAATTAACCATTATTTGCATCGTTAAATCATAACTTCCATGTAATAAATCTTTTTTTTGGTTGGTTTATAAAACAGATCAGTGAATCATAGTGTATAATGGTATATTAGGACCAACTAATCAACCCTTGTGGCTTGCCATAACTCAGCCGCGGCTTGCTTCGTGAGTCATATATAAGATGATGTAACGGTTTCATGTGATCAGCCGTAGTTATAAAGCTTTGTCGCCTACTATCATTAACCTTGTAGCTTCAGTTATATCTCCCAAGGTGGAGCTTTATTCTTGAAGCTCATAAGAAGCTCAATCTCAACGTTAGTATCATTATCAAAGAAATTGATCAATTTTGTTTTAAATTTAATTATAAAATCAAAATATACTGATTATGATTAATAATTCCCAGTTTTACAGAAGAAGTCACACAAACCACCATCATATAAGAGAACACAATATACTGGAAATATGGCAAATTATTAATCTAGCTCAACCAAAGACATAAAAACTATAAATGGACAAAAACTAGCAGAAGTAATAAAAAGGCGATAATTTACAAGCTACAACAGATTCAAGAAGCATGTGTGCCAAATAACTTGAGAAGTAGCTTCCTTTGCAAGGTCTTGAGACTTTCGTTGGTTCAATGAAACAATGACCTCTTCTTCTCCACATGGACATCCTTGAGGAGGATTATCACGATTATAAACAATGAAATATGTTGATGAAGAAGTTTATTGAGGATTAGTGATCAAATTTTTCTTGCTCTCGACATAAATGCCTCCTGCAATTTCCACTAGATCTACTATATCACGCTTGTTTGCAACAAAAAATCCCCGATAAAATGAATCTTTAACGCTTCAAAAAGCTTTGATTCCTACATTATAAATTTTAATTTTTTAGCAAATTAAAAAGACAATAAACTATTTTTTAGGTAATAAATCTTAATACAAGGTATGATCGCTAATTTTTTTATAAAATTTGGAAGTTTCATACATTGATTGAGCCTTAAATCTTCCCATTTTAGGTCTTACTCCCATAATTGTCCCACTCAACTTCGTAAGGTTTTTCATTCATGGGAGAGTTTGCTTCCATGTAAGGTTTTCTCTTCAACCAAACGTCACAAGTTGAATTGAACAATAATCTAAAAAGAATTAAATTATCTTACAATACATTGAAAACAACACACTAGTATGTACTTTTAACTATTTTTGCATTTAGGATTTGACAAATAATGGTCAAAGGCCAATAATTATTTTTGACAGACAAATTAACATATATATTAATAAAATTGAAAGTAAAAATAAAAAATATTAAATACTAGAATAACACTTATAAGATCTACACATCATATAGAAATTAAGGTCTTATTTACTCATATAGTCATACAAATATTAATAAGGATTAAATTTCCGAACACCATTTTTTGGTGGTATTATTTCAAAATACCATTTTGAAGAAAAATATATTGTTCACACCTTAACAAGTATAACATTAGTTTTATACCATGTTTTAATATAAATTTCTTTAATTTTTTTTGTCAAATTTTATAGATCAATTAACTAAATAAAAAGAACTAATAATTAAAAAATAAAATATATGCATGCTTCAAGCATATATATACACAAATTACACAAAGATAAATTGAGAAAATTTTGAAATTATATGAAGAGCCTAATTTCAAATCGACGGAGGACAACATATTTCTTTTCAAGCTATGAACATTTTTTTCAATAACGATAGTTCCACAAAAATAATTACAACATGCTTTTGGGTCCTGACCCCTCCTCTAATTTGACCTCATTTTTGGGGTCTATATTGGTTGTTGTGTTGGGTGGCAAGGGTATATTCAATTATTTTTATAATCAATGAATGTGTTATTTGAGTTTTTTATTATATACTAAATGATGATGGCTTATTTTAAAATGTGAGCGGCGGGGCTATTTTCTATTCTTTCTCTACATCCATCACTAATCAAAAATTTAAGAGTTAATTATCTAAATCAAACAAAATAATATTTTTCTTGATATAATAACAAATAACTAAATAGGTATGTATAAAAATGGATATAAAAAAACTAATTGACATACACAACACTAAAATGTCTTTGAATTTTTTTTATTTGCATAACAACATCTAACTATGAGATGATATATAATATATTATGAATTTCATAAATTAATTTAAAGTAAAAGAAAGTTTATAAACTTTTAATAGCTCTAGTACAAGATTTCAAAACACAAACATGTAAGTTTACATAGTCAAGTAATTCCAAAAGATTTCAATTTTTGAAAACTAAATTTAATATTAATGAAATACATATGAATTATGACTTTAAAACTGTAAATCCGAGTAATTTGTGTAGACAAGATGAAACTTACATCATAGAGGATATTCATTATGTTTAAATGAAATGACAAACGATCTTTCCCTTGTATATGAAACAACAACAAAAATAATCATATATTTTTATTATAATTACTACTAATTATAATTATGAAAAATTTATGTCGTAACTTGGAGGATTTTAATTTTTTTTATTATAACAGCAACAACAGATCTAAAAAAAATTAATTAACTCAAAGAAGTAACAACTTTCCTGAATTTTTGAAATATAAATCGATTTATTGATATAAACTAGAGTTTTATATAACTTTATATATCCTTTCTTCTAGTTTAATATTAGACATAAAAATAATTCTTTTTAAACAAAAAATTATTTTTAGAAAGAATAAATGAACGTATAAATATATGAAACATCATGTATAAAATAATTACATGACTGATCGCAGATTAAATACACCAATTTGATTTTTGTTTTCTTCCTCCATCCATAGAATAACTAGTTATTCATAATATGGAATTGGTTTTGCCATAACTTTACAAATATTTTAATTGATGCGGCCTCCTCTTTTCTAGGGTTAGAAATATTTCAAAACACGTCGATTTGGAAGACTTATACATGTCTAAATGGGCCGCTTTCATAAAATGGGTTGGGCTTGGATTAGTTCCAGAAAAAAATATATTACTGGTGTGGGAGCCATATTTTTCTTCAAATCCAATTTAAAAATAAAACAAATATGCTCTATAGGTGAGGTAAGTGTTAAAATATCTAATTAAAAAATAATTATGATAACCAGATGTGTAAATATATTATATAATATATTTTTTAGTATAAAAATATTAGATAAGTGTATGTTAAGTAGATTGGTATTCTAAAAGAACAAAAACTTTTACATCTGAACACTTTCTAAAGCTCATTATAACTAGCTTACCAGAGGTGTATCTTATACCATCGTCTCTATTCCTTGCAAATGTTCTTCTTCTTCCAAGTTCTATATCAAGTCCTTCGTTACTTCCTTATTTTCTTCAAAAATATTCAGTGAAGTACCCTCACGGACCTAACTTTCTATTGGACAAGCATGGTGCATGTACGATCTTGTAGGATTATGGTGAATAATATAAGTTTGAGTACAGATAGGCGGTGTCATGAGTTAAATATTATGGTTCATACTTGGGACATTTCTATTGAAACACGATGAATTAGATATTGATTTAAATAAGAAAAATTGTTCAATGCGATTCTTTTTTGGGTGAAGAAATTTGTATGCATTATATTGCGTAGAGTAACGCACAAAGACACGTTGGTGGGACTTAGGTTCAAATTTATGTGTATCGTAAGATTTTAGCCATTTATAACAATGGATTCAAAAATCACATAATTTATTATATGAAGGTTTTCTTTAAAAAGTATTCCCTATGATGAAATATTATTTAATGAAGGAAAAACGAGAGTAATTTTAAATTCAGAGGTTTGACACAAAAGAGACAAAAATGCATAGGCACAACCACGTATTCCAATAGAGTGAGTATTGTTTCAATAGTATTACAGTGCCTTCCTTCATCATTACCTATTAGTTGAGGTGTGTAAGTTGGTGTGATCATATGTGGATTCCATATTTTTTAATTGGGATGTAAGCCAATGTATTAGCCACGCTCATCATTTTATAATGCAGGGAAAGAATTTAAATATATCTTTCAACAACATTTTTGTCTTCTCGGTTACAAGGATTATTCAAGAAAGATTGAGCAAGTTTATTAAAAATAACATATACTATTTGTACTTATCTAAAGAAATATGCTTAAATATTTTTCACAATACTAAACGAGGTATTGTTAAGAAAAAATTGCATGTTAAGGCAAGTATACTAGTGTGACTCCTTTTGAGGTATATAAACTATAGTGTATCGGTCTTTATGCAACTTTCTATTAAAAAAATATACAGTAAGGGGTACCAAGTTAGTTTTTCATCTAACATACGATAAACCCCTGAGAGGTATTGTGGAATTACATGGGAAAACAATATACTGAAGAAATAAAGAACGATTATTGATTGTTTCACATTTTTAACCAAAAGCATAATTACCCAGCTAATTTTTTTTACTTAACACATCATTTACTTGTTTATTATAACACCAATAAAAATCCTGATGCCATTATTATTAGAAGGGGAAAGACTTACAAAGATAGTCACAAAGAATGTTCTCTATGCAAAAATATCATGACCAACTATCTTATTCTAAAAAATTTAGTAATAGATTGAAATTTTTACTCCTCATCTTCCATCTCAATTTGACACACCCATTTTACTCATGTGCATCAACTTGAGATAATGTTGTTGATTCTTCTTTCTCTTTCCTAGACGTGTTCACTAATTTATAAAGTCTTGATGACTTGTTAGAAGCTTGAAAAAATAAGGCCAACATAACTATTTTTCGTAAAAAACCTTACAAAATCCAATTCACTTTCATCAACACAAAACTCAGTCAGAGTAACCAAATTCAACTTGGACGTTAAACATTCAGTATAATTGTGATACATAGAAATTTTTTTTAGAGCTTGAGTTTCAGATTGTGGGTTCATATTATGGGAAAAATATTGGGTTGCGTATTTTTGAGCTTTGTAATTGTGCTTTTGGTGATAAATCAGTTATTTAAATTGTGACCCTTTGTGAGGGTAAAATAAAAAGTATTAAAAATAAAATAAATATGTTGAAAATAAATTACATGACATCTAACATAAAAAGAGAGTCATAACTAACTTATAAAAGAATGATCATTTTAGTGTGTTATATTGGGTTATCGGGTATGTAAATTAAGTGCATCAAATCTTAGGTTAAGTGAGAAACAGTTATCAGAGTAACTAAAATTCTAGGGGTATTTGTTGATGGCCAGTGAGGAGAGAGCCAAGAGCTCACTCTAAATTATCCAAATATACGATCATACCATCCTAGACTACATTACGACCTTAAAGACCTTATGATTCTTAGCTATGTGATCTATAAGCGATTGAACCAATAGAGAGTAGTTAGATGGACCATTAGATACTAGTTAGGATCAATGAACCCTCCAAGCCTCCATATCAAACTAAGAAAAGAACCCCCCCTTCGTGCATTGCAAAGCTAATCTAATCTTGAAACTGAACTACGTTGATTGTTTGTACGATAAGTGTATAAATGTTAATTAGTTTGTAAATATTATTACATGAAAGTTTCTAAGTAGTTGCTTTAGGATTATTCTTTACATTCTCCTTCTCTCATACTTAATTAGCTTACTTTCTAGATATCTCTCATTTGTGATGAATTAATCTACTCGTGAGACATCACTTTGGGTGTATTATGTGCTTAACTGACAAATGTTTCCCTATTATTCGACATGTTTCATTTTCCTACCTTCATTTGGAGAATTATTACTTTTAGAGCCTTTTTAGTGTAATTTGTGTGTTAAATGTGAAACTCTTAGGTAAATTGATTTAATTAGATTCCAAAACAATATAAAGAAAGAAGATTCAAGGTGATATCTAGACTTAGAAGGAAACAAAGTTGAATTTGAAAAGGAAAAAAAGACAAATAAATCTGCCATGTTGTAAAGACGTCTAGTATTTTGAAGACTATATAAAATCTATTATAAATCTGGAGGAGATATTTAACAAGCAGATAAATCATCAAATTGCGGTCGTTTCCATATAAAGTATGCAAAAATACGATAAGTAGTGAAAGAGATATGACCAAATCATTCAACAGTGTTTATCATGTATATATATATATGTATAAGTTCCTACCCATAGAAAATCATCCCTTGGTTGCCTAAACTTAAAATTTACTATAAATCATCATTGAAAAAATCAGGAGTATCTAGAGGAGGATGAATTAAGAGTTGAAGTTTCACCACATCAATTCTACACTGCCCCATCTCTATTTCTTGGGTAAATTAGTATTAGATCCTTATTGTCTATGAATTATTTCTTAGCTATTTATTCCAAAGTTTTATTAATCATAATTTATCTTTTAGGGTTATAATTATATGAACCATTGATTACTGTTTTTTTGTTTATTTGAATATGGAATTTTAGTATTTAATTGAATTGGTTTAATTTCCATTTACAATAATTTGTATTAATTACTATATCTTCTCTAAATAATTAGGTATATCCCTTAGTAATTAAGTTATTCGTTAGTGGTGACGATCATTTGAAAGGCGTAGTTTAATTACAGAACTACGATATAAACTCGTGGTTATCGTTATTTATCTTGACGGTCTTGACTAACAGCGTATCCTATTCGGTTAAGTGATTAAACATATGAAACTAGCTTATAGTTGTCTAACGGGGTCAGTATTGTAATACTGTAGGATTGCTTCCAAAGTCCACCATGCCAGGAGTTAGGAAGAGAATGGAGTCCCGACTATTGTGAAATTTTTCATTTACCTTTTTGTTAGTAATCATAAATTCAATATGATAGGTTCATAATCGCATCTTCTTATGTTAACTGTATAATTTTTTTCGTTTACTATATATTTATATTTTATTAGAAAACAAAATACTTTTCTTATCTTTTTAATCAAAACAGTTAAACACGAATTCAGAATAACTATTTAAATCCCTGAGTACGAATATGATTTATCAAACTATAACATGCAAACAATTTGTGCACTGCAGTGAGTTTTAGGTATTACTCCCATAATTGTCAGACTCAACTTCGTAAAGTTATTCGTTCATGGGAGAGTTTGCTTCCACCTAAGATTTTACCCCTGCAACCAAACATCACAAGTTGAATCTACCATATTGAACAACAATCTAAAAAACATTAAATTATATTACTTGAAAACTTACAATACACTGTAACAACCCATTTCTATGTACTTTAACTTTTTTTCTTTTTGGATTTCTCAAGAAACGGTCAGTTGCCAGTATTTATTTTTTGGCCAAAAAATTAACATAATATATATTAATAAAAGTGAAAGTAAAAATATTAAATATTAAATATTAGATTAACACTTATAAGATCTACACATGATAAAGAAATTAAGGTTTTATTTACTCATATAGTCATACAAATATGTATGAGGATGAATTTCCAAACACCATGTTTTAGTGATTCTATTTATAAATACCACGTTTAAAAATATATTGTTTGCACCTTAACAAGTATAAAATTAGCTATATACCATGTTTTAATAGAAATTTCTTCAATTCTTTTAATCAAATTTAATATATCAATTAACTCATTAAAAAGAACAAATAATTAAAAAATAAAATACCTGATGGCTTCAAGCATATATACACAAATTACACAAAGATAAATCGAAATTTTTTTGAAATTATAGGGAGATTCTTTTTCATACAAAAGAGTGTAATTGCAAATTGGTGGAGGGCAACATACTTCTCTTCAAGTTTTGAATATTTGGTTGTGGTGTTGGGTGGGAAATAATTTAGTTATGTGTGTTTTTTAATTAATAAATGTGTTTTATTAAGTATTTTTATATATAGTACAGAATGATGGCTTATTTTTAAACATGAGGCAACAGACTCATCTATTTTTTCTTTACATCTATCATTAATCAAATAACTTTAAGAGTTAATTGTCTAAATCATGCCAACCAATATTTAATTTGATATAAGAACAAAAAGTAACAAAAAGATGATAGACTTTCTAATTAGCTCTTGTACAAGATTCCATAACACATACATATAAATTTACACGGACAAGTAATTTGACAGATTTTGATTTGTGAAAACTAAATATATTAATTTAATGAATTACATATGAATTAGGACTTTAAAACTGTAAAGCCAAGTAATTTGTGTAGACAAGATGAAGCATAGAGGATATTCATTATGTTCAAATTAAATGACCAACGATTATTTCATTGTATGAAACAATAAAATAAATAACTATATATTTATATTATAATTACTAATAATTACAATTATGAAAAAATTGATAAATATTTAGTCAATTAGAGGATTTTTTTTTAAAAACATCAACAAATCTAAAAAATTTAATCAACTCAAAGAAATACGAACTTTCCTGAATGTAAAGTATAAATTGGTTTATAGATATAACTAGTGATTGATAATATTGAGTTAGTTTTTGTAATGAATTTTGGATGAATACGCATTTTTTATTGTCAGACACATTATGCATAGAAAATACAATGTAAATACAACTTACTATACATGATATAATTTACCATAAAGTACATAAACTAAAAAAAAGGCAATATTTATTTTCGTAATATATTTATTGACATTATATGGATAGATCCAAGGCTATCAGAATACTGAATAGATGAAGAATGGTTTTGACTCTTTGGCTTGTATGTTGCTTTGGATAATTCTTGGGATTCCACGTATCAATTGGTAGTCCATAAGGAACTCATTGATCTTCTTTTGCTCTACCTAGACGTTCGTTATCCTTGGATCATTACATCACTTTTCTTCCAATTTGGATATGCTTCATAATATTTTGAAATATTAACCCATGATGCTTCTTCAGCGGTAAATCTTTCCATTGAACTAAAACTTATGGTATGACCACATTTTTAACCTTGATATTTCTTGATAACGACCTTCTGGTAAATCATCAGCCTGAGGGAGCAACACATTAGGGCACAAGATTTATCTGTTACACCAATATCTCTTTTTAGTAGTGATACATGAAAAACATGATTTATCTTTGTTGTAGTAGGCAATGATAGATGATAAAAAACACTCCCAATGTGTTGTACAACTTTAAATGGACCAAGAAACATGTGACCCAACTTTCGATTTTCATACCCTTGAATAGTTACTTGTAGATATGGTTGTGAACGAAGCAAAACCCAATCTCCTACATCAAATTCTTGTATTGTATGATGCTTATCTGCTTGTTCTTTCATCCTTTGTTGTGTCCTCTGCAAATTTAACTTAAGAGTAGATAATATAGTATGACGATGTTGTAAGTCATGTTCAACAGCAACATGCGAATGATAGTTTGTTCTCATATTTAACCTGGATCCTTTTGCAAACGAAATACAAAGGTTCCCAGCATGTCCTCCCACTGATGTTGATGTTGAGTGATACTCTTCCATTACTTTATTACATAAGATCGTTGGAGTCACCAGACATTGTTTATAGAGTAATAAGCCATGCACCAAAGAATATCCTTATACTAAATATGTGTCATTCTGTAGATCCTCTTGTAGTTTTGAATGTCTGTATCACTTTTATTAGCCATTCACAGATCATCTGAAAACTCCACTTGAACATCTGAAATATTGAAACATTAACATTCGATTTTAGATAAAGCATCTACAACTTGGTTCTCACATTGTGGTTTGTAAAGAATATTCAAATCAAACCCCAATAATTTCGTTAACCATTTTTGATGGACAGGTGTTTGAATTATTTGGTCCATAAATTTTTTTATACTATATTGATCTGTGTAAATTGTGAACCGCCTGCCCAACAAATATTGTCTCCACATAGAAATAGCAGACGTAATGGCACTCATTTCTCTTTGATAAGTTGATGCAACCTTTACACTTATAGTTAACTTCTTACTATATAAAGAAATTAGCCAATTATTTTGAAGTAACATGGCACCAATTCCATAACCTGAAGCATATGTTTCTACAACAAAAGGTAATATCGGGGTTGTAAGGGTCAGGTGTGTGGAAGTTAGTTTTTTCGTTAAATATAGTTTAGAAATAAAATAAATATCCTCTATAGGTGGGGTAAGTTTTAAAAAATCTAATTAAAAAATTTAATATGGTGAGTCCCGCAATTAATTAATTTTTTTATATATAATACATTTTAGTATAAATTATTAGATAAATCTATATTAAGAAGATTGGTATTCGGATACAAAAAAAAACTTTTACATTAATTAATATTCTGAACACTCTCACTTTCTAAAACTAATCATAACTACCTTACCGGAGGTGTGGCTTATACCATCATCTCTCTTCTTCGCTAATTATCTTCTTATTTTATGTTTTATACCATTTGCTTCTTCATTTCCTTATCTTCTTCAAAAATATTTAGTTAAGTACCCTCATGGACCTAACTCTATATCGAACGAGCATGGTGTGTGTACGGTCTTGTAAAATTAGGGTGAATGATATCAATTTTAGTATAGATGGTTGGTGACAGGAGTGATATATTTTGGTTCATACTTGGAACATTCCTATTGAAACACGATGAATTAGTTGATGATTTAAATAGAAAAAAAATTTAAACACAATTTACGTGTCGTAAAATAAATATCTTAACAAAGACATGTGGGTGGGACGTAGGTTCAAATTTATGTGGAGCGTGAGTTTTGAGCTATACATAACAAAGGATTCCAAAATTACGCAATTTATAATATGACAGGGTATCTTTAAAAAGTAATTCGTACGAACATATATTAGTTAAATAGACCGTAAGGGGCATCAAGCTAGTTTTTTATCTCAAGGAAATCTCATGAACTTACCATAAATCTCAAAAGGTATTGTGTAATTACATGGGGAAACAATATACCGAAGAAATAAAGAACTAATTATTATTGTTTCACATTCATAACCGAATGCATAATTACCTAAATAATTTTTTCCCTAACACATATCACTCACTTATAATTCTACCACCAATTCAAATTCTAATGCCATTATTATCATAAGAGGCAAGACTTACAAAGACAGTTACAAAAATGTTCTCCTTTACGAAAATATCATGACCAACTATCTTCTTAAAAAATTGTAGTAACACATTGAAATTGAATTACTCTTTCTTCTCATCTTTCACATCAATTTGACACGTCTACATCAAATTCAGCTAATGGTGCAGATTCTTGTTTCTCTTTCCTATACGAGTCCCAATGACTTGTTAGAATGTTGAAAAAATAAGGCCAACACCACTATTATATCATAAGAAACCTTACGAAATCAAACTCACTTTCATCAACACAAAAGTTAATAAAACGAACCAACTTCAGCTTGGACATTAGACATACATTACAATTATTTAACAACTCCAACTTATCCTCCCTCAATATTTCGTTCTAAATTAAACAAGATGATATATAATCAGTATAAACTTTGAAAATGATATCTTTGAAACTAGATTCAAGATTGGATAGTAACAAGTATTGCAAAATTGTTAGGATTTACATGTACACTTTTGATTTAGCTTCAATAAACTCCACAATATTCCAACTCAATATAAAATGGATATAAATTGGATATTTTTGAAACTAAAACATAAAAAAATTATAGTGAAATACTAAGAAGAAAAAATATGATAGTGAAGAAGTACATGGTAATTATAATTAAGTTTAACATATCTCTATTGAAAGAGAAACCTAATATTAATATACTTCTGTCATATGGATATTAAACATACAACTTAATCACATATATTTATAAATTAACTACATACATTCATCAATAATAAAATAACTTCACATTTATGAGCTCATTATTTAAATCATAACAACTAATAATTTACTTGATATAAGAATACAATCTTACTAGTTGTAAAAAATATGGATATCAGAAAAACCAATGTACATTCATTACACCAAATGTCATTGGAAAAGAAGAAGATGACAAATTTTGTTTTTGCAAAACACCATTTCACTTAGTTAATGATATATAATATACTATTAATTTCATAAATCATGTTAAGTAAAAAAGTGTTTTTAATTAGATCTTGTATAAGATTCCAAAGGACGTGCATTAAAATTTACTATGTCAAACAATTCAATAGATTCTATCTTTCGAAACCAAATTTGTTGCTTAGAAGAAAGGCATGCGAATTATGACTCAAAACTATCAATCAAAGAAAATTACTAAGAAAGACAAAACTTACACTACAAAGGATGTTCATTTTCGTTGAAATGAAATAACAAACTATCTTTTCTCTTTACATGAAATATTAAATTAAATAATTATATATTTTTATTGTGACTACTACTAATTAAAATTGTTAAACTTTAATTAATTAGAGTATATTAATAAAAACATAATAAAAAAGTTCTAATGAACTCAAAGATGGAACAACTATTCCTAATTTTGTAAATTATAAATCGATTTGAAAATACAAACTATAGTTTAATATAAATTTTGTCATCCCTTCTTCTAGTTTAAGATTACAAATTAACTGAACTCTATTTTCAGTAGAAATCTAAATTTCAAAATAAAAACAAATGAATAGTATAGATATACAAAACATCATGTAAAAATAATTATATCCATTTGATTTGGATTTTGTTTTTTCCTCTATTTTGATATACACTTTACTAGGGTAGAAATCAACCAAAACTCATGATTTTGGAAAAAATGTAATTTGTATAATAGGTTTTGATCTTTGGAACCCTATCTGATGGGTTTTTGACAATGTAGGATTGGGTTGTCATATAAATTGTACATATTACTCTGAATATTTATCGAAAATTGAATTATACGTGTCAAAATAAGAGCCTCATTCATAAAATAGTTGTCACTGTAATTATAAAAAAATATTTTTTTATACTTTTGTATGTTGTGGATTTGGTCGGGTGTTAGTTTTGAATTAATCATTTTTTCGCTTTAATAATATTTTTTGTTTGTGAGAATGGGTTAGGGTGTGAGAGTGAAGTTTTCATCTTTTAAATCTAGTTATAAATTAAATATAAGTTTTTACAAAATCCAATTTGTTTCTCAAAAAAAATAAAAAATATTCTGGTCACTTTTTTGAATTTTTAGTGTGTGTAAATATATTATATATTATATTTTTGTAGTAAAAAATTATCATATAAGTATATATTAAGTAGTCTGGTATTCAACTATAACAAAACTTTATCAAGAAACAAAACCCTGAACACTCTCTATTCCTAAGACGATTATAAGTACTCTAATGGCACATTAGCATCGCAAACCTGTTCTGCCGGCTAGTGTGGCTTATGTCGTCGTCCCTCCTTGCAAATCTTCTTATTCTTTCAAATTTATAAAATTTGCCTCTTCTATTCCTTATCTTCTTCAAATCCGTTGAGTTAGTTAACCCTGACCATACTCTCAATTGGCTGAGCATGGAAATTCATTGGTCTTGTAGTAAAAGGGTATGAGATCGATATTAGAATAGATATGTGATGTAGGTGGTTTAATATCCTAGTTTCCTACTTGGGAAATTCGAATTGAAACATGATAAATTAGCTAAAGAATTAAACAGAAAATCCGTTTATCAAAATTTACTCGACATGAAATAAAAATTTCTTTTTATTTGTGGGTCAAGACAATGTATGCATGATGTTGTGTAGAATAACCCTCAAAGGTACAAGGGTTTGGAATTTAGGCTCAAACTTATGTAAGGTTTGAGTCATCAACGGATTCCAAAAACACACAATTTATTATATATAGGTGTATCTTTGAAAAGTAATTCATTGCAAATTATATTATTTAATGAAGGAGAAAGAAAGTAAGTAATTGAAATTACGGTGGTGTGACATGCAACAGACCCAAAACACATAGTCATAACTGCAATTTTAATTAGCGTGAAAGTAGTTTCAACAATATGATGATGCCTCTTTTTAACAAAACCTATTAGTTAAGGTATCTAAGGTTGCTTGAACATATGTTGGATGCCATACTTTTTAAAATGGGATGTAAACCAATGTGCTCGATACTCATTAGTGTATAATATACCAATAGCAGTTCGAATATACTTTTCAACAACATTTTGGTAGGTCAACAAGTATAATGTGATAACAAAAATGTTTAAGAGATTCTAGTGGTTGTGGACCCCAAACTTCGAAAAATAACACATCTAAAGGACCCTAACTAGTGATTGTGGTGTCTCCAGAAGGGAGACAATAAATTTCCTTTTTGAAACATGTATAAAATAATGAAAAATAAAATAGGATAAATGTAGAATTCATTTTGATACTAAAGAGAAGAGTGTGCATTAATTGAGATGTCCTCAAACCTTCATGCCATGATTATAGGGATGTCGTGGTGGTGGTTGTGTGGAAGGTATGCTGTGACAATATTGAGGGACACATATATGTGACCATTATTTCTTCATTTAAGTAGTGTTTCCATATCTTCAGGTACTTTTTCCAATCATCCTAAGGTGTATCGTTAATAAGATCCCTATATATGTCAGGTTACCAGCTCTATCCCCTAAATTTAATGGTTTGTCATCACATCTCCACATTACTTGTCACTCAATTTTTCTATGTTGTATGACCAATGTTCATACTGGCACATACATTCTTCCCTTTGGTTGTATACTAAATCTATTGAAAAAAAAATTATGTTTCTTTTCGAAAACCTAAATCAAGGATAATATCTAAGCCGACTTAGAGATCTAATTCAGCCTCGAAAGTTGTGAGATAATATTACCTCCAAATTCTAGTTCTAGTTTATTACCTCAAGCACCTTGAAGCCTTGTTCCTTTGAGATCACGACCAAAGCCTTAATTTATTTTACATGAATCGAAATAATTTTTTTTTATCATAACCAATAATTTATTCTGGTGAAAAATTAGTAGACAATATGTAAACCAATTTACTTGTTTGCCTGTAATGAAATACACTACTTAGATAATATGAAAAATATTTTAAACTTGATTCAGTATTAGACAAATATGAGTATTCCAAAATTCTTAGGATTTGAATTACTCTTCTTAAACAACTTTGATAAGCTCAATAATATCCAAACTCAATGTCAAAGATATATCAATTGGGATTTCAGAAACTAAAATAGAAACCTGTTATAGTTATATACTAAGAATAAAATATATAGTAAGAACAAGTACATGGTAATGTTAATTAAGTTCAACATATTTGTATTTAAAACCCTATGATTGATCTATTCTAAAGGATCCTATAATTTGATATTACTCATTCGACTTAACCATTAATAAATATATATATATATAATTACCTACATCCACCAATAATTAAATAACTTCATATCTAGATTAAATGTGTAAAATATTGAATTAGGAGTTGATTATCTAAATACCTCCAACAAATATTTTCCTTGATATAAGAACAAACTTCTATCTAGATTTGACCAAAAATGGATATCAAAAAAACTAATTGATGTTCACGGCACTTATATGCCTATAAAACTAAGATGTTAGCTTTTTTATTTGTATAAGAACATGCAACTATTAGATGATATAATAAGATATTAATTTCATAAATTAGTTTTAAGTAAATATAATGTTGATAGACTATCTAAAATTCCAAACTACATATATATAAATTTACATGGTATTTTAATTCGTGAAAACTAAATTTATTACTTTAAAGATATACATATAAATAATTACTTTAAATGATCCATATTGAGAATCTTTTTCCTCTTTAATATTACCTTTAACCACTATGTATTCTATATTTTTAGTAGCATGATTATTTTTCTTAATCCTCAATATTAAGGTCGGAGATGTAAGGATTTGTGAATCTTTTCTGGACTTGTAACTGCACGATGGTGTCTCCTTAACCATCCCCTTAATCAGGGGGTGCTAAAATTAGTGAAAGATTTAGGTCCTTATATTTTAAGGACAACATTGTCGTAGACCATGGCAGCTTAGCACGTTTCTTTGGGTCTCTGATCTCACACGCCCATCTTCCCATTGTCGTAGTCGTACACCGCGATACTTTGAAACCTTGCATGTCGTTTTCTTAGGTTGTCGAGACACTTCTTGGACCACCTTCATATGCTTTCGATTTGATTTTAAAGCTTTTTTACTTTTAATGCCATTAGTGTTATCTTTCTCCGTAGCTGTTTCTATTTTGATTTCATTAATATACCTGCACACGTTCCCCATATAAATTAATTACCTACATCCATAAATAATCAAATAACTTCATATCTTGATTAAATATGTAAAATGTTAAATTAGGTATTGTTTATCTAAATCCCTCCAACTAATATTTTTCTTGATATAGGAAAAAACTTCTAACTAGATATGACCAAACATGGATATCAAAAAAAACAAACTAATATTCACTGCACTTTTATGCCTATAAAAAATAAGATGTCAGTTTTTTTAGTGCAACTATTAGATGATATAAATTTAATAAATTAGTTTTAAGTAAATATAATGTTGATAGACTAATTAAAATTCCAAACTACATACATATAAATTTACATGGTATTTTAATTCTTGAAAACTAAATTTATTACTTTAAAGAAATACACATGAATTACGACTTTAAAACTGTAAATCCAAGTAAATTGTGTAAACAAGGATGAAAGTTACATTACAGAGGATATTGATTTTTTTAAAATGAAATGGTTAACAATTTTTTCCTTGTATATGAAATAAGAAAATACATAATTATATATTTTTATTATGATTACTACCAATTATAATTGTAACTTTTTTGATAAAAGATTAATTAATTAAAGAAATTTAACTTTCTTTAAAAAAATAACAAATCTAAAAAAATTTAACATAAAGTTCTTTATACATACTTCTAATCTAAGATTACAAATAAAAACTAGTTAGTTACTTCTATGTCCAAAGTTTCTCTTAGATGTATTTGAAAATATTATAAATGAAATTAGTACTTTTTTATATTAAAATTACATTTATAAAGAAACACTGAACATGTAAAAATATAAAAAAATAAAAATAAATTTATATCATGTAAAAATAATTATCTTATCATAGAGTGAAAACATGTTTGATTTTTGTTTTTTTCTTCTATCCAGATAAGAGCTAGTGATTGATAATATGGAGTTATTCTTGATGCATAAGCTTACAAATATTTTAACGGATATGGTCTTTTCCTTACTAGGTTGTCAATTATACAAAACTTCTAATATTTGACTATTTTAATTCAGATTTGATAGGTTGTATAATATGAGCTATTGGTGGGTCTTTGCGTGTTATAAAATAAAATGCTAAAGTTGAGAGCTCATAAACAGCAAGTGTACGGTTGTCCAAGTAATAAACCGATAAATCGGATTCGTTAGCAGGGACGGATTAGGTACAACTCAGGTGTGGATCAATCAGTGATTTATTTGCAAGTAACTAAGACGCGAATAAATTTAAAACTAAATTACGCAAAGAAAATAAATGCAAGTAAATAAAGATGAGTTAGACGCTAGAATGAGATGTGGTACTTGAGTCTCGCAAGGGCTATATTTATATAATTAATGTATATGTTTAAGGTGGACTATCATACGATATTATAAACCCCGGGCGATTATACCTACATTCGTGATCACTTCCCCACCAAAGTGAATAGCCTAATTACTCAATCCTATTTCTAATTGGACAAAATAAGAATTACGTGTGTAATGTTGTGTGATCATATGTTGGTTTCCATTTTTTTAATTGGAATGTAAGCCAATGTATTCGCCACACTCATCAGTTAAAAAATGTATCAATAGAATTTTCAATATACTTTTCAACAACATTTTGTCTTCTCCATTACAAGGATAATTCAAGAAAAATCGATCATGTTTATCAAAATTAACATATACTATTTGTAATTATATAAATAAATATGCTATACGATTTTTCATATACTATTTGTAATTATATAATTAAATATTCTATAAGATTTTGAAAATACTTTTTAACAACATTTTGTCTTCTCAGTTACAAGGATTATTCAAGAAAAATCGAGCAAGTTTATTAAGATTAATATATACTACATCATATGTTACATTCCATTTTTTTTAATTGGGATGTAAACAAATGTATTCACCACACTCATCAGTTTATAATGTATCGATAGAATTTTGAATATAATTTTCAACAACATTTTGTCTTCTCAATTACAAGGATTATTCAAGAAAAATCGAGAAAGTTTATCAAAATTAACATATACTATTTGTAGTTATCTAAATAAATATGCTATAAGATTTGTCACGGTAGTAAAGTAGGTATTGTTAAGAAAAAATTGCATGTTAAGGCAAATATACTAGTGTGACTCTTCTTGAGGCCGATAAACTATAGTGTATTGGTCTTGATGCAACTTTCTATTTAAAAAATAGTCAGTAATGGGTACCAAGCTAGTTTTTTATCTCAAGGAAATATATGGAACTTACCATAATTCCAAAGAGATATTGTATAATTACATTGGGGAAACAATATACGGAATAAATAAAGAACGACTTAGATTGTTTCACATTCATGAACGAATGCATAATTGCCCAAATATGTTTTTACTTAACACATATCATTCACTTATTAATTCTACCACCAATTAAAATTCTAATACCATTATAATTAGAAGGGGGCAAGACTGACAAAGATAGTTACAAAGAATGTTCTCCTTTGCGAAATAATCAAGGCCAACTATCTTATGCTAAATGTTTTAGTAGTAGAATGAAATTGAATTACTCTGTATTCTCATCTTCCACATCAATTTGACTCGTCTACATCAACTTGAGATAATGCTATTGATTCTTCGTCCTCTTTCCTAGACATGTCCACTTATTTATAGAGTCTCGATGACTTGTTAGAAGCTTGAACAGATAAGGCCAAAATCACTATTTTTCATAAGAAACTTTACAAAATCCAATTCACTTTTATCAACACAGAAGTCAATTAGACTAACCAACTTCAGATTGGAAGTTATTCATACAGTATAATCATCTAACAATTCCATCTTACCCTTACTCAAGGTTTCCTTTTAATTTTAATTTTTTTTATATATAATCAGGATAAACTTTAGAAATGATATATTTGAAACTAGATATAAGATTTGACATGAATTAGTATTGTAAAAATGTTAGGATTTACATGTACACTTTTGACATAACTTTAATCAACTCCATAGTATTCTGACTCAATATTAGAGGGATATCAATTAGAATTTTTAAAACTGAAACATAAAACTATTATAGTGAAAAAATAATAAGAAAATATATGTTAATGAATGAGTAAATGGCAGATCAACATATCTCCATTTAAAGAGAACCCTTATATTAATCATACAACTTAATCACTAATATATTGGTATATTAACTACCTACATCCATCAATAATAAAATAATTTCACATGCATGAGTTGATTATTTAATTCATAACAACTAATAATTTCCTTGATGTAAGAATAAACAACTAACTAGTTGTGAGCAAATATGGATATCAGAAAAACCAATTGATGTCTCCTCATTTGTGATAATATAATATACTTCAGAGACATCATTTTAGGCTTATTTATTAGTTTATAGGTTGATTTTAGCTTAATTTAGTGCACTTTCCTATTTTGGGTCTTGATTTGTAGAATTATTATTTTTAGAGCATATTGGGTTTAATTGTTTATTTAGTGTGAATCTTTAAAGATGATTATGAAGATTAATTAGAGTCCAAGTCAAAGACTACAACTTATGGAAAGAGATATGCATGGAAATTGGAGATAGAAGGAAACTGAGTTCAAATAGGAAAACGAAAAGCTGCCTAAATCTGGGATTCTGCAGTACACATCCAAAGATTGCTGTTTTTACCTATGAAATAGGCCGAATTTGGTAATTTCCTTCTAAAGGGCCTAGATAATTCTGTTGCGATTCGTTTGGTATCTTATGGAGCAAAATCCGACCAATAACGAAGAAGATACACTCAAAACGGTCCAGCAGTGTTTATCTTACGAATTTGAGTTGGGCTAGAAGTCCATTACTTGAAGTTATCTCCACCAAACGAATTAGGTCAACCTCTACACTATAAATACAGCCTCTTAACACTCTAAAATTATCCTTGGCCAGACCTTAAGGCCAAGAGGAAGCTACAATACAAGAGAAGAAGTCTGGAAGGAGCTGTGCAACAACTATGTCTCCTTCAACCTCTTATTTTGTAACTCTTTTCTCTTCCCTTCTTTGTATGAATTAATTCTTTTAGTTTGAGTTTTAGCATATATGTATGAACCCTAGTATTGATTGACATCTATCTAATTTGGGAACTTAATGTTTTAAATTGAATTATAGTTTTTATTCTCTGTTTATGTGTTTGGATTTATATTCTGTGTTATTGTGGAACCGCGGCCATATAGAATTACCATCTAGTAATTAGGTCACCATTGACAACGATGTTCAATTGCATGTTTAGCACATAACGTCTAGTATTAGGTCTGATCTGAAAACCCAACCAAGCTAGATAATCACTGTGGTTGAGTCTTGTGACTCTTTACCAATTACAGGAAAAGTTTGCTTAGGAAGCCTTATTGACACAGGTAAATCCTATTTAAAACTACCGATAGCATATTGGGACCGATTAGGGAAATACTACATAATTTACCCTTACATGTTTAGAACGGCAACACTAGTGGGGATTGCATGCTAATAACTCAAGCTAAACTTTCATACTATTTTCTTTTCTTTTATTTTATTTATTTTCTGTCTTTAATTTATTAGTTTAGTTTATTTATTAGAAAACCAAATAAATATCTATCGTTCTCTTCTTTGTCCTTGCGTATTGTTATCTATCTTTAATATCTGCACGTGATAATTTGCATAAGTTCTCTCTAACTTTCGTCAGTCCCTGAGGAACGAATCTTCTTATCATTAAAACTTGCATACGTCCTGTAATACTTGCAGTACCGTGTTAGTTTAAGGTATTTATTTGCACTTATTTTATACATCTTTTTATCACACCTTAGGCCACACCAAGTTTTTGGCGCCGCTGCCGGGGACTACATCGTTAGTCCTTGTGCAATTATCTTGTGCTTATATTTTAGTTAGTTCTGTTTTACGCTTTCCTTTTTAGTTTTTGTCTTTACAGATTCTTTTTAGGCGAGAGCAGATTTATTAAGAGATAAAGGTTTCGTGCTATTAGATCCTGAAGAAGCTAATTCAAGATGGATTCTCTAAAGCTCAAGGAGTTAAGCCGACAACTTGAGGAATTACGAGAACAATCGCAACAACTAGCTCAGAGGAATCTAGTACATGCCTCACCTTCATGTCAAAGTTGTGGAGCAAGAGATCACTCGTGGGGACATTGCATGAACAATCCAGCCTCAATTTCCTTCATGCCTTATCCAAGAAACCATTATCATGATGGTTATTATCAATCTCAAGGAAATTACGCTGACTATCAACCCCCACAGAGTTACAATTGGGTCGGAGATCAACCGCCGTGTCATTATGATAACCATTATCATGATGATTATTATCAACCACAACCACAAGCTTATTATCCTCCACAACCTATCTATCAAGAAGCGCCAATTTATAATGAAGCTTATCAAGAACCACCTCCTTATTCAATGCAGCGAACCGTACAAGAACAACCTCCGAGTTTGAATTCAAGTTTTGTTCGACTGATGCAAACAATTGAAAATATAGAGATTCACCAGCAAGAATCCCAAGACTCACAGAGTGCGCTTATGGAGAGGGTGCAGGCAGTGTCACGAATGGTGGAGAAGACTAAAATCCTTGCAGAAAGGCAACTCCGAAGTGATACTACTGCTCCAGAAAACAGAGTCTGTCATGCAGTTGAATTAGGAAGTGGAAAACAACTACCTCCACCAAGACCAGAACTAGAACCAGTCCCTATTCCAGAAACGGGGGGAGAAGAAACAACAGAGGAGGTAGTTGAACAAAGAAGTGTCCAAGAGAAGACACCAGAAAAGAAAGAGAGCCTAGTGGTAACCAACACATGTCCTCCTCCACCATTCCCTTCACATGTCAGAAAGAACAATGACCTGGAATTCAAGAAGTTCGTTGACATGATGAACAAGTTAAAGATCAGCAGCCCGTTTGTAGAAGCTCTCACCAGAATGTCAAAATACGGTTAATTCATGAAGGACATTCTTTCTAACAAACGAAGATTCTAGATGAATGGACTGCCAGAGGAGTGTAATGCTACAAATAAAATCAAGTTACCACTAGAGACACCACTTCCCACGAAATCTTGGATGGCACCATCCATGATTATAAAGAATCGAGCTGAAAAGTTCGTGGGAATTAAAGGCAAAGGGTGGAAATTTCGTCATCCTTAATCGAGGTAACACGTCTAACTTTAAAAGACGTTAAACAAAAGTGCTGTACGGGAGACAACCCGTAATTTCTTTTATGTTTTTACGTTTTTAGTTTAGTTAATTTTAGTTGATATTGCATATTTAAGGAAGGTATTAGTGTTTTTGGTGTGTAGGAATTGGAGAAATTGAGTTAGGGAAGAAAACGAAAATATTTGGAGCGCAAAAATGACCTCCGCGGACTACCCCACGGACTACCCCATGGTCCGCAGGGATGGTCCGCGAGGGCAAAAACCCGTACCACGGGTTGCTACGGCGGGTCTGATCCAGAAACCAGAAAAATTGCCGCGGACTACCCTCCGGTACACCGCACCATGGTCCGCGCCTCAAAAACGCGTGCCACGGGGTAGGTACCACGGGTATTTTGACGGAGTTAGCTACAGAAGCCGCGGGGTACCTTCCGGTACACCGGACCCTAGTCCGCAGGCCAAAAACCCGTGCCACGGGGTCCTACCACGGGTCTAGACCAGAGAGCAAAAATTTTGGAGCATCAGATGTCGCGGACTACCCAGCGGTGCACCCCATGGTCCGCAGGGGTAGTCCGCAGCGCCGCCAGAGGAGAGAGAAAGTTACGGGATTTTTTATAAAGGAGGTATTAAGCTTTTAGTTCCGAATTTATTAAACCTTAACCCTCTCTTTCTTCTCCACAACTCTCCTAACTCCATTGAAGCTCATCAAAGCCTTCACCAATCACCAAAACACTACCCAATCAGCAAGAAAAACACATCAAATCTTCTCTCCATATCATTACAAGAGAGATTCAAGCTACCAATCATCACCAAATTCATTCAATTGAAGAATCAAAGAGCCAAATTCCACAAATTCATCACACAATTTCTAAAATCCAAGCCTACCCCTTACAAATCAGCCTCACCCACATAGAGATTCATCACCAATTCACCCATCCTAGGCCAAATCAAGCTTGTTCATCCATTAATTCAAGAGTTTAAATTTCAAGGGTTGCTAAAGCTTTGAGTTGGGGGTTATTTGAAGATGACTAATAGAACAACAATTTTATCCATTAAGAGGGAGGTGAAGAGTAACAAGGGATTGGATTTAAACAAGACGAAATCAATTGACAAAGGTGCTAGTTCTAAATCAAAGGGTAAAGAGAAAGTAGAGAAGAGTGGAATACCTTTGTTTGATCAAAAAAAGGCTTTATTATTATGCAAAGGAGAAAACTCAACCTCAACAAGATCTTATACCTATAGAGAAAGTGGATACTTCAAGAGCTCTGAAGAATTATGCGGAGAAACAATTAAAAGAACTACCTTTTGCCTATGAGAAAGTATTCAAGGAAGAAGTTGGAGATGGAGAATGCAAGAGATTCTTAGAGCTTGGTGAGAAATTGGGTTGGTCTACGTTCATGGTAAGCCGTTCTGAATTAGGTCATGAGTTAGTATTGGAATTCTATTTAGGCCTCTTTAGCCGAGATAGTAAAGGATGTGTTCCGATAACATCTTTGGAAACACACGAACTTTGGATGTGACTATGAAGTACGCTTTACTGTTGGACTGTAGTGTGTGAGGAAAAGAAGAAGATGTGGCACAGTTGATCTATGAGGAGGTGATACGAATTTTCGATCTCTCCCATGACGTTATATAATGTAATATCGTATTATGATCACGTGTCCTGAACGAAAAGCGAATAAGAAGGTGGGTGAAGAAGATACATTAGATTTAATCCGAGTATCAACAAGGCGAGGTAATAGCCTCGAAGAGTATGTTTTCTTTCTTCCTTACCATTTCTTTATGTGCAATATGTATGCTAATTTTAAATTTTATTTATTTTTCTTGAGTCTTTTTCGAGTCGTGGGGACACGGCTCATTTTTGAGTTGGGGGTGGGGATTCATTATCCTCATCTTCCTTTTTGTTTTTACGTAAAATTTAAAATTTTTGGGTTGAATTAGGCATAGAATATGTTGAATGTACCTATTTGAGCATGATTTTATTAAGTTAATGATAGTAGGTAGTATGTTTTTGAAAGATGTCATAAATTTGTTTAGATGCATGTATGAAAACAGGAAATAAAAGATAAAAAAGTTAATAAGCAATGCTAAGAAGTACGTTGAAACTTAGGAATAGTTATTTGGTGTGTAGAACGTGAGGTTTAAAATTAGTTGAAAACCCGCTTATCTATGAACTATTAGTGAAAAAGTAACAAAATCCGGTAGTTAGAAAAATCAATAAGTCAGTTCTTTCATGATTAAAACACTTGAAGCCTTTTATACTTTCTCACCCTTTTGTTTGTGTTATTTATCCGTCTTAGCTCCTCTGAGCCTTTCTAAAGCCTTTTCTTGAAACACATTATAATCCATACCTTAGTTTTTAGGACTCATCTATATGACCCGCACTCGAATCGCAAAACCTGAGACACTCGTTTTAGAGCTTGAGTTTGGGGTGGTGGGTTTCATCATTAGGGAACTTTGGGATTTGGAATTGTAATGGTGATTTTATTGATGATGGAATTGATTGTAACCCTTTGCCGGGGTAATAGTGAATGGAAAAGAAGCTACGAGCTAAATTTGACAACAAGGGCATTAAAAAAAGAAAGAATATATATGAAAAAATAGTGTGAGATCTCGAACATCAAAAAGAGAATCATAGCTATACAAAAGAAAAAATGATATGAAAAGAATATATATTCGGACCGGCAAAGTGGAATTTGTATATCATCATAAAAGGTTTTATTTGGGATTATTGGGGATGCAAATCAAAAGCATCAATAAATTGGGTTGAGTGAGAACATCTTCGAGTGAAAACTCAAGCTCTAGGGCTATTCGTTGATGGCTAGTGAGGAGAGAGCCAAAAGCTCACTTGTCATTATCCAAATATACCACACCCGTCCTTAAGCCAAGATATAACCAAGACCTTAGGATTTCTAACTACTAGATGGAGAAACAATTGAGCTATTAGGTAGTAGGTAAGTGGACCATTGGATGATGTATTTGGGACCTATGAACAACTTATAGCCATTAACCTGAACTAAGTTATCATGATCTCCTTCTGGCATTGCGAAATTAATCTGGACTTGAATTTATGGATTGTTGATTACATGTATATTAAGCATATTTTTGCATTATTTCTTGAGCATTACTACATGAGACTTTTTAGATATTTTGCTCTAGGATCATTCATTATGTTCTGTTCTTATTCTCCTCCTACTTCTTCTTCTTGACTACCCTACTGTTCTTTACTTTTATTGTATCGGGACGATACAACTTTGAGTTGGGGGTCTTGATGTCTCATCATTTGTGATAATATAATATACTTCAGAGACATCATTTTAGGCTTATTTATTAGTTTATAGGTTGATTTTAGCTTAATTTAGTGCACTTTCCTATTTTGGGTCTTGATTTGTAGAATTATTATTTTTAGAGCATATTGGGTTTAATTGTTTATTTAGTGTGAAGCTTTAAAGATAATTATGGAGATTAATTAGAGTCCAAGTCAAAGACTACAACTTATGGAAAAAGATATGCATGGAAATTGGAGATAGAAGGAAATTGAGTTCAAATAGGAAAAGGAAAAGCTGCCTAAATCTGGGATTCTGCAGTACACATCCAAAGATTGGTGTTTTTACCTAAGAAAAAGGCCTATATAATTTTGTTGTGATTCTTTTGGTATCTTATGGAGCAAAATACGACCAATAACGAAGAAGATACACTCAAAACGGTCCAGCAGTGTTTATCTTACGAATTTGAGTTGGGCTAGAAGTCCATTACTTGAAGTTATCTCCACCAAACGAATTAGGTCAACCTCTACACTATAAATACAGCCTCTTAACACTCTAAAATTATCCTTGACAAGACCTTAAGGCGAAGAGGAAGCTATAATACAAGAGAAGAAGTCTGGAAGGAGCTGTGCAACAACTATGTCTCCTTCAACCTCTTATTTTGTAACTCTTTTCTCTTCCCTTCTTTGTATGAATTAATTCTTTTAGTTTGAGTTTTAGCATATATGTATGAACCCTAGTTTTGATTGACATCTATCTAATTTGGGAACTTAATGTTTTAAATTGAATTATAGTTTTTATTCTCTGTTTATGTGTTTGGATTTATATTCTGTGTTCTTGTGGAACCGCGGCCATATAGAATTACCATCTAGTAATTAGGTCACCATTGACAACGGTGTTCAATTGCATGTTTAGCACATAACGTCTAGTATTAGGTCTGATCTGACAACCCAACCTAGCTAGATAATCACTATGGTTGAGTCTTGTGACTCTTTACCAATTACAGGAAAAGTTTGCTTAGGAAGCCTTATTGACACAGGTAAATCCTATTTAAAACTACCGATAGCATATTGGGACCGATTAGGGAAATACTACATAATTTACCCTTACATGTTTAGAACGGCAACACTAGTGGGGATTGCATGCTAATACCTCAAGCTAAACTTTCATACTATTTTCTTTTCTTTTCTTTTATTTATTTTCTGTCTTTAATTTATTAGTTTAGTTTATTTATTAGAAAACCAAATAAATATCTATCTTTCTCTTCTTTGTCCTTGCGTATTATTATCTATCTTTAATATCTGCACGTGATAATTTGCATAAGTTCTCTCTAACTTTCGTCAGTCCCTGAGGAACGAATCTTCTTATCATTAAAACTTGCATACGTCATGTAATACTTGCAGTACCGTGTTAGTTTAAGGTGTTTATTTGCACTTATTTTATACATCTTTTTATCACACCTTAGGCCACTCCACCAATAAACAATCACTACACCAAAATGTCGATAAGAAGAAGGTGACAACTATTGTATTTGCAAAACATCATTCCACCTAAATAATGATATATAATATACTATTCATTCAGAAATCATTTTTAAGTAAAAAAAAGTGGGATCTTGAACAAGAGACCAAAGGATGTGCATATAAATCTACATGGTCCAATAATTCGTTAGATTCCATCTTTCGAAACAAAATTTATTACTTGAAGGAAATTGTTTTGTGCATGGTCCATATTGTGGGTGCCCATATTGTGGTAGTTATTATTTGAATAACAAATATATAAATAACTTCAAGGAAGTTATTTCACAATTAGAATATATGATTTATATATACATACATCCAAAACATCTGGTTTCACTCATTCTAAAAACAAAACACAAACTTTCTCAATATTTCTTCTACATATCAAATCCAGCGTCAGGTTGTGGAATATCAATCTTCTTTTTTATGTAAGTGGATTCGACACTAGAGCATTTCATTTCGTAATTTTGCATGAGTGGTTTGTCTGGAACCATCTTAAATTCTTTACATATGGTATCAGAGCCTTGTCCTCATTAATATTAAATGATTTTGTATGTATTATATGTAATAGATGCATGATATATGAATTCATGTATGTATTTTAATTATGGGTTGTGTCATTTCATCGAAACTGAAAAAAATTATGTTTTGATGTTCTCCTTGAAATAACATATGCAATGGTGAAAATTTCGGTAAATTAGGATTTTAAATGAAAAAGATTTGAATTTTTAAAGTGTTCTAATGGAGTATTTTCGGGTTTGGACAGTTGGTGAAGATAACCCAATACAACGTCTTTTTGATTTTTGTTATTTAAAAATACTAGGATTTATTTAAGTAACTGCCAGGTTTCAGACTGTCCACCTTTAAGTCAAATCCAAACTGGTATTTCCTAAGCTAGTCATTTTTTGTTTACTTAGTTGACACAATTGTTATTTTATTGACATATTTGTTTCTGAAAAATTAAAACCCATTTTGACGGTTTTGTGATACAAACTGCAAACATCAAACAACGTAGGTTGTGTTATATTCTTACCGCTAGGTTGTGAGTAGTTTTGGGTTCTTTGGTTCATTTGTTGGTAAATAGGTTACCCACATTTTTTTTTGGTTTTTGGATTTTTTTAAATGATTAAAAGTTTTGTAATCTTTTAACTAGTTACATTGTGCGAATAGAACTTAGTTTTTCTAACCAAACTTGCGTGTAACCTGATATAAATGTGAACTTATGATAGATTTTTACGAAGTAAAATGTATCTTAAACATGTTTGATACAAGACTTGCTAGTTAATATATTATATTTTGTCAATTGTATATTAATATATTCATATATATTTAAACTTGAGTTATTTTATGGATAAGTTTGATTCTATAACCTCTAAATTATACGGGTCTGATGTATTACATCTTAATTGATTGTATTGGAATAGTGGAAATTCTGTAGAGAACTTGGCATTGTGTCTTGATGAAATTGAATTATAATTAGATAAATAAAAGTATAGTGATTCGTGATTGGGAACATAGTGAACTTTTTGTTTCACTTCTTTTGTATTGTGTTTACGAGTTCAATTTGTATTTTAAGAGAAAAGTATCATTGAATATATTTTATATATTAATGAAATTCGTTAGATATACTAGAAAATGGCTATGATAACATCTTTTAGACATTTAGATAAGGACAAGGATGAATGGTGATATAATTGTACCATATGAGAACTCGAGTTATATTGAGTACCTGAGGAACAAGAATTTGAGTTTCTTAATAATGTGATGTTTGAGCTTAAGAAAAGCTTCTAATTTATCACATGAGGAGCATATTGACTTATCAAGTTTTGGAGGCATAAAGACTCTATTATTCAAGTAATATTGATAAACTATATGGATGGCTTAGTTTATGAGTATGTATCCTACCACTTTTGAGATGTGGGTATATCTTAAAGAGATATACAAGGATACTACCATGTCGATGTTCTGTTAGTGGACATGAACGATGATACTCATTGAAGGACGCTTGGTCATGGAATTTAATACATCAAAGACTGGTTTCTAAAGTGACTAGGACAAACCAGACATCTGGTGATATTCTCAATTAAGAACAACAAATTCAAGTAATCACCTATCTTTTTCAAATAATTATAAGTAGTAGAAAGTGAATGACTCGTAATAACATCAATATGTTTGATGATGCTACTTGTGTTTTACTAAAGAATGAGTCTATTTAAGGTTTCTTGACATCATAGTTAAAAAAATTACTAAGTCCAACTCTCATAAATAATTTATGTATAGAGCAAGAGAATTGAAAGAAAAAAGGTGATATATCTGGTTTTAAGAAGATTAAGATCAATAGTCATAAGAAAATAAATTATGATCATAAAAACAAAAGTGTAAGATGAGATGCTACAATTATGACAAGTTGTGTCAAATAGCTTGCGAGCCTAATATGGTATCACTATCTTTTTCTAGTGATTTAAACATCTATAGCTAGCACCATGTTACTAATTGATATTATCATATGTGGATTATGTATTTAGGAGCAATAGACTTTAGGACAAGAGATTGAGAGACTTACATAGTGTACCATGAAATTAAGGTTTTATTTAATCATATAGTCATACAAATATGAATGAGGATTGAATTTCAGAACACCATTTTTTAGTGATATTATTTCAAAATACCACTTTTAAATAAATATATTCTTAGCATCTTAACAAGTATAAAATAGTTTTATACTATGTTTTAATAACAAATTCTGGAATTCTTTTTATCAAATTTCATATAACAATAAACTCATTAAAAAGAACAAATAATTAAAAAAATAAAATAGTTGAAGGCTTCAAGCATATATATACACAAATTACACAAATATAAATTGAAATTTTTTTGAAATTATAGGGAGATTTTTTTTCTTACGAAAGAGCTTAATTGCAAATCTATGGAGGGCAACATATTTCTTATCAAGTTATGAATATTTCTTCCACATAATGGTTGTCGTGTTGGGTGGAGAATGATTTATTTATGTGTGCTTTTTAATTAATGAATGTGTTTTGTTTACGTTTTTTAATATATAGTAAAGGATGATTGATTAATTTTAAACATGAGGCAGGCTCACCTACTATTCTTTCTCTACATCCATCATTAATCAAATAAATTTAAGAGTTATTTCTTAACTTATGCCAACAATTTTTTTTTATATAAGAACAAACAACTAAATAGGTGTAAATAAACATGAATATCTAAATAACTAATTAACATACACAACACTAAAATGTCTTTGAAATTTGTTCTATTTGCCTAAAAACATCCAACTATGAGATGATATATATTATTATTTATTTCATAAATTATTTTTGATTTACAAAAAAGATATAAACTTTTTAATTATCTCTTGTACAAGATTCCAAAACTCGTACATATAAATTTACACGGTCATGTTTTTTTGACAAATTTTAATATGTGTAAATAAAATTTATTATGTTAATAAATTACATATGAATTAGGACTTTAAAACGGTAAATCCAAATAATTCGGGTAGACAAGATGAAGCACACATAGTAGAGGATATTCTTTATGTTCCAATGAAATGACCAACGATTCATTTCCTTATATGAAACAATAAAATAAATAATTATATATTTATATTAGTATTACTACTAATTACAATTATGAACAATTTGATATATTTTTAGTTAATTAGATGATTTTAATTTTATTTAAAACAACTTCAGAATTAAAAAAATTTAATCGACTTAAAGAAATTAAAAATCGTCCTAAATGTAAAATATAAATTGATTTATAGATATAGCTAGTGATTGATAATATGGAGTTAGTTTTTCCATGAATTTACAAATATTTTAATTGATACAACTTCCTCTTTTATAAGGTTAGCAACCATCCAAAACTCGTAAATTTGGAAGAGTTTAATTTGGATAAGGGTTTTTTGTGTTCAAAACCCTATTTGATAGGCTATATATAAATGTCATGAATATGGGTCTGCTTTTATAAAATGGATGTCACTATAACTTCTAATAAAAAATTATTCTTTGGGCTCGGGTGGGGTTAGATTTGAAAGAATTTATTTTTTCGACTAAAAAAGTATGGGTTGTAAGGGTTAGGTGTGTGGGTGTCAGTTTTTTCTTTAAATCCATAGGTGAGGTAAGTTTTAAAAAATCTGATTAAAAAAATGAGTTTGTATGAGTCTGACAGTTAATTAATTTTTTAGATGGGATGTGTGAATGTATTATATATAATATATATTTTAGTATAAAATTACACAAACTTTTACATGAATTAAAATTCTGAACACTCTCACTTTCCAAAACTCATTATAACAACTTTACTAGAGTTGTGACTTCTACCATTGTCTCTCTTCTTTGCAAATCTTATTCTTCTTTCATGTTCTATACCATTTGCTTTTTCATTTCCTTATGTTCTTAAAAAATATTTAGTTAAGTATCCTCATGGATCTAACTCAGTATTAGACGATAATGGTGCGTCTTGTAGGACTAGGGCGAATGATATCAATCGGTGGTGTCATGAATGAAATATTCTAGTTCATACTTGGGACGTTCCCATTCAAACACGATGAATTAGTTGATGATTTAAATACAAAAAATTGTTAAACGCAATTTACGTGTCATAAAATAAATATCTTGATATGTTTTTTGGGTCAAGACATTTGTATGCATTATATTGCGTAGAATAACCCACAAAGACACGTGGGTGGGACATAGGTTCAAATTTATGTGGAGCGTGAGTATTGAGCCATGGATAACAAAGGATTGTAAAATCACGCAATTTATTATATGACATGGTATCTTTAAAAAGTATTTTCTATGAAGATATCTTATATAAATAGACACTAAAGGGAACCAAGCTAGTTTTTTATCTCAAGGAAATCTCATGAACTTACCACAAACATTAGTTAGAGGTATTGTGTAATTACATAGGGAATCAATATACGGATGAAATAAAAAACTAATTATGATTGTTTAACATTCATAACCGAATGCATAATTACCCAGCTAAATTTTTACCTAACACATATCACTCACTTATTAATTCTACCACAATTAAAATTCTAATACCATTATTATTAGAATGGGCAAGACTAACAAAGAAAGTTACAAATAATGTTCACCTTTGCGAAATTGTCATGACCAACTATCTTCTTTAAAAAATTGTATTAGCATATTGAAACTGAATTACGCTTTCTTCTCATCTTCCATATCAAATTGACTATTCTCGCATCAACTTGCGCTAGTGCTGCAAATTCTTCTTTCTCTTTCCTAGACGTGTCCACTTCTTTATAGAGTCCCGATGTCTTGTTAGAAGCTTGAAAAAATAAGGCCAAAATCACTACTTTTCATAAGATAACTTACAAAATCCAATTCACTGTCATTAATACAAAAGTTAATAACACGAACCAACTTTAGCTTGGACGTTAGACATATAGTACAGTAATTTAACAACTCCAACTTATCCTCACTCAGTATTTTGTTCTAATTTAAACAAAATTGTATATAATCATTATAAACTTTGGAAATGATATATTTGCAACTAGATTCAATATTGGACAAGAATGAGTATTAAGAAAATTGTCAAGATTTACATGTACACTTTTGCCTTACCTTTAACAAACTCCACAATATTCCATCTCAATATAAAAGGGATATTAAATGGAATTTTAAAAACTGAAACATAAAACTATTATAGTAAATACTAAGAAGAAAATATATAATAGGGAAGGACTAAATGGTAATTATAATTACGTTCAACATATCTCCAATCAAAAAGAAACCTAATATTATATACTTCTATCATATTGATATTAAACATAAAACTTAATCACTAATATTTTGGTAAATTAACTACCTATATCCATGAGTAATCATATAATTTCACATTTGTAAGTTGATTATTTAAATCATCACAACTAATAATTTCCTTGATATAAGAATAAAAAACTAACTGACTGTTTTAAAATATGGATATCAGAAAAACCAATAAACATTCACTACACCAAAATGTCGTTAGTAATGAAGAAGATGACAAATTATTTATTTGCAAAACACCATTCCACCTAATTAATGATATATAATATACTATTAATTTGATAAATCATGTTAAGTAAAAAACAAAGTGTTTTTAATTAGACCTTGTATAAATTCCAAAGGACACGCATAAAAACTTACATTGTCAAACAATTCATTAGATTCTATCTTTCAGAAGCAAGTTTGTTACTTTAAAGAAAGACATGCAAATTATGACTTAAAACTATAATTCAAAGTAAATTGCGAAGGAAGGACAGAACTCCCACTACAAATGATGTTCATTTTTGTTAAATTGAATTAACAAACTATCTTTTCTCTTACATGAAATATTAAAATAAATAATTATATATTTTATTATGAATACTACTAATTTCAATTTTAAAAATTTAATTAATTAGAGGATTTTAATTAAAAATATAATAAAAAAGTTCTAAAAAACTAAAAGATGGAACAACTATTCCTAATTTTATATATTATAAATCGATTTGAATATACAAACTATAGTTTAATATAAATATTGTCATCCCTTCTTCTAGTATAAAATTACAAATTAAATGAACTCTTTTTACTAGAAATCGAAATTTCAAAAGAAAAACAAATGAACAATATAAAGATATAAAACATCATGTAAATATAATTACAACCATTTGATTTGATTTTTTTTCCTTAATATTGATTTCTACTTTACGAGGGAAAAAAATCATCCAACAGTCATGATTTTGGTCAAGTTTAATTTGAATAAGATGTTTTTATCTTTGAAACCCTATTTGATTTGGTTTTGGACAATGTACGGTTGGGTTGTCACATAAATTGTACATATTACTCTAACGATTTATCAAAAATGGATTTCATACACATCAAAATAAGAGCCTCTTTCATAATATAGTTGTCACTGTAGTTCTAAAAATAATTTTTTTATACTTTTGTATGTGGTGTTGCTCTGCCGGCTAGTGTGGCTTATGTTATCGTCCCTCATCCATGAAAATCTTCTTCTTCATTCAAATGTTATCACATTTTCTTATTTTATTCCTTATCATATTCAAATCTGCTGAGTTAGATCTGTGATGAAAGGAGTTAAATATCATAGGTTCATACTTGGGACATTCAAATTGAAACAGGATAAATTAGCTGAAGATTTAAATGGAAAAATCGGTTTATCAAAATTTACGTGATATGATATATATTTTTTTTATATATGGGTCAAGACATTTGTATGCATGATATTGCGTAGAATAACCCTCAAAGGCACAATGGTGGAATTTAGACTCAAAGTTACGTAAGGTTTGAGTCATCAAAGGATTTCAAAAAAACAAAATTTATTATATAGGTGTATCTTTATAAAGTAATTCATTAGAAATTATTTATTTTATGAAAGAGAAAGACGTAAGTAAGTAAAAATAAAGTGGTGTGACATGAAACTAACCCAAAACACATAGTCATATCTGCATTATCGAATAGTGTGAGATTAGTTTCAACAATTTGACGATGGATCCTTTAACAATACCTATTAATTGAGGTGTCTAAGGTTGTTTGATCATATGTTGGATGCCACACATTTTAAAATAGATGTAATCCAATGTGCTCAATACCCCATCAGTGTATAATGTACCGATAGAAGTTTGAATATAATTTACAACAACATTTTCGTAGGTCAACAAGTATAATGGAATAACAATATTTTTTTAACAGAGTCTAGTGGGTGGGGACCCCAAACATCCGATAATATAACATATGACCCTTACTAGTGATTGTGGTGTCTCCAAAAGGGAGATAGTGACTTTCCTTTTTGAAAACATGAATGCAAAATAATTAAAAGTAGAAGATGATATATGTTGAATTAATTTAGATACTAAATAGCGGAGGGCGTAAGCATTGAGATGTCCTCAAATATTCATGCCATGATTATAAGGATGTCGTGGTGGTGGTGTGTGGAAGGTATGAGGTGACAGTATTGAAGGACACTCATATATGTGACCGTTATTTCATCATTTAAGTAGTGTTCCCCCTATCTTCAGGTATTTTTTCCAATCATCCTAAAGTGTATCTTTAATAAGATCCCTATATATGTCAGGTTACCAGTTCTATGCCCAGAATTTAATGGTATGTCATCACGTTTCCCCTTTACTTGTCACTTAATTGTTCTATGTTGTAAGAACAATGTTATTTCTATCACATCTATTCTTCCCTTTGTCTGTATACTAAATCTATCAAAAAAATTCTTTTTCCCTTTGAATACCTAAATTAATGGTAATATATGGGCCCACTTAGAGATCTAATTCAGCCTCGAAAGTGGTGAGATAATATAATATCTCTAAATTCTAGTTCTTGTTTATTACCTCAACCAGCTTGAAGCCTTGTTCCTAGGAGATCATGACCAAAGATTTAATTCCTTTAACATGCATTGAAATAATACTTTTTAAATCAGTAACCAATAAGTTTTCTTGTGAAAAATTAGTATAAAGTTTGTAAACCAAATTACTTGTTAGACTATGACAAAATACATTGCTTAGGTAATATGAGAAATATTTGAAAATGGATTCAATATTGGACAAATATGAGTATTGTAGAATTGTTAGGATTTGCATTACTCTTCTTACACAACTTTAGTAAGCTCAATAATATCCCAACTCAATGTCAAAGGGATATCAATTGGGATTTCAAAAATTGAAATATAAACATGTTATATTTATATACTAAGAAGAAAATATAAAGTAAGAAATGAGTACATGGTAATGTTAATTATGTTCAACATATCTGTATTTAAAGAGAACCCTATGATTGATATATTTTAAAATATTCTGTAATTTGATATTAAACTTTCAACTTAACCACTAATTATTATATATATATAGATATGTAAATCAATTACTTACGTCCATTAATAATCAAATAACTTCATATCAACATTAAATGTATAAAATATTGAAATAGGAGTTGATTATCAAAATCACTCCAACTAAAGTTTTTCTAGATATAAGAACAAACAACTAACTAGTTGTGACCAAACATTTATTACAAAAAAAAACAACTGACATTCACGACACTAAAATGCTAATGAAAATTAAGATGTCAGCTTTTTTATTTGTATAACAAGGTGCAACTATTACATTATATAATAAGATATTAATTTCCAAATTTTTTTTAGGTAATAAAATGTTGATAGAATATTTAAAATTCAAACTACATACATATAAATTTACATCGTATTTTAAGTTTTTGAAAACCAAATATATTACTTTAAAGAAATACATATGAATTGTGACTCTAAAACTAAAAATCTAAGAAAATTGTGTACACAATGATGAAAGTTACATTACAAAGGATATTCATTTTTAAAAAAATAATATGGTCGACAATCTTCTCCTTGTTTATAAAATAATAAAATAGATAATTATATATTCTTATTATGATAACTACTAATTATAATTATGAAAGTTTTGATAAAACATTAATTAGTTAGATAAATATAACTTTCTTTAAAACAATAACATATCTAAAAAAATTTAACCATCTATAAGAAGTAATAACTTTTCCGAATTTGTAAAATATATATTGATTTATAAATATGAACCAGATTTCAATATATAGTTCTTTATACCTTCTTTTAATCTAAAATTACAAATAAAAACTAGTCAATGACTCTAAGTCCAAATTTTCTCTTTATGTATTTAAAAAAAATTCTAAATACAATTAATAATTTTTCAAAATAGAATCACACTTAAAAAGAAAAATAAACATGTAAAAATGTAAATATATGAAAATATATAATATCATGTAAAAATAATTATCTTTTTGCAAAGTGAAACCATATTTTGTTTTTGTTTTCTTCTTCTATCCAAATAAGATCTAGTGATTGATAATATGGAGTTAGTTTTGCATACTTGAATAAACCCTTCCACCTAACCCGATGTTTCATTAATAACAAAGAAAAAATAGCTGGCCACGATCTGGAAAAAACATGGGATGTGTTTTTATATAAAAAAAGTTGCATAAATTTTTATTAAAACTTTTTTGTTTTAAAACTAGTTTCTAATGTAAATTCGGAGGACTTATGATGATGAAATGCAACATCCTTTTGAATTTGTAGAGTGTGATAAAACTAATGAAGTGGAGGTTCAAAAATTTTCGGAGGTAACCCATTATGTTTAAGAGCATACAAAATAAGTGAAAGAGAACAAGTTGAATGTTACATCTAATAATCTAGTGAAGGAAGCTTTAAATTATGATATATTTTCTTAGGTTTCTTACTTGAATCTATCTCCACATCCAAGGAAAACTACTTCAAAGTTTTAGATTGATAATAATAGATGGATATTTTTTAATTTATTAACAGATATTTTTAACTAATTTAGTTCAAAGTTATATACAGATATTTTTGGCTATATTGCATAGCTAATTAGTCATTTGTGATATTAGAGAAACTAATATAATCAATATTTTTGGTTTAATGACGTTTTAAATTATTTATAGGTCAAGCTTTCCAGAGTTGTAAAAGATTATTTTTATTTATGTGGCTTTTATATTTGTAATTCCTCAGATGTTACTTGTCTTGTGCTATATTTTTTATCAACCCTTTTAGCTTGCTTCACTCCACTGTTGTTTTGAGCAGCCGTATGTGCATTTTCCAGCAATTCATGGTGTGAATTTTAATATTTTTTTTCAAAAACTATGAATAAACATAAAAGACCATTAAATTGATTATTTTCTTCTTTTATTAATTGTATGATATACTTGTATCGAGTATCTAAAAGATTCTTTTGTTGTTTAATTATGTACAAAATTGTTAGACTTTTTTTAAGAATGTTTAAAAATTTATTTCAACTTTATGTCGTAACTTGTAATCTTGCATCTAGTAGGACCACCTTCTTTATTAGAGGATCCATTATTTGCATAGTTAAATCATAACTTCCATGTAATAAATCTTTTTTTTTTGGTTGGTTTATAAAACGGATCAGTGAATCATAATGTATAATGCTATATTAGGACCAACAAATCAACCCTTGTGGCTGGCCATAACTCAGCCGCGGCTTGCTTCGTGAGTCATATATAAGATGATCTAACCGTTTCATGTGATCAGCCGTAGTTATAAAGCTTTGTCGCCTACGATCATTAACCTTGTAGCTTCAGTTATATCTCCAAAGGTGGAGCTTTATTCTTAATGCTCATAAGAAGCTCAATCTCAACGTTTGTATCATTATCAAAGAAATTGATCAATTTTGTTTTAAATTTAATTATAAAATCAAAATATACTGATTATGTTTAATAATTCCTAGTTTTACAGAAGAAGTCACACAAACCACCATCATATAAGAGAACACAATCTACTGGAAATATGACAAATTATTAATCTAGCTCAACCAAAGACATAAAAAATTATAAATGGACAAAAACTAGCAGAAGTAATCAAAAGGCGATAATTTACAAGCTACAACAGATTCAAGATGCATGTGTGCCAAATAACTTGAGAAGTAGCTTCCTTTGAAAGGTCTTGAGACTTTCATTGGTTCGATAAAACAATGACCTTTTCTTCTCCACATGGACATCCTTGAGGAGGATTATCACGATTATAAACAATGAAATATGTTGATGAAGAAGTTTATTGAGGATTAGTGATCAAATTTTTCTTGCTCTCGACATAAATGCCTCCTGCAATTTCCACTAGATCTACTATATCACGCTTGTTTGCGACAAAAAATTCCCGATAAAATGAATCTTTAACTCTTCGAAAAGCTTTGGTTCCTATATTATAAATTTTAATTTTTTTAGCAAATTAAAAAGACAATAAACTATGTTTTAGGTAATAAATCTTAATACAAGGTATAATCGCTAATTTTTTATAAAATTAGGAAGTTTGTTACATTGATTGAGCCCCTAAATCTTCCCATTTTAAGTCTGACTCCCATAATTGTCCCACTCAACTTCGTAAGGTTTTTCATTCATGGGAGAGTTTGCTTCCATGTAAGGTTTTCTCTGCAACCAAACGTCACAAGTTGAATTGAATAATAATCTAAAAAGAATCAAATTATCTTAAAATATCTTACAATACATTGAAAACAACCCACTGGTATGTACTTTTAACTATTTTTGCATTTAGGATTTGACAAGTAATGGTCAAAGGCCAATAATTATTTTTTGACAGACAAATTAATGTATATATTAATAAAATTGAAAGTAAAAATAACAAATATTAAATACTAGAATAACACTTATAAGATCTACACATCATATAGAAATTAAGGTCTTATTTACTCATATAGTCATACAAATATTAATAAGGATTGAATTTCCGAACACCATTTTTTGGTGGTACTATTTCAAAATACCATTTTGAAGAAAAATATATTGTTCACACCTTAACAAGTATAACACTAGTTTTATATCATGTTTTAATATAAATTTCTACAATTTTTTTGTCAAATTTTATAGATCAATTAATTAAATAAAAAGAACTAATAATTAAAAAATAAAATATATGCATGCTTCAAGAATATATATACACAAATTACACAAAGATAAATTGAGAAAAATTTGAAATTATAAGAAGGGCCTAATTTCAAATCGACGGAGGACAGCATATTTCTTTTCAAGCTATAAACATTTTTTCCAATAATGATAGTTCCAAAAATATAATTACAACATGCTTTTGGGTCCTGACCCCTCCTCTAATTTGACCTCATTTTTTGTGTCAATATTGGTTATTGTGTTGGGTGGCAAGGGTATATTCAATTATTTTTTTAATCAATGAATGTGTTATTTAAGTTTTTTATTATATACTAAATGATGATGGCTTATTTTAAAATGTGAGCGGCTGGCTATTTTCTATTCTTTCTCTACATCCATCACTAATAAAAAATTTTAGAGTTAATTATCTAAATCAAACCAAATAATATTTTTCTTGATATAATAACAAATAACTAAATAGGTATGTATAAAAGTGGATATAAAAAAATTAATTGACATACACAACACTAAAATGTATTTGAATTTTTTTATTTGCATAACATCTAACTATGAGATGATATATAATAGATTATGAATTTCATAAATTAATTTGAAGTAAAAGAAAGTTTATAAACGTTTTAATAGCTCTAGTGCAAGATTTCAAAACATAAACATATAATTTTACATGGTCAAGTAATTCCAAAAGATTTCAATTTTTGAAAACTAAATTTAATATCAATGATATACATATGAATTATGACTTTAAAACTGTAAATCCAAGTAATTTGTGTAGACAAGATGAAACTTACATCATAGAGGATATTCATTATGTTGAAATGAAATGACCAACGATCTTTCCCTTGTATATGAAACAACAACAAAAATAATCATATATTTTTATTATAATTACTACTAATTATAATTATGAAAAATTTATGTTAGTTGGAGGATTTTTTTTTTATTATAACAGCAACAACAGATCTAAAAAAAATTAATTAACTCAAAGAAGTAACAACTTTCCTGAATTTTTAAAATATAAATCGATTTATTGATATAAACTAGAGTTTCATAAAACTTTCTTTATCCTTTCTTCTAGTTTAATATTAGACAAACAAATAATTCTTTTTGAACAAAAAATTATTTTTAGAAAGAATAAATGAACGTATAAATATATGAAACATCATGTATAAAATAATTACCTGATTGATCGTAGATTAAATACACCCATTTGATTTTTATTTTCTTCCTCCATCTACAGAATAACTAGTTATTGATAATATGGAATTGGTTTTGCCATAACATTAATGGATGCGGCCTCCTCTTTTCTAGGGTTAGAAATATTGCAAAACACGTCAATTTGGAAGACTTATACATGTCTAAATATGGGTCGCTTTCATAAAATGGGTTGGGCTTGGATTAGTTCAGAAAAAAATATATTACTGCAAAAAAAAGATGGGTTGTGAGGGTCTGGTGTGGGAGCCATAATTTTCTTTAAATCCAATTTAAAAATAAAACAAATATGCTCTATAGGTGGGGTAACTGTTAAAATACCTAATTAAAAAATAATTATGATAACCAGATGTGTAAATATATTATATAATATATTTTTTAGTATAAAAATATTAGATAAGTGTATGTTAAGTAGATTGGTATTCTAAAAGAACAAAAACTTTTACACCTGAACACTTTCTAAAGCTCATTATAACTAGCTTACCGGAGGTGTATCTTATACCATCGTCTCTATTCCTTGCAAATCTTCTTCTTCTTCCAAGTTCTATATCAAGTCCTTCGTTACTTCCTTATTTTCTTCAAAAATATTCAGTGAAGTACCCTCACAGACCTAACTTTCTATTGGACAAGCATGGTGCATGTACGATCTTGCAGAATTATGGTGAATAATATAGGTTTGAGTATAGATAGGCGGTGTTATGAGTTAAATATTATGGTTCATACTTGGGACATTCCTATTGAAACACGATGAATTAGATATTGATTTAAATAAGAAAAATTGTTCAATGCGATTCTTTTTTGGGTAAAGAAATTTGTATGCATTATATCGCCTAGAGTAACGCACAAAGACACGGTGGTGGGACTTAGGTTCAAATTTATGTGGATCGTAAGATTTTAGCCATTTATAACAATGGATTCAAAAATCACACAATTTATTATATGAAGGTTTTCTTTAAAAAGTATTCCGTATGATGAAATATTATTTAATGAAGGAAAAACGAGAGTAATTTTAAATTCAGAGGTTTGACACAAAAGAGACAAAAAATGCATAGGCACAACCACGTATTCCAATAGAGTGAGTGTTGTTTCAACAGTAGTACAGTGCCCTCCTTCATCATTACCTATTAGTTGAGTTGTGTAAGTTGGTGTGATCATATGTGGATTCCATATTTTTTAATTGGGATGTAAGCCAATGTATTCGCCACGCTCATCAGTTTATAATGTATGGAAAGAATTTAAATATATTTTTCAACAACATTTTTGTCTTCTCGGTTACAAGGATTATTCAAGAAAGATTGAGCAAGTTTATCAGAAATAACATATACTAATTGTACTTATCTAAAGAAATATGCTTAAATATTTTTCACAATACTAAACGAGGTATTGTTAAGAAAAAATGGCATGTTAAGGCAAGTATACTAGTGTTACTCCTCTTGAGGTATATAAACTATAGTGTATCGGTCTTTATGCAACTTTCTATTAAAAAAATATACAGTAAGGGGTCCCAAGTTAGTTTTTTATTTAACTTACCATAAACCCCAGAGAGGTTTTGTGGAATTACATGGGAAAACAATATACTGAAGAAATAAAGAACGATTATTGATTGTTTCACATTCTTAACCAAAAGCATAATTACCCAACTAATTTTTTTACTTAACACATATCATTTACTTGTTTATTCTAACACCAATAAAAATCCTGATGCCATTATTATTAGAAGGAGAAAGACTTACAAAGATAGTCACAAAGAATGTTCTCTATGCGAAAATATCATGACCAACTATCTTATTCTAAAAAATTTAGTAATAGATTGAAATTTTTACTCCTCATCTTCCATCTCAATTTTACACATCCATTTTGCTCATGTGCATCAACTTGAGATAATGTTGTTGATTCTTCTTTCTCTTTCCTAGACGTGTCCACTTATTTATAAAGTCTTGATGACTTGTTAGAAGCTTGAAAAAATAAGGCCAACATAACTATTTTTCGTAAAAAACCTTACAAAATCCAATTCACTTTCATCAACACAAAACTCGGTCAGAGTAACCAACTTCAACTTGGACGTTAAACATTCAGTATAATCGTGATACATAGAAAATTATTTTAGAGCTTGAGTTTCAAATTGTGGGTTCATATTATGTGAAGAATATTGGGTTGCGTATTTTTGAGCTTTGCAATTGTGCTTTTGGTGATAAATTAGTTATTTAAATTGTGACCCTTTGTGAGGGTAAAAATAAAAAGTATTAAAAATAAAATAAATATGTTGAAAATAAATTACATGACATCTAACATAAAAAGAGAGTCATAACTAACTTATAAAAGAATGATCGTCTTAGTGTGTTATATTGGGTTATCGGGTATGTAAATTAAGTGCATCAAATCTTAGGTTAAGTGAGAAACAGTTATGAGAGTAACTATAATTCTAGGGGTATTCGTTGATGGCCAGTGAGGAGAGAGCCAAAAGCTCACTCTAAATTATCCAAATAAAAGACCTTATGATTCTTAGCTATGTGATCTATAAGCGATTGAACCAATAGATAGTAATTAGACGGACCATTAGATACTAGTTAGGATCGATGAACCCTCTAAGCCTCCATATCAAACTAATAAAAGAACCTCCCCTTCGTGCATTGCAAAGCTAATCTAATCTTGAAACTGAACTACGTTGATTGTTTGTATGATAAGTGTATAAATGTTAATTAGTTTGTAAGTATTATTACATGAAAGTTTCTAAGTAGTTGCTTTAGGATTATTCTTTACATTCTCCTTCTCTCATACTTAATTAGCTTACTTTCTAGATATCTCTCATTTGTGATGAATTAATCTACTCGTGAGACATCACTTTAGGTGTATTATGTGCTTAACTGACAAATGTTTCCCTATTATTCGATATGTTTCATTTTCCTACCTTCATTTGGAGAATTATAACTTTTAGAAACTTTTTAGTGTAATTTGTGTGTTAAATGTGAAACTCTTAGGTAAATTGATTTAATTAGATTCCAAAACAATGTCAAGAAATAAGATTCAAGGTGATATCTAGAGTTAGAAGGAAACAAAGTTGAATTTGAAAAGGAAAAAAAGACAAATAAATCTGCCATGTTGTAAAGACGTCTAGTATTTTGAAGACTACATAAAATCTATTATTAATCTGGAGGAGATATTTAACAAGCAGATAGATCATCAAATTGCGGTCGTTTCCATATAAAGTACGCAAAAATACGATAAGTACCGAAAGAGATATGACCAAATCATTCAGCAGTGTTTATCATGTATATATATATATATATATATATATTTATATATATATATATATGTGTGTATAAGTTCCTAACAATAGAAAATCATCCCTTGGTTGCCTAAACTTAAAATTTATTATAAATCATCATTCAAAAAATCAGGAGTATCTAGAGGAGGATGAATCAAGAGTTGAAGTTTCACCACATCAATTCTACACTGCCCCATCTCTATTCTTTGGGTAAATTAGTATTAGATCCTTATTGTCTATGAATTATTTCTTAGCTATTTATTCTAAATTTTTATTAATCATAATTTATCTTTTAGGGTTATAATTATATGAACCATTGATTACTGTTTTTTTATTTATTTGAATATGGAATTTTAGTATTTAATTTAATTGGTTTAATTTCTATTGACAATAATTTGTATTAATTACTATATCTTCTCTAAATAATTAGGTATATCCTTAGTAATTAAGTTATTCGTTAGTGGCGACGATCATTTGAAAGACGTAGTTTAATTACAGAACTACGATATAAACTCGTGGTTATCGTTATTTATCTTGACGGTCTTGACTAACAGCGTATCCAATTCGGTTAAGTTATTAAACATATGAAACTAGCTTATAGTTGTCTAACGGGGTCAGTATTGCAATACTGTAGGATTGCTTCCTAAGTCCACCCTTCCAGGAGTTAGGAAGAGAATGGAGTACCGACTATTGTGAAATTTTTCATTTACCTTTTTGTTAGTAATCATAAATTCAATATGATAGGTTCATAATCGCATCTTCTTATCTTAACTGCATAATTTTTTTCGTTTACTATATATTTATGTTTTATTAGAAAACAAAATACTTTTCTTATCTTTTTAATCAAAACAGTTAAACACGAATTCAGAATAACTATTTAAATCCCTGAGTACGAATCTGATTTATCAAACTATAACATGCAAACAATTTGTGCACTGGCAGTGAGTTTTAGGTATTACTCCCATAATTGTCCGACTCAACTTCGTAAAGTTATTCGTTCATGGGAGAGTTTGCTTCCACGTAAGATTTTACCCCTGCAACCAAACATCATAAGTTGAATCTACCATATTGAACAACAATCTAAAAAACATTAAATTATATTACTTGAGAACTTACAATACACTGTAACAACCCATTGGTATGTACTTTAACTTTTTTTTCTTTAAGGATTTCTCAAGAAACGGTTAGTCGCCAGTATTTATTTTTTGGCCAAAAAATTAACATAATATATATTAATAAAAGTGAAAGTAAAAATATTAAATATTAATATTAGATTAACACTTATAAGATCTACACATGGTAAAGAAATTAAGGTTTTATTTACTCATATAGTCATACAAATATGTATGAGGATGAATTTCCAA